>CM038794.1:246130330-246730330 GCA_021764765.1 Vicia sativa | reverse complement strand
AATAGGGTTCTTGAGGCCTGAATTTCGTCCCTTGTGCATGTAGTAACATCATGTATTTATAATAGAGTGAATTAGGTCAAGAATTGTAAGAAAAAAATCAAGCCAATCAATGAGAAATTATTTGATTTGTAATCAAACCAAATATTTCCTTTTTGAGCCAATTTCAATCAAGTCTCATTACCAATCATGATTATTTCAAAATAATCAGATTAAATGGTTTGCTTGGACCTCAAGGATGAGAGGAAATCCATCTTGCAATTAATTTTTGATTTTCTATCTTTTATTTTAATTAAATTGGTTTTAAATGATTAAAAATCCAAAATAAATAAAAAATAAAAGATAAATTCGTGGCCTTGGGCTTGGAGGTTCCAATTCATCTAAGGAACATGTTTGAATCAAGAAAAGTTAGGCCCATTTGCAAAAGTTTTGGTTTTGTCAAGTATTTCTCTTTGTGCACCTCCTCAAAAATGCTCAACTTGGACAAGGTGTATCTTGCTCAATTTTTAACATTTTATGGTGTTCTTGGACTTTTTAGAAAGCTCAAGATGTATTCTAAACATCCTTTTGGGTTTCATTTTCATTGGAGTTTCCATGCTCATGAACACTTCCTTACAAAAAGTTGACTTTTTGTTGACTTTTAAAATGACCTGTAATATTTTGATTTATAACTTCCAAATGAAGCATTTTATACCCAAGCTTGTGAGACATGAAGTTGTAGAGAATTGAATTCTCTTCAAAATAAGATGTGGTGGAAAAATTTCTGATAAAGTATGTGAAAGTTATGCTTGGTCAAAGTTCTGTTGACTTTTGTCTAAGAAAACCCAATTTAGAAACTTTGACTTTTGATCAATTCTTGATTTTTCTTGATGAATCATGATCAACCCTTTATCAAATGATGAATATAACTTCAAAATATTTATGTTGACAAAAAATTATGAAGTTTGACTGTATGTTGACCACAGTTGACTTTTTGTCCAATACAACTGATTTTCAACCATCTGAGCAATTGTCTGAGAAAACTTGACTTGTAAGGCTTGAAACTTGACATGGAGATTATTTGAAGTATATGGTGAGTAATGATGACCACTTGAAGTGTTAGAGGCCACCTTGATTTGAAAATGGCAAAACTCTAGTTTGGATTAATTGCTTAGGAGAGGATTTATTTGTTCAACCCTTGTGAAATCCTTGAGTATGGATATGTGAAATGTCTTGAGAAGTAGGAGGGAAAATTTTGGAGTATAACAATACCATAACCATGAGAGATTCTTCAGAGTTTCTAAATGTTGATGTCGTTCTGATTGGATCATCTTTCTTTCCCAGAATCATTTCCTCAGGATGAGCTAAGCTGCTTCTGGATGGTTTCTTCTGGATGGGTTCTTTAGAAGTTTCTTTGGTGGCTTCTTCAGAACTTGTGTCTTTGTCAGGGATATCTTATGATCATGTAATTTTAACTTCTATATCTATAAGAGAATCTTTTTTCTTTGACTTTTGAGGGCCAAGCTTATCATCAAATCTGACATTAATATATTCTTCCACAATTCGTGTTTCAATATTATATACTCTGTAGCCTTTTGAGCGTTCAAAATATCCTAACATTAAACACTTTTGTGCCTTAGAATCAAATTTGTTCAGATAATCTTTGGTATTCAAAATAAAACAATTGCATCCAAAAGGATGAAAATAAGAAATGTTGGGCTTTCTGTTCTTCCACAATTCATAAGGACTCTTCTCCATAATAGGTCTTATGGAGATTCTATTTTGGATATAACATGTTGTGTTCACTGCTTCTTCTGTCTAGAAATGTTTAGCAATTTTAGTCTCGTTGATCATGGTTCGAGCCATTTCTTGTAAAGTTCTGTTTTTACGTTCTACAACTCCATTTTGTTGTGGAGTTCTAGGACAAGAAAAATCATGAGAAATACAATTTTCCTTAAAAAGTTTTTCAAAATATTTATTTTCAAATTCTCCACCATGATCACTTCTGAATTTTACAATTCTCAACTCTTTTTCATTCTGGACTACATTACAGAAGTTAGCAAACACAGAATGTGACTCATCCTTGTGTCTTAAGAACTTTACCCATGCCCATCTTCTATAGTCATCTACGATCACCAATGCATACTTCTTACCACTGATGGATTCAGTTTTCGTGGGTCCAAACAGATCATTATACAGTTCTAATGGCCTAGAGGTAGAAACAACATTTTTTGATTTAAAGGGAGGTTTTTCAAATTTTCCTTTTTGACATGCTTCACACAGAGCATCTGAGCTGAACTTCAAATTTGGAAGTCCTATGACTAGATTAAGTTTGTTTATCTGAGATATTCTTCTCATACTAACATGCCCCAATCATCTGTGCCAGGCCCATTGCTCATTGTCCACAGACATAAGGCATTTAACATTTTGACTCATGAGTTCAAAAAGTTTGATTTTATAAATGTTGTTTTTCCTTTTACCATTAAAGAGGATTGTTTCATCTTTCTGACTAACAACTTTACAGGACTTTTGATTAAAGATTATTTCATAATCGTTATCACTTAATTGACTAATGGATAATAGATTATGCATCAATCCATCTACTAACAGAACATTAGTAATAGAGGGTAAAGAACCGTTACCAATGGTTCCAGAGCCAATGATTTACACTTTACAGGACTTTTGATTAAAGAACATTAGTAATAGAGGTGTGTATTTAATGACCATATCATCTACTTTAGAATAAGGTTTTTCATTTTTCGTTAACACATATCCTAAACCTCTTCTACTATTCTTTCTGACTTTATAGATCATTGAAGTCATCTTGCTTCTATCTAAGCTATTAGTGAGAAATTCTTGAAAACCAATGTCATGTTCTTTTATAATGTTATCAAAATCACTTAGAACTTTTGAAACAGATGCCTTCAAAATCAGATGCGAGATTCCATTTCAGATTCTTGTATTTGATTTTAAGTTGTTGATAGTTTTCAAGTATTTTTGATAGACTTTCTGCTAACTCAACTTTAGAAAAATTAATAGCAGAGTTAGGAAATACCTCTTCAGTATCAAAATCATATTTTGAGGAATCTGAGTTATCAGCTATGTTGGCCATCAAAGTTATGTTGTCTCTTTCATCTTCTGATTTTGATGAAGCTTTAGAGGAATCAGAATTGTCCCATGTATCCATAAGACTTTTCTTCTTTTCTTTGTCAAACCTCTTCTTTGGCTTATCTTTCTGAAGCTTAGGGAAGTCACTTTTGTAATGATCAGGTTCCTTACATTCGTAATAGAGAACTTCTTTACTTCTTGACATTTTGTGTCCAGAGGATGAATCAGAGTGATTGCTAGATCTTCTTGTATTTTTGAAATTCCTCTGTCTGTTCTTCCAGAGTTGTTGAATTCTTCTAGAGCAGAGATAGCCCGTCTTCTTCTGAGATGATCTTCCAGAGTTTTCTTCTTCAGCCTGAAACACTTTAGAATCATATTTTTTGTTAGATTTAAGACCAATAGACTTACCTTTCTTCTGGGCCTCATCTTCTTCTAATTCTATCTCGTTACTTCTTAACGAGCTAATGAGTTCTTCCAGAGAGATCTTGTTCAGATATTTTGCAAGCTTGAGAGTTGTAACTGTGGGTCTCTATTTCTTGGGTAAACTTCTGATGACTTTCTTTACATGATCTACAATAGAATATCCTTTGTCCAGCACTTTTAGCCCATCTACCAGAATTTGAAACCTTGAGAACATTGCTTCAACAGTTTATCTTCCTCCATCTTGAACGCTTCGTATTTCTGAATGAGAGCAAGGGCTTTTGTTTCTTTGACTTGTGTGTTGCCTTCATGTGTCAATCTTAAAGACTCGAAGATTTTTTTAGCTGAGTCTCTGTTTGTAATTTTCTCAAACTCAGTGTACGAGATAGCACTTAGGAGGATAGTTCTGGCCTTATGATGATTTTTGAATTCTTTCTTTTATAGATCTGACATTTCTTCCTTTCAATCTTCTGACCGCTTACGTCAACAGGGTGAGTGTAGTCATCAATTACCATGTCCCAGAGATCAGCGTCATAATCCAGACATAAACTTTCAATTTTGTCCTTCCAGTAATCGGAATTTTCTCCATAAAACATTGGAGGTTTGCCTCTGATTATGTCTTTGTCGTCATAGTGATCATTGTTGTTCTAAACTGGTTCTTCCATTTTGTTTTTGAAACTGGATCTTTTATCTGACACGGTTAAGTGTTAGCACACAGAATCAAGCGCTCTGATGCCAATTAAAGATTGAAAAACAAAAGAAAGGGGGGGTTTGAATTGGGTTTTTAAATTAAAAGAAATTTAACACAACAATTTTTATCCTGGTTCGTTTGAACTCAAACTACTCCAGTCCACCCGTCAAGGGGATTTGCCTCTCTCAACGAGGTCTTAATCCACTAATCAATTTTTTATTACAATTCACAAAGACGTATGCCTTTGTCTTCTTGAGATCAACCACAACTTGGTTTCTCAAGGTATCAACAACTTACAGAAAAAAATATGTGTTTACAATGCTTCTTGTAAGTTATATCACAATTGTGATGTATACACTATTTTGACTCAATGAATTATAAAAACAACTTTAAGTAATTTAAGATGAGAGCTTGTGCGTTGTTTTTGCTTGAGTAATATTCGGCAACGAAGCTTGAAGATGATACTTTTTTATATAGGTGTTGCATTTGAACAGTTGGGAGTCATCAAAATTTGCAAAAGGAATGTTGATAAATGCATTAAGTGCTCATTTCCTTAAATATAGATCCTGTCTAAAAACAACTATTAGTTTGAGTATTTCCATTTGAGTTTTGTAACGCATCAGAACTAAGCAGCCAAAATATAAGTATCATAGTTTGTAGTGTAGCATGGTGCTTTCAGAAGTTTGGCTTTGACCAGAGCATAACTTCTTCTAAAGAGCGTAATAATTTGAAGGCTGCTTTTTGAGTTCTCTTAGTATGCCATTCTTCATTATACATCAGAACTTTTTCTCTTTCTTCCAGAATCAAAACTTTATCTGTATCTTTTAAAAAAGTAGGAGGCAACAATGTTCTAAACAAAATATTTATCAATTAGAGTCAGAACATAAATGTCATCAATTATATTTGTTATCATTAAAACTTCTTAAAGATACGTAGAACCAAACTATGTTCTAACAATAATTTCATACTGAGATGTTTCAGAATGAAATTAAATCTATCTTCAGCAAGGGGTTTTGTGAAAACATCAGGCCATTGATGGTCTGTGTCAATGAATTTTAAAGAAAGAATCCCCTTCCGTGTATAGTCCCTAATGAAGTGATGTTTAATTTCTATATGTTTAGCTCTAGAATGTAAATAGGATTTTTAGAGAGACATATAGCAGAAGTATTATCACAAATAATAGGAATGTTACTCTTGTATATTTGAAAGTCTTCAAGCTGAATTTTCATCCAGAGCATCTGAGTACTGCATCCAGCTGCAGCTATGTATTTCGCTTCAACAATTGATAGTGCAATGGTGGATTGCCTTTTGCTGGACCAGGATATTAAATTGTCTCCCAGGAACTGGCAGCTTCCAGAAATTCTTTCTCTTTCTATTATATCTCCAGCAAAGCCAATATCACACTAACCTACTAGTTTATATATTCTGGACTTTCTATAACATAAGCCAAGGTTAGTAGTACTTTTCAGATACTTGAAAATTCGCTTAACTGCTCTTACGTGAGATTCTCTAGGATCTGATTAGAATATAGCACATAGGCAAAAACTATATAGAATATCAGGTCTTAAAGCTATTAAGTAAATAAGAGAACCAATCATACCTCTCTAGAGCTTCTGTTCTACTTTATTACTTACCTCTTCCTTTTCCAGAATGCATGTAGGGGTTTTGGATGGCTTGCATTCTGACATGTCAAATTTCTTCAGAAGTTCTTTAACATACTTACTTTGATGTATGTAGGTTCCTTCTGAAGTTTGATTGATTTGAATTCCTAGAAAGAACTTGAGTTCACCCATTAGGCTCATTTCAAATTCTGTCTGCATAGACTCAGCAAATTCTTTGCC
The DNA here is from genome assembly GCA_021764765.1 of Vicia sativa. NCBI lineage: Eukaryota > Viridiplantae > Streptophyta > Magnoliopsida > Fabales > Fabaceae > Vicia > Vicia sativa. The sequence continues at coordinate 246,724,294 of CM038794.1, read as the reverse complement.
CAAAGAGGCTTTAGTGGATCCAAAAATTATATCATCAACATAAATTAGACAGACCAGAATATCATTTTTAAATGATTTACGAAATAAAGTTGTGTCCACTTTCCTTCTAGTGAATTCTTTTTCTAAGATAAAGTTACTTAGTCTTTCATACCAAGCTCTGGGAGCTTGTTTCAGACCACATAACAATTTCTTAAGTTTATAAACATATTTTGGATATTTTGTATTTTCAAAACCAGGGGGTGGGTGCACATATATTTCTTCATAAGTTTAACCATTTAAAAAAGCACTTTTGACATCCATCTGATAAAGAGTGATGTCATAGTTTACAACATAAGAAATTAAAAGTTGAATAGATCCTAATCTGGCGACTGAAGCAAAGGATTATGTATAGTCTATCCCTTCTTGCTGACTATAACCTTGTGCAACCAACCGTGCTTTGTTTCTAAAGACTTCTCCTTGCTCACTTAGCTTATTTCTGAAGACCCATTTAGTTCTAATGATGTTGAAGCCTTTTGGTTTGGGAACAAGATCCCACATGTAACACCCCAATTCTACCCCTCGTAATTAATAATAAAATCAGAGTTTCAAAATTTCATCCAACAAAATTGAGGCATCACATATTCGCATTTTCATCACTTTGCATTATAATGCACGTCACAAAAATCAAAAGTCGGATATACCGATTCATATTATAATTCATCATATACACATATGACTATTCACAGCACAACGGGTGTGTTCACAAAATATACATAACATCATGTTATCATCAATACATAAAGTTATAACATCATAAGATAGTATACATAAACTATCCTATCAAAATAATAACGTCGCCCAAATCCCGAGTGTTACTACGATCAGAGCAGAGCGACTCAAAATAAAGAGACTCGAGCTAATCCTCATCATCCTCGTGGATCACCTGCACGTTACCAATATAAAGGCAACGGAGAAACAAGTAAAGGGTGAGATACTCCAAAACATATAATTAAAGGCATGATAAAATATATATAAATAGTTTTGGAATTATAAATGATATAAGTTAATAAGAGTATGTCAACATATATTAAAACCTCACATACTATAAATTAGCATTTAGTGTATAAAATTAACACTTTAACTTCGTCACATAATCATTATACTCATATAAACACAAGTATCATATATCATCGCAATTCAACATCATCCATCAATTAAAACCCAACGCCAAACAACTCAAACATAAACATAACCGACTCCATGAGACACGACTATGTTATGCATGTGGTACCCGTCGCTTTGTCCATAATTAGGAACATTTGGCATAAAGCCCATCGTCGCTTGACATAAAAGCCCTCGTCGCCAATACAATGTATGTGACTTGACAATAAAAACAACACAACAAAAACATCATCATCGCTCATCAAAATTGACATAAAGTCCACATCGCCATATTTATCCACATCAAGATAACATATTATCGCATCGCATATCATCAAGTATTCATTAATAAATACACCATCGCAAACATCATATTTAATCACACCACATCATTATCTATTAATTCACCAAATTCCAAATACGGAAAAATAGTCAAAACACCAATAATCATCGCGAAAGCCATTCTTAATAACCGGCATTAATCATAATCGTCAACCTCGCAATCGAATTGTCCATACGTGTCTTAAATCGACTAAAACGAAATCCAATTCAATTTAACCGTAATTTGGCCTATTTCGGGTCGTTTCGTAAAAACTCGTAATTTCGAAAAACTAACCTCACCACTACATTCTACACGTCAAACTTAGCTAGCACGCCAATTTTCGTTGAATTCGGAGCAACTTGCTTCGTCGCCGAAATTACCGAAATCGGAAAATTGGAACATAATCGGGTTTTAAATTTAATCGGCTAACTTATGTCCTAATTATATTTTATTAATATAAACTATTACTATGTGAAATTGGAGAATTTTAAAGAAACAGAAGCTAGCTAGAAAAATTATGCAGAAAAACCATTATGCAGAAAACAGAAAACATAGCATACAGAAAACAAAAATAACAAATTTCCGTTTCATCCCCCCAGCCTACAGGGAAGATCGTCCCTTGCTTATATGTGAATGGAGGCGTGCGCCCTAGGGAGGGGGATGGCCGCCCCTCATGGTGAGGTGGGTACCTCCCCCTTGTTTCTTCCTCCAATCGTTTTCTTCTTCCCTGTTATACAAACAATGCAATGTTTTCTGGTTTTTCACAGTTTATACTTTTCCATTTAATCACTTCTAGTTCCTACAAGCTTGGCAATAAAACACCCACAATCCATACTCCTAACTCAACATTTCTAAGTTATTTCAACAATCAACCAACCAAAACTCATGAATCAACCTATCAATATTTCCTAAATCCAAAATATATCTATCAAACCCTAACTATATGGAAAGGAAATCAAACCCCTTACCTCAAGTGATTGGATGATTCTTGATGATTCAACAAACCCAAACCTTGCTCTTGCTCTTGCTCTTCTTCTTCTTCTTCCAAACCCTTTATTTCTCTCTAAGCTTCTATGTTTGGCTTTTGGTGTGGTAAAGGAAAGAAAATGAGGAAAAGTGTTTTTATGCTATTTTCTTACTAGCAAGCTAAGGGTGTAAACCCAATTCTACATAATTAATCCTCACACCCCTATCTATTCTTATTAATTAACACACTAATAATATCTAATAATATTATCAACTCAATTAATTAAAATAATTCAGGGGAATTAAATATCGGTTCGAATAATATTTTACCGAACCGAACAGAATAAAAACCAGACCGAATGAAACATCGCCAAATATATTAATAGATATATCGATTAATATAAATATTCTCGTCGCCAAAACAATCGTCAAACGGTAACTCAAAAATATTAATGTAATATAATATTAAATAAAACGGGGCGTTACACCACACATCATTTCTGGTGAATTGATTTAGTTCTTCCTGCATATCTAGAATCCAATCATTACCTTGAAGTGATTCGTCTATGGAGGTTGGTTCGATTAGAGACACCAATCCCATGAAAGACTCTTCAGAGTTTTTGAATATGGATCTTGTTCTGATTGGATCATCCTTCTTTCCCAAAATCATTTCTTCAGTATGTGTTAAACTGCTTCTAGATTGCCTTTTTTAGATGGGTTCTTCAGAAGTTTCTTTGGTGTTGATGTCTTCTTCTGCATTAGGACGAGCAAAACTTGTGTCTTAAGCAAGGTTATCTTTAGTACCTGTAATTTGGACTTCTATATCTGCAAAAAGTTTATTTTGCTTTGACTTTTGAGAGCCAATCTTATCATCAAATCTGACGTTAATGGATTCTTCCACAATTCGTGTTTCTGTGTTGAATACTCTATGGCCTTTTGAGAGTTTAGATTATCCTAACATTAAACACTTTTGTGCCTTAAAATCAAACTGGTTCAGATGATCTTTGGTATTTAGAATAAAGCAAGTACATCCATCAGGATGAAAATATGAAATGTTAGGCTTTATGTTCTTCCACAATTCATAAGGAGTCTTATCCAGAATAGGTCTTATGGAGATTCTATTTTGAATATAACACGATGTGTTAACTGCTTCTGCCCAAAAATGTTTAGCAATGTTAGTCTCATTGATCATAGTTCGAGTCATTTATTGTAAAGTTCTGTTCTTTCATTCTACAACTCCATTTTTTTGTGGAGTTTTAGGACAAGAGAGATCATGAGAAATTCCATTTTCATTAAAAAAAATTTCAAAATCTTTATTTTCAAATTCTCCACCATGATCACTTCTGACTTTTACAATACTAAACCCTTTTTCATTTTAGACTTGATTACGGAAGTTAGAGAACACAGAATGTGACTCATCCTTGTGTCTTAAGAACTTTAACCAGGTCCATCTGCAATAATCATCTACGATCACCAATCCATACTTCTTACCACTGCTGGATGCAGTTTTCACTGGTCCAAATAGATCAATATGCAGAAGTTCTAATGGTCTCGAGGTAGACACAACATTTTTTTATTTAAAAGAAGGTTTTTCAAATTTGCCTTTCTAACATGCTTCACACAGAACATCTGAGCTGAACTTCAAATTTGGAAGTCCTTTGACTTGATTGAGTTTGTTAATTTGAGATATTTTTCTCATACTAACATGACCCAATCTTCTATGCCAGACCCATTGCTCATCGTTAACAAACATAAGGCATTTTATATTCTGACTTTCCAGTTCATAAAGTTTAATCTTATAAATGTTGTTTTTCCTTTTTCCATTAAAGAGGATTGTTCCATCTTTCTGACTAACTACTTTACAGAACTTTTAATTAAAGAATATATCATAACCATTATCACTTAATTGACTTATGGATAATCGATTATGCATTAATCCATCTACTAACAGAAAATTAGTTATAGAAGGAAGTGTAATGTTACCAATAGTTCTATAGCCAATCATTTTTCCTTTGTGATTGCCTCTGAAATCAACGAAGCCACCAGATTTAAGTTCCAGGATTTGGAACATATGTTTTCTTCTCGTTATGTGTCGAGATCATCCAGAGTCTAGTACCAATACTGGTATTTCAATCTAGTTGTTAAAGACATCTACAACATAGATAATTTTATCCTTAGGTACCCATATCTTTTTGGGTCCTAATTTGTTAGAGTTATAAAAATTTTGATCAAATTTTGATTTATCACACGAGTTCATACAATAAGAATTACTAGTGTATTTGATTTCATGTGTGTGCCCGTAAGTGAAGTGTGAATTTAGAGGTGTATATTTGATGGCCATATCATCAACTTGTTTAGGTCGATATGGCTCTTCTCCTCTCGGTTTCACATATCCTATACCTTTTCTACCGTTTTTGCTTACTCCATAGATCATAGAGGCCATCTTGCTTCTATCTATGTTTCTAGCCAGAAATTTTTGAAAGTTGTGATCATATTCTTTTAAAATGTTATCATTACTAGTGGAATCATCTGATACAGATTCTTTCTGAGCATTTTGTAATTCCTTTTTAATGAAATAATTTTCATTTTTTAATTTAGAGATATTTATTTTTGCTCAGATTTTTCTGTTTTCAATTCCCTATTTTCTTCAATATTAGATACAAATCTATGTTTCGATTTTTTGTATCTCTTTTGAAGATTATGATATTTCTCAAGAATTTTTTACAGACTTTCTTCTAATTGAGATTTAGTAAGATGAGAGAATACCTCTTCAGTGTCTGAATCTGATTATGATGAATCTATGTCATCTGACATCTTAGACATTAAGGCTATATTAACACGTTCATCTTCTGAGTCAGATTCTACTTCAGAAGATTCGGATTCATCCCACGTTGCCATGAAACTTTTCTCCTTTTCTTTGTCAAATCTTTTCTTTGGCTTTTCTTTCTGAAGTTTAGGACAATCGCTTTTGTAGTGACCAGGTTCCTTGCATTCGTAACATACAACTTCTTTATTTCTCGTCTTTTTGTAACCAAAGGATGTTTCAGAGAAGTTGCTCGATCATCTGGGATTTCTGAATTTTCTCTGTTTGTTCTTCCAGTGCTTTTGAACCCTTCTGGAGAGCAAGGATAGTTTGTCTTCTTCTGACGAGGATCCTCCAAAGCTCTCTTCTTCTGCCTGAAAAGCTTTAGTTTCATATTTTTTATTAGATTTGAGAGCAAGTGACTTACCTTTCTTCTGGGGCTCATCTTCTTCTAGTTCTATCTCATGACTTCTCAAGGAGCTGATAAGTTCTTCCAGAGATATTTTGTTCAGATCTTTGGCAAGATTTAAGGCAGTTACCATGGGTCTCCATTTCTTAGGTAAATTTCTGATGATTTTCTTTACATGATCTGCTGTTGAGTACCCTTTGTCCAGAACTTTTAAACCAAGAACCAGAATTTGAAACCTTGAGAACATTGTCTCAACTGTTTTTTCTTCCTCCATCTTGAATGCTTCATACTTCTAGATGAGTGCTAGAGATTTTGTCTCTTTGACTTGTATGTTGCCTTCATGCATCATTCTTAGAGAATCAAATATGTTCTTGGCTAAATCCTTGTTCGTGATCATCTCATACTTTGTGTATGATATAACACTTAAGAGAGTTGTTCTGGCCTTGTGATGATTTTTGAATTCTTTCTTCTGTTGATATGTCATTTTCTTTCTATCGATCATCTGACCGTTTGCATCAACTGGATGAGTGTAGCCATCAATCATCATGTCCCAGAGATCAGCGTCATGAGCCAGAAAGAAACTTTTGATTCTGTCTTTCCAGTAATCAAAATTTTCTCCATCAAACATTAAGGGTCTGTCGCTGATTCTGTCGTTATCGTGATAGTTGTCGTTGTTGTTCTGAATTGGTCCCACCATAGTGTTTTTCTTGCTAGGATCTTTTTATGACACGGTTAAGTGTTAGCACCCAGAACCATGCGCTTTGATGCCAATTGAAGAATGGAAAAACACAAGAAAGGGGGTTTGAATTGGGTTCTTAAAATTAAAAACAACTAGACACAATTAATTTTATCCTTGTTTGTTTGAACTCAAACCATGTCCAGTCCACCCGTCAAGGTGATTTCGCCTCTCTCAGACGAGGACTTAATTCACTAATCAAAACTGATTACAATGATTCACAAATACTCCCGTCAATGTCTTCTTGAGTCTAAACTACAACTTGGTTTCTCAAGGAATTACCACTTTATAAATCAATTACAAACTATAAATCAATTACAAACTATGTTCTAAAGAGATCTGAAACTTGACTTGGCTAGCACAATCTAGGACACCTCAAGGCACTATTCTTGTTCTATTAGCTTCAGTGGAATTCAACAAAGCTTATAGAATAATCAATTTGGAACTAAAGTGCTCTTACTAAGAATTCGAAATCTCATAAAAATGAGGTATGGAGGAAGTTTGGCAGGGTATTTCTGGCTATCAAAGCTTGAAGAAATGATGTGGGGAACATCCTAATCATGCATTTTACCACTCTAACAACTTCTGCATACTTGCTAATGATGATTGGAAACAAAAACACACGCCTAAAGGGCTTGTAATTGGAATTATGCAAGTTTAAAAAATTGGTCATGGCAAAAAACTTAGTTTCGAGTGACCAACTTCACAACCATGGTGCAAGCAGCTCAAGAGGATTTATGGGATAATTATTGATGTATTTGAAAGATCTCATGGCCAAATTTACAATGTTCCAAGAAAGACTTCATTTGGATGTTTTAGCTAAAAGATATCATCAATTGAAATCATGAAAAATAAACTGACTTCAACACTTAAAAACATTTCTAAGTGTTGAACTTTAAAAGTGACCTATAATACTTTGCATTCAAACACGCTCTTCCACTCAAAATTTGCTCTTTATAAAAAATAATGATATAAATTAGACCTCTTAAACGGAATTGTGAAAAAATAACCACTCAGAAACTCCAAAAATTGAGAAAGCTATGGCCTTGTGAAGTTGATGAAAATCCATGAAATGGCCTATAATATTTTGAAATTTTAAGGTATCTTCCAAACCTTTTCAAGCCTTGCAACACACATGAGGCTAAATTTCACATCCGTAAGATCATTTTGAAAAAATAATGGACTCAAGATGATAAAATATGATCAAGTTATGATCCTTTGAAGTTGATAATCAAGAAGTGAAGAAATTCATCAAAGACCCATAATCTTTTGACCTCCCAAGTGATTTTCCATGTATTTTCAAGTTTTTCCAATTGAAATAAGTTGTATTAGACATCCTTAGATCCATTGTGAAAAAATAGTGAGCTCAAGGAGATAAAATATGACCAAGTTATGATCTTTTGAAGTCCCACAAGAAAGACGAAGGACCATTCTAGAGAACTTGTGATCTTTGACCCCTTAAAGAATATTTTAATAAAAAAAAAATTTTGAACCCATGAAGAAACTTGTTAGATACCCTTTTAAGAAAATCATGGATTTGGAATCAATTAAATATCTCAAGCAACAACCAAGGTATGATCCTCAAAAGTCCAAAACCCTAGCTCAAGGAGCATTCACCATGACTTGAAAACTTCTTCAACTTTTGATGATATCTCTTGCTCATAGAGTCTTGTAATATGAGGAGAGATTGTTGTAGATTATAATTAGAAACCATAGCAAATAGAAACCACTCCAAAAAATTGAGAATTGAGGAAGTTATGCACTTGTGATCAAACACTCAAGGACTTGCCCAAATTAGGTCAACACACTTGAATCAACTTTGCATCTTTTGAACTTCTTTTGAAATATAAGACATGATGAGATTCATTAGACCTCTCAATGATTGCATCTTGAGGCATACCACATGATAAAGCTTAATATATCCATGAGACTTGTTGAATAAGGCATGGAAATAAACACATGAACCTATGAACTTCTTGAAGAAAAACTTTTGGCATCATCAACTTGCAACACAATATCCAAAAAGCAAATAGTGCACATGTCTTGTTGTTAGAAAAATGTCAATGAACAAAAGATGTACATATACAAAATATACACAAACAAGGTGCTTGGTGATCCCCATAAGAGCAAACTTAAGTATAGGAGAAAAAACCAACCCTAGCTTGTGATCTTGGTGCAATTTGATTGTATGAGATGATGAAGGGTCTTATGGACTAAAATTTGGGTATAACACACACTTTCTTTAAACTGGAGGCTTTGTCACACATTATTTCAAGTTGCACTGCACTTTTCTACTACTTTATGTTTGTTAGCTTCAATACTTCTAGTCACCAATAATTTGATTTCATTTTTCATTTTTGGGCCAATCCACCCAAAAACCTATTTGTTCAATATTATTATTCTTTTTTTGAGTAATATAAGTTTCTCCTTATCACATATGGATGTTTTCCTACAACATTAAAAAACTTCCAAGTTTCTTTTATAAATGGAGTGAATTCCTTATGATCATACTAACACTTGTTTACTTTAAATGCTTTTGGTCCCCAATTCTCTTTGTTCTCATTGATCTAAATAAGGAAATGATCATGAATTTATTTGATTCTAACAAATTGACCAACAACATTCCAATTATCTATTAAGACTTCTAATAGTAGAACCAGGTCCATTGCTCTTCAAACTTACATCCATATTATACCATGTATTTTTTATTTCTGATTAGTGATACATCCTTCAATGAAGTCCCTTAATTATTAGATTTTACCACTTCTATTTTGGGTGCTAACTCATTTTATTTACTTCCTATTTGTGATTGTATTGAAGTCTCATCCTATAAACTATTTTCCTTGTCTACAACTCCTTTTATATTTGGTCAGCTCTTACCCAAAATTTTACCTTCAATTGGATATTGCACGATGAATAAACATTGACAATGTAATACGTTGATCCCTACCAAAATACATTTATCCATACAAACCCTTCTCCAATAAAACTAAGTTTAAGGAGAATAAATCGGCCTTCCACATAATCAAGAGACCACTTGACAACCCATGCGAGCATTTTTATGTCTATTCGACCACCCCTTGTTTCCCCATAAGCTAGCTAATGTATTATCATATATAATTTGAAATTTAGTCTCTTGTAATAAGAAAACATTAACGATACCTGAACTTAGGTTTTATTGCAATCTCTTCCTTTTAGAATAATTACCAATTCCTATTACATTGAAGGACATAATATTCATGATTCCCTAAATTTTTTCTTCTCACTATTTATTTTTGTTTCTTGATCTATAGCTTCCATATCTTCATTCTTCAATCATCTAACACCCAAAGAATCCACAACCATCCACCTATTGGACCAAAATCACTTATTACCTTAAACCACACCAAAGTTAGTAGTAGATTCACAACATAACAATATTGATCCATCAGAGAGTTGATCTGCATCTGCATCAGATTGAGATAGGGATAAGGAATTTTTATTTGATTTTGTGGGTAGTAGGGTTGCGAAGTAAGAGGTTTGTACTTCTCCACTTTCATTGTTAGAAGGGGGTGGAAGAGATGTTTCATGTGATGGAATTACATAGATACTATTGTTATAATTTAGGCCTTATACTCCTTGAGGATAAACTGTATTCTTATTGTTTAGAGCTCCCCTTGTTTTTTAGGCTAAGCCATCTCGTTCTCTCACCTGACTCCATACTTATTTTAGGGACTCATATTCTTTTAAGTGGTACCAAGGTGTATGTTAGATTCCTAACTACTTTTACTTACCTAGGACCCTTATGCTAGCTTTTCCAATTCACCTACAATCTCTATGTCTTGACATTCATTGTGCAACTTCTCTGCTACACGGTTGACCTTGGTATTTAATGAATTCAATTATTGGATTCCTATATTCATCTGAACCATTGGTATTAAGTTAATGTTCTTTGTATATGTGTACACAACTAATGTTCTCTTAAAATTTTCCCCAATCTCCATGTCCTCATTAATGCTAATAATGTGAGTTCTACCATGCTCTCCAGCTTTGTCTCCCGACTCTTCATCTTCACCATTGCCACATATTATAGAGCTATAATTTGAGTCCACATTTTCCATTTTTCCATTAATGTTTTTTGGGTTCGATGATTGTGTTGGCCCATTGGAATATTCCACTATTTTAATCCAAAATACATCGTTGTTGACATGGAAATTGGAAACTTTATTTAACACCACACTCTATTTTTTCTCACAAAAATACGAGCCACATCCATATTTGTTTAGTTTTTTGTGTTATCGTCAGAGAAAATATAGGTTCTCATTAGAGATGTAATGAATTAAAAAAAAAGATTTGATGTCCATGCATGATAGGGTATTCCATAACATCTATTTCATGTTACTCTCAAACTATTGATATCATCTGGCCTCCATTATATGATATTTGAAAACCATTTCCCAAGCTAATCTTTAACTTATACTACCGACAATTGCATCTCTCCAACTTCCTTTACCTTACACAAACATAAGTTTTCCTAGAAGGGGTTAACTTTCACTGATAAGTAACTTTCTGTATGGATTTCCTCTTGAATATTTTACGTACCTCTGGGTGTTCTAATTTCCATGTCTTCATTAACTTGGAACTTCAATTGTTCAAATAGGGGGTTCATGTTCTTGGGCCTTTTAAATGTGGATCTACTTTTAAAGCTGTTATTTTTCACCACTTCGGTGTATGACCTCTGCTCTTTCATGACACTTGCATCTTTTGTTCTGGAATTTTGCTCATTCTTTATGGTTTATCCTTTGAATTATAAATATATATTCTCCCTTCTTTTTCTTTTTTGTTAGGCTGATATTTATGATCATGATTATTTTCCCTGATTGCTTGCTTCTTGCTTGGTTCCCTGAGTTGTGTCGTTTGGTTATAACCGAAGGCGTGAATAACACAAGAAAAGGGGGTTTGAATTGGTGTTTCTACTTGAAAAACTTTGCTTTTAAACAAAATCCCCTTGAATATGATTTGCTTTGATGAAGATTGAAAGATAAGGAAAGTAGTAAAGAACATATAATTTTTATCCTAGTTCACTTGAACACCTCAAGCTATTCTAGTCCACCCTTCCGAGGTGATTTGTCTCTCTCCGCCGAGAACTTAATCCATTATAACCAAATTGATTACACTTGCACGGGAAATCACCGGTGACTAACACCTGCACACACCAACTGCGTGTGACTAACAACCTCTAAGACTAATTATCCTAGACCTCTTGAGAATCTGACCCAACTGGTCTCTCAAAGAACAATCAAACAACTGTTTGATAACAAGTTTGTTTACAAATAAATATGCTTCTACACAAGCTGATATGTAAACATATTTTTAGTACAAATGACTTGAAAGAATTTATAGCTTTTTACAAAGAGAAATCGTGTTTAAGCGTAGAGAGTTTCTTCGTGAATTATCAGTTGTTTCTTCCAGTCTTCAAGCTCTTATATAGTCCCATGCATGATGTAATTGTTGGAGGGTACATTTGGGATATGAAATTTGTGGCAACTTGAAAGAACATGGAGGACAAGATCGTACACAACATCCGTCGTTCATGGTATTGAAATGAAACGTTTGTTTGTACCATGTACTATTGTACTACGTTAACGTTATCTTATTTCTTCTGCACTTCAGAGGTTTTTGCGAGCATGAGTTTGGACGTGGGGACATAACTTCTAGTTAATCAAAACTTAAAGTCTTCAGAATCTTTAGAACTTCCTCTTTAGAGTCTCCAGCACTTGGTTTTGAAGAACCTTGCATCGTAACATAAGGTTGAAAGAACTTCAAGTCTTCAGAGTCTTTAGAATCACGTTCTTCAAAATCTTCAGCACTTGGTCTTGTAACCTTGCATCGTTACATAAGTTCAGAAGAACTTCAAGTCTTTCGAATCTATAGAGTCACGTCTTCAGAGTCTTCAAGCACTTGGTCTTTAGAACCCTCTATCTTCTGAAACTTGAGTCTTCAGTATCTTGACATAAGTAACACTTCTATTTTTAGATCTTTTGACTGGTTTCTTTAGACGATCGTATTAGAGTAACTGAGCTTCAGAGCCTTCTGAAGCTTTCCTCGCTACTTGTTCATCAAAATCTCTGTAGCTTAGAAGCAGAACATCTTCTCTTCTAATGTCTTAACCATGTCATTCATCAGAAGCAGAACCTGTTTGTTTATTCTTAAAAATACAACAAACATTAGAGTAACAAAATTGTCCACTAAAACATACTCTTTGTTATCATCAAAACTCAGAGACATAATTGCATAACCAAATCTTGTTCTAACAATCTCCCCCTTTTTGATAATGACAAAACTATGTATTTTTATGACACAATTTTGCATAACATCAGAAGAAAGTATCAAATGAGAAAGGTAAGGATTACTTAACCTTTACATGGAAAATCCCCCTGAATCACAAACTTAGTGAAAGATCAGAACTTCTGACTAAGGACCATCTGTGCAACAACTCCCCCTGGTTCCAACTGACCAGATAGAATATCTTTGAAAGTTTTGACTCTTGAAGATACAACTTCTCAACTGAGATCTTGAACTTAACGTCGCGCAGACAGGTTTCAGATTCTCCAGTTAGAACTTGACTTCGAACTAACTATTTTAGAGTCTCGTGTAAGGACCCAGATGCATGACTTTCTTCATATTCTTGAAAGAAAACCCTGAAAAATAAAAGCAACACAAATTGTACCAAGAAACAACAGTATATATTTGGTTAGAAATGTAAGCATAATTTTTTAGAGAATTTGATTATTGAGAATCAAAATTACTTCTTTAACTACTCCCCTTTTTGTCATAATCAAAAAATTATATTTTAAAAGTATGAAAAACACATAGATAAAATAATAGACAAAAAAAGTGCTTTCTTTTCGTTGTTCATTCAGAATAGTGAAACATAAGTTCAAGAGAACATGAAAAAGATTCTACATCCAAAAAATATATTAACATTTAAAGATATGTTAGAACATAAATTTAAAATTTTAACTTTCAATTATTTATTGTATATTTCACCATTAATTAAATTATTGAACTTTTTGTACAAAAACTCTATTACACGAGTTCGTAAAAATTAAACTTTTTATTTGTATAGAAGTAAACTTATATTATCAACTTTTTTAAATTAGCTCCAATAAAAAAAAGTAAAAAAAAAAAAAAAGTACCTTCAAAATGAATCTAGACGTACAAAAGTAACTTCCGTATAATACGAAAGCACGATAACAAGAATTGACCAAGTAGAATTTAAGTATTTTGTCAAAAGAAAAAAGAAAAAGGGTACCAACGTAAAACTCAAACCAATAAAACCTTTTTCTATGTCTTTGAACTCAATTAAAGCTTCATTATCAATATTTTACACTATAGTAGTTTTATTTTAGTGGCAACAATAGTAGTAAAACAAAGACTTTTTTTCTTTCACATTCTTACCCAAAAAAGATAACAAAAAAAAAAAAAAAAACAACTTCATACATAGGTGTCTGATTGTCCCGTTTTAACGCAAATAGCTTTTCTCTCTCAAATTCTTAACCACTTATTTTTTCACACTTTCTTTCTCCAACTTCCTATACTTTCTCACTTCATTTTCTGCTTTCAGCTTCTAAATTAACCTCACAATTAACACAAACAAACAAACATCACCTCGTACGTAGCTCATGGAAGCTCAAGAGTTTTTGCTCCTGCCGCAATTCCCTTCTTCCTCGTCCGACAATAATTTGGAGACATCGAATGTAAACGGTGGTGGTGGTGGTGGTGGTTCTGACCACTTCATTGTTGAAGATTTGTTTGATTTCTCTAATGATGACGATGTTGCTATTGGTGACCCTGCTTTTGATTCTCCTCCTGCCGTATCTGATAATTCTCCACCTCTTGAAACTATTGAAAATTCTAATTTTTTCATGGAGAATTCTTGCCAGAATTCTGTTGATGAACCTTTCTCCGGCGAACTCTCCGTTCCGGTACGTCGGTGTTATATGTATATAGATATAGGTGTCTATAGTATTTATTATTTGCTTTGTTGGTTAGCTTATAGATAAGAATAATAATATTACAACACAAAAATAAATACAAAATGGGATATTGAAATAGAATAAAATATTATAAAAATTATAGACAATTTTGATTACCAATATATTTATTTAGTAAAATAGTAAAAATGATTAATATTTAATTATTTATGTCAATTTTAGACAAATTGTAGTTGATGGTTCATTATTTAATTATTTTATTAATTATAAAAATTGTATATTATTAGCAATTTATTTACTTCCCTTTTTTATATTTTATTAGTTAATAAAATAAAAAAAGTGTTTGTGAAACTATTTTATTAAAATATTATAAAAACTTTCTCTATATTTTATAATAAAAATAATGTTGACCAAAAATATGAATATCGTTCACTATGTTTATAGTGTAAAAAAGTAGAATGTGTACTTATAAGACTGTTGTACTGATAATTAAAGTACGTCAAACATTTGCAACAATTAGTTGTCTTACTCTTTTATTTAGTTTAGATCTGTTTATTAAAGTAGATTATATTAATATTAATTTATTATAATGGAAAGTATACAAATTGAACAAAATCCAAACTCTCTTTTATTTTATTTGTATATTTTTAATAATTACACTGTTTCATAATATTTTCCTATTTAAAAAAACGTTGTTTCAATAAAATTGTCATTTTATTTTGTAATGTAATTTTATTTTATTTTAAATTGGTACTATCTAACAAATACAAAAGCCAATAATGTTACATTTTTCTATATTAAAGGAAATGTGAATTTTATTGTAAGGCAAATAGTGTGATATTATTATTTTATCTTTCTCACAACAATTATTGCATTTTCCTAAAAATTGTCATATTTATTTACAAAAATTGTTTTAAAAATAGTTACTTTTGCATTTTTTATTTATCTAATATAAACTATTTTTTTCCTCAAAATTACCACTAAATAAATGTATCACTTTTAAAATTAAATCTTTTATCTTTTTGCTTATTAATGATTTTAAATACTTCAATATTTAATTAAATTTAAGGTAATAAAAAGTTCATTTATAGGATTTTATTTAAGATTGTGTGAAATAATCAAACGTGCCATATGAGATGGAGGGAACATAGTTTGAATTTCATGTTTTAAGTCATTCGTGAAAGATAATGAATGACAAAATAGCAGATGACTTTCGCTATATTTAAATATAAACATAATTAACAAGTTAACAATTTAAAATATTAAATGGACATTGGACACAAATATTAATTTACTTCTTATTAAAAAAAAATTGTAGCAGTCTTTTATATTAACATTTTTTTTTCAAAAATTAATTAATTATTTTAATACAATCTTGTTAATAAAAAATAAAATAATTTTTTTAAACAGTTTTAAGACTTAATTATAACTTTAGTATCTAATTTTATTCTGTCCACGAAATTATTTCAGTTTTGATTTCTGTCATATATGGATTTAAAATTGATTGCATCTATTTTCAAAAATAAATTATTTAATACTTTATATTTTGTTTGGGTATAAAAAATTAGTTTATTTTAAAATAAATTATTATAGAAAAGTTAATAATATTTGATTATTATGAATGACGTGTCGGTGCCCAGTAAAATTTTAGGAGTATTGGAATAGTTACTATTTTTGTAAATGATGTCTCACTTCTAAAAAAATGAGATATCTAAAAAATATGGGCATATTATCATATAAGAATATTGGCATAATTTTAAAAATAAAAAATATAAATTATACAAATTTAAAAAGAAATTCGCTAATAATAATTTTTAACGTTAAAATGGAGATTAAGAATATTTGAAAAATTTTAAGATAAAAACTATATAATAGATAAAGATTGTTAAGATAAAATGGAGATTTTAAAAATATTAAAAATATTTTTATTACATATATAGATAAATACAATAAAATAATAAATATTTAAAATCAAAGTAGTTTTTTTTTTATAAAATTGGAGTTTAAAAAATATTAAAAATATTTTTATTACATATAGATAAATACAATAAAATAATAAATATTTAAAAGCAAAGTAGATTTAAAAATCTATATTTTTTTTTAAATATGTGAGTAAACTTAAAATGATTATTTTTAATTGTTGCTTTAATATATTAAATATTTTTCTGTTAATTAACATGTATGAATAATTATATTTTTAATTTTTGAAACAGTATGATGATCTTGCGGAGCTAGAATGGTTATCCAAATTTGATGAAGAATCATTCTCAAGTGAAGACCTACAGAAACTAGAATTGATATCTGGCTTAAAGGCATCAAACGACGCCGCATCGAAAACAAACGAAGAATCCAACCCAATACTACACCCTCCTCAAGTGTCCGTCCCCGCTAAAGCCCGCAGTAAACTACCTCGGGGACCACCATGCAACTGGACTTCGCGTCTCCTAGTTCTCTCGCCGCCCACCATTACCACCACCGCTGCATCTTCTGACTCAGCCGTCATAGCTCTACCGAAGAAACCCTCGTCGAGAAAGAGAGATCACGGCGATGGTGAAGGTCGCAAGTGTCTTCATTGCGCCACTGATAAAACACCTCAGTGGCGCACTGGACCCTTAGGTCCAAAAACACTCTGCAATGCATGTGGAGTCAGGTACAAGTCAGGACGACTCGTACCTGAATACAGACCCGCAGCAAGCCCGACATTCGTGTTGACGAAACACTCCAACTCGCACCGGAAGGTACAAGAGCTCCGGCGCCAGAAGGAGATGATGAAGGTCCATCAACACCAAATGTTGCAATTACAAGTCCAACATCATCACAACATTATGTTTGATGGACCATCCAACGGTGACGATTACTTGATCCATCAACACGTGGGACCCGATTTCACGCACCTCATGTAGTACGGTGATATAGTTGGAAAGTTAAATTTCAACGCTGCTTCCATTATTTTTGTAGCTACAATTAATTTTAATTATTTCTTTCTTACTTAATTTTGTCAGGAACTTAATTTTCCTTTTCAGTAACTTTAATTTTTTTAGTTTGTGACTGGTTAAATTAATAATAGTAGTTTCTTTATTTTTTTTATAGAATATACACACATCTTTCAATTTAATGCATTCCCCAAAAGTAGTGTAGTTTGATAAAACTTATATAGAATCACCAAACATATTATAATTTGTTATATAATTTTAAATATCCTCAATTGAATCTTTTAATATTTACATTTGTCTAGAGTCGTCGAAATACACTAATATATATATATTGATCATCCGAAAAGTATAATAAAATTTAAGACTTGCATCCATAAAATAGAGTTTAAATAATTTAAATGATTTTTGTTTTTTTTACTTAAATAAATGTAAACTTCGATCTTTGATAGTATCCGTTTGTGTGTGTATATATATATATATATATATATATATATATATATATATATATATATATATATATATATATATATATATATATATATATATATATATATATATATATATATATATATATATATATATATATATATGTTATATTGTGTAGATATATAAAATTTATTATCTGAGGTATGACTATATTCTAATTACTTAGTTCAAGTTTAGGTCGATGATCAAATCGGTAGAAGTTAATGAGGTTTCCACTGGACTGGCACTCCGGTTCTAGGAGGTTACGTCTAACCCGACTCCAGGAGGTTACGTCCATCCCGGCTCTACGAGGTTACGTCTAGTTCGGATCATTAAAGTTGTAACTGCCGCTTTAAGTTTGATGACACGTGTTACATTATCCTTCATCATTAGTGGCGGCGGAGGTTACAGATAGTTATAGCAACTCAGTTATGGTTGATGAAGAGGCATGGCAGTTACAGGCAGCAATTGATGAGGACCTAGTGCCTCTATATAAAGGGCTCCCGAATGAGGGATAAGCAAAACACTTAGCTTAGAGCACAAGTAATCTAACTTGTAGCTCTGAATGCCTAAACATATTCATAGAATTATTCTAGCAAGTACATTTGGCGCCCACTGTGGGGCCTCAGTAAAACATTCTCAGGCCATCGCATTACAGCTACAAGCAAAGCAATGTCTACGATACCTCCAGGCACTGATCTTCCAGACTTGGCACAACTCTTGGCTATGATCGATGATTTACGTCAACACAATGATACCCTACATGAAAGTGTCCAAGCTCTTCAACAAAGGAGTCTTGAGGAAACTGAGGAACAAGAGGTAGAGCTATTGGAGCCTCAACCTTTGTCTCAAGCCATCTGTGATGACCATGTCCCAGAAAATTTCAAGCCTCCTGTTCTGGTGACATATGACGGAAAGACTGATCTTCAGGAACATATCATTTCAGTCAACAACATCATGGCTTTGTTAGGGGCCAGCGATTCTTTGAAATGCAAGTTGATGGCAGGCACTTTCAGGGAATCTGCGTTAAGGTGGTATATGGGCCTACCCCGATTCTCCGTGATCAACTACCAAGATTTCAAAAGAAGATAATCCAATAGTTCTCTGCAAATCGTCACCGGAAGGTGGCGAATACATCACTTTTTGGTGTGAGGCAGCTGCCAACGGAGTCATTGAGGGATTTCATGGCTCATTTTAATGAAGAAACCATAAAGGTTTTCCATCCCAACTAGGAAATCTTTATGGCGACGTTCCAGCATGGGCTTCGAGTTGGGCAGTTCAATGAGTCTCTAACTCAGAAGCCGGCTAGGAGCATGGATGAGATCATCACCCGAGCAGAATGCTATGTGAAGGGTGAGGAAAGCAATATGGGAAAAAGAGATCGAGATGCTAGAGAGAAAGGCAAGAGTCGAGAAAAAGGTACCAAACAAAAGACTCGTCCTCGACACAATCCACCTCCAAGGGAGCATCCACGGGAAAGAGGGTCCCGACATCCATCTCGTCGCCCGTTCAAGGACGATGAGACCTTTACTCCTTTAAATGCAAGTAGGGAAAACATCTAGAAGGATGTGAATCATATGAATTTATTTACCGTTCCATGGAGACCTCGGTCGGTGAATGCCGTGATGGGAAAGGATATAGAGGCATGGTGTGCCTACCATAGAATCATGGGCCATACGACGGAAGACTGCACGACTTTGTGTAACACCCTTCTAAAATACCCCGCGATTATATAACACATTCAGAGCTAACATGTGTAAAAGGGCATCACAATTGATAAGAATAAATTCAAACAGATGTCATGCTTCACTGAAGAACATAAATTAAATAGTCATGAAAGAAACATGTTTTACACAGCGGAATTATTCTCAAAACTGGATAAGTTCAAAACCAACAATTATCCAAAACAAATCCAAATGAATAATAAAGTTTAATTATAACTATAAACCAAACGTTCCCCTGTGTTACAAATCAGAGCATGACACCGACACGTAATAAGTAAAATGCACAGCTCTATGAGCCATCCTCACCAAACGCCTGAGCTACTAAACTTTTAATCTGAAATCATCAAAGTAAGGGTGAGACTTCATCAAAATTAAAATGCATTATAAATTCATCAACAAACAGAATTTCATATGTTGTTATTCCACCCTCCTTAGCATAATCAGATTCCATACACAACACAAGTCATAAAGCATATCACGCACAACGATAATAACAACAAGATTACAGCACTAGAAACCAACCTATCATGTTATAATCCATACATAATGCAATGCAAGACTCTATGTGGTACCGATAGTGAACTAAATTCACATACTGTTCCATTCCAACTCGGACACAGCATTAACATCTATTTCATTCCAACTCGGACATAAATAAAACCTCACCGCCCATTCCAACTCGGCAACTGATGTTGGTCAACTCACTAATTCCACACAATGGGAATTAGCTACCACCAATGTATATGCATACACATTCAAAAGCATGCAACATCAACAACAACACATGATATCAACAACCACATATCATGAATAAACAACATCAACAACAACACATGATATCAACACATCATGAATAAACCACGGGAAGATAGCATACAAGCATTAATCCACATTCAACTCGTCAGAACAATCATATATCAGTTCATACACCATTCATACTGAACACAATTATCCACAATTCTAAAAAACCGACACTTTCCAAGATAAAATCCATTAATTATTATTTTCTTCATTTCATAAATAGATTATTTGATTTAAAGAATATTGTCCAAAACGACACTTAAAACGTACTTATGGTTTAGAAAATATGATTTTTCAAAATTTAATGATTTTTCAAAATAACATAGTGGTAACTGGTTCCTCCCCAGGAGAACCCGGTTCCCACACTCTCAGTGAAAACACGCCCCTGGTTTTTGTATGGGAAACTCGGTTCCTCCCACCAGGGAACTGGTTCCTGCTTAAAAAGTTAGTTTTCTTTGCAATTTTTACACTGGGAACCCGATTCCTCCCCAGGAGTAACCGGTTCCTCAGACTCAGAAATTTCTCTCCTCTGGAATTTGTACCAGGAACCCGGTTCCTCCCACAGTTCCTGCGACCTGCAGTAGCAGAACTCAGTTTTTGACAGCATTTCACCCCTCCAATTCCATCCAATTCATACCCATACGAATCCAACTCACAACAACGTCAAAATAAGTCATAATGCATGGTTCCAATAAGCTTGTAACACTTTATAACATCATACAAGTTCCTCATAATATCAAATTGAATCAAAACATAAAAATTCATGGAATTGGGGTTTGAATTTCATAAACCTAACAATCCTAAATTGGGATTTCTAACAGACTTAATCAATCCTATTGATTCCAAAATCTATAAGGTATAGCAATTAGGAGAAATCACCCCTTACCTGTGAAATTTCTTCGAATTCTGGAACTCTTGGTTCTTTTTCTTCCTTCTGCCTCTTTTCACTTTCACGTATGATAGCTTTTCCTCCAAAATAATTTCAACTCTTTTTTTCCTCTTTTTATTACTTTTATGATTATTCTATAATAATTAACCAATAACCCAATTCTTATTATTTAATTAAATAATTCGCAAAAATACTAAAAACTCTATTTTAATTAAATAAATAATTAAAAATTCCATTTATTTAATATTTGGAAATATTGGGGTGTTACACTTTGCGTCGAGAAATAGAAAGGTTGATCCATAAGAGCAAGCTTTTGTCATACGTCAATGATATCCCAGCACCAACGAGCCCTCCAGAAGAAGAAAGGGCATGATTAGTCCAGTACAACCCATGGGTTCTGGGTTCAGGATGCTGGGATGACCCATATCAGGTGAAATCACTGGAGGATGCTGAATTGATTGATTGGTGACCACCATTTGTGGAGGAAAAGGAGGACTTTGACCACAAGAGGGGGATAGATCCTACCATCATCCTTCCACATGGGGATGGCTAAAGATTTATCAACTTTATACCTCACCATGAAATGTCTGTTGGGTGAAGGCCGAGTAAGTGTTGTCCGAGGTGACCAGGGTCTAGCGCGATAATGTTACAAAGACAATATGAAGATCAAGCGAAAGCTAGTTCCGGTTGAAGGGCAGACCGATCACAAGGTTAATGTGGTTGACATTAATCCCAGGGAAGACCCTCATGAAGATATTTTGGTCCCCCAGGAAGAAACTAAGGAGGTTCAAATTGGTCCCCAGCCATCTGAAATTACTCACCTTGGTACTCAAATGGCCGCAGATGAGGAGGCCGAGGTGATTAAAATTCTGAGGAGGAATATTGATCTTTTTGCATGGAAGCCCTCATACATGCCCTTGATAGATCCGAGCATTATGTGTCACCACTTGGCTCTAGATCCTGATGTTAAGCTCGTGTCACAACGAAAGTGGAGGAGTGGTAAAGAAAAAAGGAAGGCTATTATGGAGGAAATTGATAAACTGTTAAAAGTCGGGTTCATTGGAGAAGTTTAATACCCGACTTGGCTATCCAACATGGTCATGGTCAAGTAGAAGACCGAGAATTGGAGAATGTTCTTAGATTTTACAGATCTTAACAAGGCATGCCCAAAGGATCCCTATCCTCCTCTGCATATTGACCGCTTGATAGACGGAGCTTCCGACTTCCGCCTGCTGAGCTTCCTAGACGCTTACTCCAGGTACAATCAGATCAGGATGAACATGGCAGACGCAACAAAAACAACTTTCATGACAGACCAAAGTAATTATTAATATTAGGTGATGTCGTTTGTCCTG
This sequence comes from Vicia sativa, assembly GCA_021764765.1. Taxonomy (NCBI): domain Eukaryota; kingdom Viridiplantae; phylum Streptophyta; class Magnoliopsida; order Fabales; family Fabaceae; genus Vicia; species Vicia sativa. The sequence continues at coordinate 246,701,775 of CM038794.1, read as the reverse complement.
AAGAATGCTGAAGCGACCTATTAGAGACTTATGGATATAGTGTTCGCTCCACAGATCGGGTGAAATATATTGAGGTTTATGTGGATGACATGGTTGTCAAAACAGTTAAAGAGCGGAAGCATGTCCTGAATCTTGAGGAAACCTTTGCAGCAGTATGGAGGTATAACATGAATTTGAATCTAGACAAGTGTACGTTCGGGGTACAAGTCGATAGGTTTTTGGGTTTTATGTTGACCAGCAGAGAGATTAAGGCCAATACCGAAAAGTTCCAAGCTGTAATTAATATGATGAGCCCCGCTACCGTCCGTGAGGTTCAACAGTTGACTGACTGACTAGTAGCTTTGTCCCGATTTCTGTCATGTGTTGGTGATAAGTCGATTCATTTTTTTGCAGCAATCAAAAGAAGGGCCGACTTTGAGTAGACTAAGGCATGTAAGCAAGCATTCCAGGAGGTGAAGCAATTTCTATCGAATCCTCCTGTGTTGTCTAGACCTAAAGAAAATGTTCAGTTGGTATTGTATCTCATTGTCTCAGATAGTGCCATTAGTTCTGTGTTGGTCCAAGCTGGAGAACGCCCAATGTATTTTGTCAGCAAGGTGCTAAAAGAGGCCGAGTTAAGATATTAAAAGATTGAGAGCCTAACACTGGCATTAGTGACGACTGCGCGGAAGATGAGACACTACTTCCAGGGTCATCCCATCCAAGTGAAAACAAATTTTCCTTTGAAACAAATATTCAAGAAGTCGGTTCTAGCCGGGAGAATGGTGTCTTGGGCAATAGAGCTTTCTGAGTATGACATTACTTTCACCCATTGGGCCAGCATAAAGTCCCAGGCATTGGAATATTTTGTAGTTGAATTCAGTTCCCCGACAGGAGAGGAGACATTCATGAAATGGGTTCTCTTTGTGGATGGTTCGTCCAATCTAAAGGGTAGCGGAGCCGGGATAGTCCTGGAAGGGCCAGGAGATATTATTTTGGAGTACTCTCTGCACTTTGGTTTCCAAACTAGCAATAACCAAGTAGAGTATGAAGCACTCATAGCGGGCATGAAGCTAGCTTTAGAAGTTAGAGTAACACATCTGCTCGTCCGCGCTAACTCTTAGTTGGTGGCCAGACAGGTTGCCGGATGTTTTCAAACCAAGGATCTCGTTTTTTAAAAATATGTTCATCTGGCCTTGCATTTTTTTAAACAATTTCAAGACTTTGAGATTTGTCATATTCCCATGGAAGATAATGCCTGGGCCGATCTCCTTGCTCGTTTAGCCAGTACGAAGAGGTCGGGAATGAACAAAACCATTATCCAGGAAACCTTGGTCTTACAAAGCATTGAAAAAGAAGAGGTGTTGGCCATTAATGCAGAAGCGGGATGGATGATTCCAATTATCAAGTATCTCCAGCAGGATGTGTTACCCGATGATAAGGAAGATGCCAGACGAATCAAAAAGATCTCAGCTCGGTACATTGTTGTGAATAATAACCTTTTTAAAATGGGAAGAGCTTTTCCCATGTTGCGCTGCGTGTAAGAAGAAGACGTTAATCTAGTCATGAAGGAAGTACACGAGGGAATGTGTGAGAATCATTTAGGTGGTCGATCCCTGACAAGTAAAATACTTCGGGTTGGGTACTATTTGCCCACCATGCTGAAGGATTGTGTTCATTTTGTTAATTCCTGCTCGAAATGTCAAGCATTCGCGCCTACTATCCATACTCTGGCCGAGATCTTATATTCGGTACTCGCCCCGTGGCCTTTTCATTAGTGGGGGAACGATATCCTAGGGCCATTCCCTGTAGCACCTGGGAAGCTAAAGTTCCTCATTGTCTCGGTGTATTATTTTATTAAGTGGGTTGAGGCCAAGGCTGTAGCTCGGATAACAACAGAAAGGATCCGACAATTCTATTGGAGAAATATCATATACCGATTTGGTCTTCCTCGTGTCATCGTTTCTGACAACAAACTCAATTTTCAAGCTCCTCTGTGATAAAATTTTGTAGGGAGCTCAGTATTTTTAACAAATTTATTTCAGTTGAGCATCCACAAGTGAACGGTCAAGTAGAGTCAGCCAATAAAGTAATCTTGAATTCCTTGAAAAAGAAGTTAGATGATGCAAAAGGCTTATGGGCGGAGCATCTTCATGAGGTCCCGTGGGCATATCACACTACTGTTCATTCAACAACACGGGAAACCCCTTATAGAATGGTGTTTGGGGACGATGCTATGATCTCGGTGGAGGTTAGCATACCATCCTGGAGGTGCGAGAATTTTGAACAAGACGCTAACATTCAGGCTTTGAATGTCGAGGCCGACTTGTTAGATGAGATAAGGAGTGTCACACATGTAAGGGAAATTGAAACTAAACAAAGAATAACCCGAAGATACAATCTGACAGTAAAACAAAGAGGCTTTGAGAAAGGTGATTTGGTCTTGAAAAAAAGTCACTGATCCCACAAAAAGGGAAGTTGTCACCTGATTGGGAAGGGTCATTTCGGATTGTAGAAAAGCTGGAGAAGGGAGCTTACAAGTTGGAGACATTGGATGGAGTAGAAATTCCTAGGACTTGGAATGTAACTAGTCTTAGGTTCTATTTTAGTTAAATCCTGTAAACTGATGTAATAAACTGGTGTACTCTTTTCCCTAGGCAAGAGTCAGAGTTTTTAATGAGGCACCTTAAAACTAATTTAGTCTGTGTAAAGGTGAACTAGGATGTACGGCTCCATGCCACGGATCTACGCCTCGGGCTCTGCACATTGATGCATCCCTAACTTGGCTCTACCCCCAGGCTCTGCACATTGCTGCATCCCCAAATTGGCTCTATGCTTGGGCTTTGCGCATTGCTGCATCCCCAATTTGGATCAATGCCTCAATCTGAATACACGTTTTGTTACCTATGTAACACCGCTTAAACATCTTCATGCAACTTGTCAAGGTATCAAACTTTCTCACTCCCGTCGACCTTATAGTCAGCCCGGGGGCTAAGTTGCTAGACAAAATGATAAAGCATGCTAAAGCATTTTTGCACACAAAGAGCTAATGCCTCTTGTATGAAGTCTTTGTGGACTTAAAATAGCCACTCGACTGGGGGCTGGTATGCAAGCACAACCTCTTTTTGCACATACCAAATGCGTATAAAACACAGAAATTAAATGCAGAAAGTGAATAAGCAACTACTTGAACAAAAAACAACGGCAGTACGATATTCAAAGCGTCCAGAGGGCAATTGTCAAAAATTTGTACAAAATGCACCCACCAAAAAAGAGTGACTAACTTAAAACAAATTCAACAAAGAAATAATCTCAAGATAAAGCTAGGTGGTCTTGAGATGAAAAATGTCCATGGTGATTGTTTCTTCATTTATTGCCTTTTCATAATTGCCATCAGCTTCCACTAGCTTCCTGTCCACTATGACTTTGAAGAAATCGACTTGAGAGAGGTTGAGCTCGGGGTACAGACATACATCTTGGTCTTTGGCCCGGTCCAAATCCATGTCCCCGGTATTGAGAACATCCAGCCGTGATTTCTCCAAAGTCTCTTTCAGTTAAGAGCAGGATTTCTCTGAAGTCTGTAGGCTGGCTGCTAGCTCGGTGATGGAAGTTTTCATTGTAGAGAGCTCTTTCTCCAGAGCCTTTATTTTCTCATTGCTTTCATGCACTTCCTTCTCCAGAGCCTTTACCTTCTCATCGCTTTCATGCGCTTTGGTCTTCAGGTGGGAATTTGCCTCGTTAAGAGACCTCTCATTATTAGATAACCTCTTGACCTCTTTCTCTAGCTCGGAGTATCTCTTATCTGCAGTGTCCCCAGATTCAAATAGGCTCTGGACCAAAACAACACACCTCATCAGGTATGAGCTGAGATGTTGGGTAATTTTCTAAGGCCCAAGGCTTTTCACCATATTCACGTCCTCTGTGGCGTTGATATGGTCGTATAAGAATTTCATACCATCAAAGTCAGCAGACCAAATTTTTTTTTCAACTGAGGGACAAGTCGAACCATCACCGACTTCTCTCATCAAGGTAGAAACTTCCCAATCGACTTGATTAATCTCGTCGGTCATCATAGTTTTTTGCTTTTTGGGGGATTCTCGTCAGACGCCCCCACATCCAAAGGTCGTTTGAGTGGTGACGTTGTGATCAACATTGTTTACAACGCACTCCCTTTGGGTCTCGTGTTCTTCTTCTTATTAGGTATTCGGACCTCTAGGCCGGCCAGGTTGGATTTGGCCTCTGAAGGACCACCAACACTCATCCGGCAGCACGAGTTGTAGCCATCAATTTCTTTTGTTCTTTCACAGATAGATCGGTCATTTTGTCTCCATGAAAGAAATAAAGGGGGAAATTTATTCAAGAAAACAAAATTCTTTATACAGATGAAAAACAAGGAAATCTTACCCAAAAAGCTGAGATTTCATCATAGGGTAAGGTTAGCAGGTCTTTAACCCTGATCGACCAAAATGAATCTAATACTTCAAGGGATTGGGGTTCAGTGTCGCTTAGTGCATCGTAATCAAAGCCGGAAATAGGGAGCGGATTGCTCGTCCAGTACAAGGGAAATTTGGGATGCCATCAGCGCCATAGATGACTTATGGGCATCGAGGACCGCACCTAACCCGGAGAAAACTTTCCTTATAGCCTTTGTAGTTTGAGGTGATGGCTTGAAGAAAACTCCTATTTGGAATTCCGCTTAGGGCCACCCAGCTTCCGGAGTCTGCGTTCTTCACTTCAAAGTAGGAGAAGAATAAACCTATGGTAGGGGTTATACTCAAAGCCCTACAAATCATCTCAAAGGCTCTTATAAAGCCCCAACTATTTGGGTGAAGTTGGGAAGGGGCCACATTCACTATTTTGAGTACGTTTGATTCAAAATCAGTAAATGGAAAGTTTATGTTAATGTCCTCCAACACTCCGGCGTAAAAGTAAAACCATTCAGGGTCCACCCTTTTTGGCTGTGACATACAAATGCACTCTCTGGTTTCGCAGGCTTTAAGAATTACATCATCCTCATTCCCAGTCGAGGAAATGTTCCAGAGAGATCGAAGTGTGGCGACCTCCATATCTTTGATAGAACTTTGTTTGAAGCCTAAAACTTCCCTTCTAAACGGTTTGTTTGTTTCCATTAGGAGCTCCACTGAACCTGGAGAATCAGGGTTAGAATCACTATCATAGGTTAGAACTTCAGAGTTAATCTTGTTCGTAACCCCTTCTAGTTCCTCTACCCCTAGAGCATCCATCATCTCTTGCATGAATTCCTCCCACAAAGCCCTACGCTCATCGCTATTGAGGTGTTTTCTATGCCCTAAATCATCACATTCTCTAATAACAACCATTATTGAAAAGATTGTAGAAAAATAAACGAGGAAAGGAAAATGGGGTTACCTGATATTAGTGATAAACGAGTTAAGGTTGAAGGCGATTTTCGATTGGAAGCAGTGGTGGCCGTGACTTTGTGAGAGGAATTAGAAAAGGAAGTGAAATTTGAAAAAGAAAAGAGACGTTATGAAAAGAGAGGGTTAGCGTGTTTGCATTTAAAGTCCATTATTTGTCATCATTATACCTAAAATCGTAGGTGACTGTTGGGTATCTGGAGCGTGAAACACATGCATTAGTAACTTAATCGCGACCGACGAATACCTCAATTAGGATCCATGCTTCTTCCTAGCGACCACAATTATTTTTTAGGCTAAAAAGCCATATGGTCGGGGGGCTTATGTGCATACACATAAAATCCATTACCCGAGATATGACTATACTCCGACTACTTAGTCCAAGTTTGGATCGATGACCAAGTCGGTAGAAGGTAATGAGGTTCCCACCGGGCTGACGCCCCGACTCCAGGAGGTTACGTCCATCCCGACTCCAGGAGATTACGTCTAGCTCGACTCATTAAAGTCGTAACTGCTGCTTTAAACTTGACGGCACGCGTTACATTATCCTTCATCATTAGTGGCGGCAGAGGTTACAAATAGTTACAGCAGCCCAATTATGATTGATGAAGAGACATGACAGTTACAAGCAATAGTTAATGAAGACCTTGTGCCTCTTTATAAAGGACTCCCGAATGAGGAATAAGCAAGACACTTAACTTGAAGTACAAATAATCTAACTTGTAGCTCTGAAATCCTAAAGATTATTCTAGCAAGATCATGTTGAAATATAAATCAATGATTGATATTTATTTATTAATACTAATTTATTTAGGTCATAACACTAAATCTGATGACACTAAATTAAATTGAATTAATATCAATTTTATTATGCACACAAAAGTGTGCATGTGACCACAGATATAAAAAGGAAAGTTGATCACAACAATTTCTCAACCCCCACGTGATTGTAGTATTTCTAACTAATTAGGTGATGAGTTGAATTGAGTAAGTATACCGCAAAGGAGAAATTGGAGATTTCAATTTCGTTCATAGTACATCTTATTTCTCTTATATTAATATTAATTCATGTGTACCATGTCAGGTAACACAAATCGAGAGGAATATTATATCACTACTTAACGAATATTAACGTTAGTTCAAGTACTTAATTGCATCATCATTATTAAATTAATAAGCATCTAAATATGAATCTTTTCTCTTTTTTCTTTCCTTTTTCTTTATCTGAAATTTACTATATATAATTGAGTCTATAGATTATAAAAAGAAACAAAAGGAGATGCAGAGAATATAATTGAAAAAGTATACTACGTATTAAATTGAAAGTCCATTATTAGAGTGAGAGGAGGCTAGGATTGCGGTGGTCACATGACACTCTTCCATCACCTCGTGCAGTAGTCAATAGTCACTACTAGACAGTGTAGTTGGTATTATTATTACTATTATTATGATTTTGATTTATGAATTGAATGAATGCTACATATATTATTACCACCGCCCTCTAGATATTTGTTTTTAAGGCTATCACCAAAATTCTTTTGTATTTCATTTCTTCATGGCTTGAATTTGAGGGAGCTTATTTTCTTATCACATGATATTTCTTGGATCATGGACATTTTCAAATTAAATTAAATAGAGATGAAAAATGAAACTTGCCATTGGAATGAGAGAGAGACTACATATGAGAATTGGGATTAGCATATATAGGGAATTGGGACAAGTATTTTTTGAGTGGTTCTTTAATTTTTTTTTAGTTGTTTATTTATGCTTTAAGCTACATTATATTTACATTATAAGCTTCTTTTTTTATACAAATAAATATTATTTAAAAAGACATGTGATATTTTTAATATTAAATTTTTCATCATATTTGTTTATTTTCAATTTTTTAAATGTTTCTTCTTTAAATATATAGCTTGTCATATATAAAAAATTTAAAGTTAGAGTACATAATATTTTGTATAAATGACTTCATGCATGAGTAATGGTTGAATTTTCTAATTCAAAATAATAATGAATTAGATTCAGATCTATCTAAGAAACATTTGAAATACTGTTCATTTCTCAATATCGCAATTGTATATTATTGCAAATAATATCGTGCATACTATTAAATACCATACTCGAAAACTATAATTAGTATTTGTTCATGTTAAAAGTATAATTTGTGGCAATCCTTAGTAATCATAGGTTGTAGGATGTGTTGTTAGGTTGGATCTAACGGATGAAAAGTTTTGTATATGTAGTTTTTATGTGATCTTTCTCAACTTCACTGCTAAGATATTTATAGCAGGACTTGAATTTTAGGTTATTTAGAAATAGCGACCACTGAGAGGACGCACGCGGGAGTAGATACTTAATTCTTTGTCATTTAAAAAAAACATAGTCAAATGACTCCTTCCATACCGTTATGATATAGGGACATATGGTCATACTCTAATTTTTATCTCTGAAATCTCACTTATCACGTCATTGCATTTGATCAAGATCATAAACTTGATAACCTTCTAAATCTCTTGATCTTTGAGTTTGTTGTGTGAGGTCATCAAACACTCTTTTGTATTTTTTTTTATCTTTGTGTTTACTTACTTTTATGTTTTACTAGCCTTATTCAAAATACAAAAATATGCGTTGTTTCATTTTCTTATTGTGCAAGGTAGGGTTTTTTCATCAAGAGATCAAGTGTGATTCCCAAATTAGGGTATGGATGCTCAAGGTCGAACTTTGGTCAACCATAGTCCTCAAGAGCTTCCACTTCAAACCATGACCTATAATCTTAGGTCAAATTTATGTCAAGTTTCATTCAACATCAATTGAGCGAAGAAGTTCAAGTTTGGTGCTTAATTTGCAAGTTAACTCGAGATAGATTCATTCATTTATTTCCATGTCTTCTTCATCATTTTTATCAAGGTTTACTTCATTTGGAGTCTATATGATCATCCCTGTGCCTTGGAATGCAAGAAAATATAAAAAATGACAAATTGGAAATGGTGGTTTGACCTACAATTCAAGTATGACATGCATTTGGTTCAAACATCATAACTTTTTCAATATTTTTACAATTTATGGGTGTTTATATTTGCCAATGTCAAGAATAATGTCCTCTATAACTTTGTTTCAGAGGTCAAACATCAATTCAAACTTTAAGACCCTTAAATGTTGAAGGCCACTTATGCTCAAAACCTAGTTCATGACCTAGTTCTTTTTGCATCGTGTTCTACTCTATGAAAGGATTATTTGAAAAAAAGAAAATCAAGAATCGCACGAGTAGACTTGATTTGGCCTAAGCATGAACATGGTGACATAAATTCTATTTGAACCAAGTGACCCGTAATTAGAAATGACCTAAAACTCAAAGAGACCACTTTGTACATGTGAAAACTTGTTTATCATAATGAAATGCATTTGGTACAACGCAAAACTACTGGAATAACTCAGTAAATCACACATTTCATGCCTTATTTCACACGGTTTAGATCTAGAATTTTCCAAATTTGATTCACACGATTAAAGAGCAATTTGGCACGTATGATGAGCTCACACATTCTCCTATAAACAGAGATCACTTCTACATTGAAAAACCAAATTTGAAAAGCCAAAAAATCTCTGCTACTTTGAATCTCATAATCCTCTAAAAACTAGAAGATCGAAATACCATTTTCTCTTCATTTCAACTTCAATTATCTACCCAAAATCCATTATTGATCTCCTCTGAAGCTAACTGAAGCATTACAAAAGTTTTCAATGATCTATAAGTACCAACTCGATCTCACCATTTTCACACCTTCTGAGCTTACTTCGAACATGTAGCTACGGATTTCTATTTCACTCAAACAAGTTACCACACTCTTTGTCTTGTTCTTCTGAGTGAAAGCCCTAACCTAACTGAAATTTATTGTTGTTGTGTGTTTCTGCAAATTCTCCTTTCTCATATCAAATAAATTTATCTTGAGCAAGGAGACATGAATGATGAAGTATGATTAAGCTTGCAATATAAGTGTCTAAGCTTAAAATTATAGTTTATGATCTTGTTAAATCAAGGTTTCAAAGGTTGAAGATGAAGATCTTCATGCGCGTTGGTGGAAAATGTTTTAATCCAGCCAATCAGGTTGCGCCACCTCTCATAGATGTTAACACTTTTTCTTTTTTATTACATTTTCTTTAAAAAAAAGCTCCTAATAGCTTTTTCACTCCAATTTTTTTCATAATTTTCTAAAAATATTTTCTACCTTATGTGTGTGTTTAGATTTTAAAAATTATTTTTATCATTTTTTGCTATTTATTTTCTTTTTAAACTGATTTTAAACAATTTGTTCTCATTGATGTTGAAATATTTTGGTTTCAAACTTTTGCGATATTGATCCTAGGAGTTTTCTTGATCTTCTATAATTTTCTTGAGCATTTATTTGATGTTTTGATACTTCATTTGAATTTCCCTTTATTTTACATTTAAAACCATTTAATTCAATTTATTTTTTTATTTTATTTATTTAATTTTGTGTCTGACTTTTATGGACTTGGATCATGACTTGATTGATCAAAATCTTCATCAATATCAATGGACTTCAGATAATACTTTATTTACATGAATCTTCATCATTTCAAACTTATCATTAAATGATCATTTGAACCATTTTTGCTACTTTGGATTGATGATAGGTTTATCAAAATAATACATCAAGATAGGTGAATGAAATTGATGATATATTGCCTAATGTTGTGATTCAATTTGGATGCTCATCTCGCTTCATCTCTTTCTTCTCTTGTTTTGATCAATTGGATGATAATGGATTTGTCATGTTCAATTAGGATTAGATTAATGTTTGATGAACTTTTATCATTTCAAATCTATCATTAAATGATCATTTGATCACTTTTGGTATTTTAGATTGATGATAAGTTTGTCCCAAGATACCATGAAGAATATGATTGAAATAATGAACTAATCTCCTCACCGTTGTGCCTGGTCACTTATCTCTTCATATTTTTCCTTTTGATTTGAACATAGTGTTGCATTGTTTTCGGAGAATCATTTTGTATAATTTCTCTAACATGCACTACACCTACATTGTTATTTCCTAGTGTAACACGGTGGGAGAACTAACTTGGTTGTTTTGCGTTTTATCGCAAATGTTGCAGTTAGCAAGAGTCTCCACCGACTTTTCTTTTATCCAATAAGAAAAGGTGAAAAGAATAGAAAATACCTTTTATGGATTCTGAGTTTGGGGGGTAATTATGAAAAGGGAAGGTGTTAGCACCCTTTCCATCCGTAGTTATCTACAGGCTCTTAATTGCTTAGCTCACTTTTGAAAACTTGTTTTTTTTTTTGTGTGATTTGTTTGAAAATATTTTTTTTGCTTTGACTTTGTAATGATTCTTGTATCAGTCCTCAAGAATGTATACGAAATGTTTGAAAGTATTTGTTTGAAAGAGTGTATTTGTTTTGAAAATGTTGTTTTGAGCAAGCAATTAAGAGTTATTACCCACTCAATGGTTGTTCATTGTTCTTTTCCTTCTCCTTTAGGGATAGTGTTATCCATACCATTAATTGGTAGGTAGACCTATCCATTGGATGTGAAGGTACAGGCGTAGGGTCATCGAATGGTCATTGAAGGCAACATTGTAAGGATACCTTAGTATTCGAAGGGACGATCATCATTCATCCGTAGACAGTAACTGAGGGACAAGATCGTATATTCGTAGGCAACATCAGAGGGTCATCGAGGGACTATGATCTTTATATCGAAGGGACTATGATGATGTTATTCGTAGGCAACCTTGCTAATAGTATCCTTACGTTCGAGGGACATGACCATGTTTATTCAAAAGCAACAGAGAGAGGATACCCTAAGGGTCTAAGTGTGAAGAGTGTGTTATTTTCAAATATTTTATCTTGGAGTTAGGGTTATTCTATGGTTGATTTTAGATCTTGCCATACAATCCTATTAACATACATCTAAGATGTTTATATGTACAGAAAAGTAAATTGCAGAAAGATAAAAGTCATACGCTATTACATGGCTTTAGGGTAGATACATAATAAGGAAGTGTGGAAAAGAAAATTAACCTAGGCTATTACATCCCATGATCAGTTACATAATAGAAAAAAATGTGAGAGAAAATAAAAGCTACGCTATTACAAAAATTTCCTTGCGACCTATACATCAATTACTAATATTTAAATGCACTGATAATAAATAAATAAATAATGAGAAAAATTACGTTAATAAATGTGAAATATTCTAAACCCTAAGTATTAAAATAATTTTTTTTGATATTTTTTGGAGTTAATTTTAAATAAGAAACCCTAATTCTAATTTAATTATTAATTCATTAAGAAAAAAATAAAATTAAGTGAAAAATAAAAAAATATTTTTTGTGTCTAAAATAAATTAAACATTTTTTAAACCTAAATCTAAAATTAAAATATTTTTAGGGTTTTTTATTAGTATTGAAAATAATTTTTGAAAAGAAAATTAAAAGAAATTAGAAAATCCGAAGAAAAATAGTGCTAAAAAATAGGGATAGTCCTCCAAGGGGTTGAACTCGTGACCTTAAGGTAACTGGTCTAAAACTTCACCATTGCACCACTTGCTTGTGGTGTCTTTATCACGCTTCCAAAATAATATATGTGATACCCTGTAAAAATCAGAAATTTGTAAAAAAAAAGTGCAAAAGGCAGGGATCGAACCTGTTCCATGAGTGAGGAATGGACTAAGTGCACGCGTTTAACCACTAGGGTGGTGATACATCCATTCATATATTCACAATCATAAATATATAAGTGGATTTTAATTCTAGAAATCTGATTTTTCAAACTAAACACGCGCAGGACCCAGTGTTTTAAACAAACCAATCGACACACGCCACACATGTCTTCGCCGGTCAGCATGAGGTTAGAGACGTCGGAGCTAGATCCAGTCGTCTTCTCCGACCATCCTATATAGCCAATCTGCAAAATAATCAAAATAAAAAGCAAAAGAGGACCCTAGCCCCCTAATTCGTGGGTTGCGAGTTCAGTGGTGGTGTTGGTTTGTTCTAAAAGTCACTATATCTTGAGATTCGAAGCTTTCAAACCGTTATACCCTAACAATGACATCCATTTATTTAGGCCTTAAAGTTCACATGTAATACGTCTGACCTGTCCTAATGGATGTCCTGGACACGAATACACACATCAAACACATCAAAAGTGCTCAGAAAAACAAAATCGATTTCAAGAAAACCTTACCAATCGGTCGACTTGAATGAGATGGTTCTGGGATGCTTTGGGATCGTGTGAGTGCTTGGATCGATTCCTGGGGACCTCAAGAGAGTGAATGGATGTTTGGTTTGGCTTGAGAACGATTGGAAAACTGGATTCGAGTTTTCCCTAAATTTGAAAAAAAATGGAGAATTTTCTAGGGTTCTTTGAGGTAGAAAACCATGTGTTTCTCACTTGGTCATGATCATCTATTTATAATGAGTTCATTAGGTCACGTAGTTTGAGAGAAAAATATTGCATTCATTGAGAAAATATTTGATTTCCAATCTTTTAAAGATAACTTCCAATCAAGCCAATCTTATGCCAATCATCTCCATGTGTTTTTTCTAGCTTTCTTGGACCTCAAGGAGCTTAAATATCAAGCCCACACGCCTTGCAATCCTTCCTTGCATTTTATTTTAATTAAATTTGAACTTTAATGAATTAATTCAAAAATAAATAAAACAAATAATAAGATGGCGTGTGGATGAGCTTAGAGGTCATGAACAATGCTAAGAACATGTTTCAAACATAAAAATATAGGCCTATTTGGAAAAATTTCAAAATTGCTCAATACTTCCTTCATGTACTTTCTCAAAATTTCCAAACTTGCACATACTATATATTGCTCAATTCTCATCATTTGAGGGTGATCTTTGACTTTTTTGAAATATTAATGTGTCCTCTAAGAGCTATCTTTGGTTTCATCTTCATCGAAGCTTCCATGTTCATGTACACCTCTTTGAGAAAAGATGACTTTTTGTTGACTTTTGAAAGGACCTATAATGTCTTGGCCCATATCTCTCAAATGAAGCATTTTTTGGGAAAATCTTGTTTTACGAAAAGTTGTAGAGAATTGAATTCCCTTTAAAATGATCTTTGGTCGAGAAATTTCTGATGAAGTATGTGAAAGTTATGTTTGGTCAAAGTTCTGTTGATATTCCCTTAAGAAACCCTAATTTACCAACTTTTGACTTTTGATAAATTCTTGAGTTTTCTTGATGAATCATGGTCAACCCTTGATCAAATGATAAATGGAACTTCAAAATCCTGATTTTGACCAAAAATGATGGGGTTTGATTGTATTTTGACCACAATTGACTTTTTGTCCAATACAACTGAGTTTCAACCATATGAGCAATTTACTACGCAACCTTGAGCTATGAGGCTTGGAACTTGACATGGGGATGCTTTGAAGCATATTAGGAGGCATTACATCCACTTGAGCCATTAGAAATCACTTTTCTTTAGGAGAAGCAAAACCCTAGTTGTGGGTTAATTGCTTAGGAGAGGGTTTGTCTGATCAACCCTTAAGTAGTTCTTGAGCATGGAGATGTATCTTGATCTCAAAATGGGAGGGTAAATTTTGGGGTACAACAATTTCCCATGTTCAATCTTCTTGTACCTGAGGGGTTATATTGGTGTGCACGCCATTCGTGACCTGAAGGTAGAAGATGATTGAACACTTGAGTGCCCTAAAATTTGCACTCGCTGGTGCGCGTAGTGAAGCTGTTGGATGATGATATACCTGAATTTTATTAAAGATTCCACTTAGAGATAAGCAACTGATGTGCAGGTGGAGATGTTCTTAATGATGCCATCCGGAGAAATTGACGATGTGATTTGTACCGAGATGAGTCGTGCTCCAGACTTCATTCGGAAAGATACTCTTCAGGATAACTTTCTCGGAAGGAAAATGTGTTCCAAGATCGTCCTTGAAGGAAAGTATTTGCAGTCATATGTTGATTTTTAACCAGATATGCAGCAACTTGCAGACGTAAAATTTTGACCTAAAAAGGCATGGCTAGATTTATGTATATCATGATGCATGTAATGTGTAATGATGCTCTCGAAATAAACGAGAATGATGTATTCATCTTGTATGTATATGTCATGACTCTTGTAAATGATGTATGAATGAAAATATTTTTGTATTTCAAAACATATCCATCTTGAGGAGGAGGATTCGTTATTTCCTATTGGAGATTCCCTGCTTTAGTCTGAGAATTGTTCTGCTGGGGATCCTCGACTTCTGCTTGGGGATAGAGAAGTGACCATTGAAGATCCTGACTGGGGATAAAAGAGATGTAAATTCCTCTGATGTACTATCTGACCAAGTTTTAGATATGGATACCGGCTCTATCGGGGAATGATAAGCCTTGGGTAACATTTAGTTGGGGATGAGAAAATCCTGAATGAAATTGGGCCGGGGGGATTAAATCTCGTGAATTGTATTGAGGAAGTAACCCTCTGCTGGGGGAAATGTGATTTTGAGTAATTTATTATTGTTCGAAGACTGACATAACAAGTTGGTAGTTGTCTTGTAGGTGATCATTGCTCGGGGACTGACGTGATAAACTGAAAGTTGGTCAGTTACCGCTCGGGGACCAATGTAACAATAAGAAATGTAGATGATCACTTCTTGGGGACTAACATGATAAGGTGAAATTTGATCTATTACCACCTGGGGACTAATGTAGGTGATCACTTCTTGGGGACTGACGTGATAAACTGAAAGTTGATCTGTTACTGCTCGGGGACTAATGTAACAAGAAGGAATATGGACGATCACTGCTCGGGGACTAACGTGATAAGTCGAAACTTAGCTTTCTACCACTCAGGGGCCAATGTAGCAAGAATAAACGTAGATAATCACTGCTCGGGGACCAATGTGATGAATTTGAAGGTTGACTTGCCACTACTTAGGGACCAATGTAGCAAGAATAAATGTAGATAATCACTGCTCGAGGACCAATGTGATGAGTTTGATAGTTGACTTGCTACTGCTCAGGGACCAATATAGCAAGAAGAGATGTAGATATTGTAAACGAATAATCCTGTTGTGGATAAGATGGTGTAGTAATCTTGTTGGAGAGATCCGCCTCTATCGAGGGTGTGATAACTCTGTGGGAGTTGTAAGAGTCATTTTGTGGGAGTATGCTTGTGATACCGACTCTGTGGGGATAGGTTGGTGACTTGGGTCGTTACCCCAACCCCTAGAGCCTGTAGTAACTGTTATTTCTGTTTATTTCGCATATATTTATAAGTAGTAATTATTTTCAGATGCATATGATCATTCAAAGCAATCATTGAACTTTTGCAAACAAAACATAGAAAAATAAAAATTTGGGAATTGAAAGAGAAGTTATATTGATTAAAAGAATGTGGCCTATGAATAGCCAGTTGTTTACAAAGAGACAAATATCATAGTAAGAGAAAATCGTTAAAATATTGAAAAACTATAAAGTGATAAAAATCTATGCGAAAATAATCCCATCGAGTTTCAACTCTGCTATTTGCTCATATATTTTCGAACATCTCATCTCCTTGCTGCCAAAAGAAAGTGACTGGATTGATATGTTCCATTCAATCTTGAAGTTGAGAGTGATGTATCCTATAAGCAGATGATTTGACGCGACATAGTTATACGCTTAATTCCCTAATTTTTTCCTGGACCGCCCTTTCGGGTTTTCAGTCCACCAGGATACCCTTTTTTACCCAAGCCGCCTTTGCAGGTTTTCGACTTGCCGGGTTTACAATTTTCATATATATCCCTAGTTTTTGACCAAACCTTTTTGGTTCGCCGGGATGCCCTTGATTTTTCCTAGGCCAGTCACCCTAGCGGGTCTCTTTTATCCGTAGTATTTTTTGACTATGTCCGCGTTCATAGGGTGCGGAAGGTCCTCTCCATCCATAGTGGTCAATATCATGGCTCCATCGGAAAATATTCTTTTGATAACAAACGGTCCCTTGTATATGGGAGTCCATTTTCCCCTGGGATCACCTTGTGGCAGAATGATGCGTTTGACTACCAAATCACCGGCTTGATATACTCGATGCTTGACTTTCTTGTTAAAAGCTTTGATAATGCATTTCTAGTAAACTTGTTCATGGCAGATGGTCGCGAGCCTTTTCTTATCAATCAAATTTATCTGGTCAAGCCGAGTATGAACCCACTCATCTTCATCTATCCTCGCATCCTTTATGACTCTTAGTGAAAGAATCTAAACCTCGATAGGTAAGACAACTTCCATTCATACACGAGAGAGAACGGGGTTGGCCCGATTGATGTTCATACTGAGGGGAGATAACCATGAAGAGTAAATGGTAACATCTCATGCCAATCTTTATACGTCACTATCATCTTTTGTATGATCTTCTTAAGGTTCTTGTTGGTGGCTTCCACAATGTCATTCATCTTTGGTCAATATCGAGAAGAGTTATGGTGCTTTATCTTGAACTGCATACAGAGTTCGGTGATCATCTTGTTGTTGAGATGGGTTCCATTTTCTGTGATAATCCTTTCAGGGATACCATACCGACAGATAAGATTATGCTTGATGAATCGAGCCACAACGTTCTTGGTAACAGACGGAAACGAGGTTGCCTGTACCCACTTGGTAAAGTAATCGATGGAGACGAGGATGAAGCGATGCCCACTGGAAGAGGTAGGCTTAATTTTCCGATCATATCGATGTCCCACATTGCGAGAGGCCAAGGAGCGGTTAGGAAATTCAACGGAACAGAAGGCACATGTACTTTGTCAGCATATATCTAGCACTTGTGACAAGATCGGGAATAGAAAAGTAGAGCAAAATCATGGTTGCACTTGTATAGAATGCTGTTACTTAGAAATAATTTGGCGGAGAACCTCCTCATAAACTTCTTGTCATTGACAGATTCCCCCTCAAAGTATTCTTGATCCACGAGATATCTCTTTACATCGTGAAACCATGGATTTTCTTTTACTCCTTCAGTATCAAGCTCATAACAATATGTTGGTTTGTCTACCTTTCAACAATAATCTAAGGAGCTTCGGTATCCCATCTGACTTTAAATATAGATGACATGGTAGCTAGCGCATCTGCCAACTAATTCTCTTCTCGCGGAATGTGCTCAAAATTAATTTCTTCGAAGTAGGGGATCAGACTCAATACATGTTCTCGGTACGAAATAAGATTTGGATGTTTCGTTTCCCATTTGCCCTTAATCTGACTAATCACCAAAGTTTAGTCTTCATATACTTGCAGGAACTTGATCCTCAAATCAATAACATCTTTGATACCCATGATGCATGCCTCGTATTCGGCCATGTTGTTGGTGTAATCAAAACATAATTTAGCGGTGAAAGGTGTATGTCCTCCTTTGGGAGAGATAATTCTTGCGCCAATACAGTTTCCAAGTGCGTTAGAAGCTCCATCAAAAACAATAGTCCATTGAGATTTTGGCTCAGGTCCTTCATCCGGTCCAGGTTCTTCACAATCGGTAGCTAGCATGATATTCTCGTCCGGGAGCTCGAAATGCATAGATTGATAATCGTCTACAGCTTGATGAGCCAAATGATCTGCTAATACACTTCCTGTAATTTCCTTCTGAGTAGTATACTGAATGTCATCCTCGGTCAAAATCATTTGTCATCTTGTTATTCTTCAGAAGAGAGCAGGTTTCTCAAATATGTATTTTATCGGATCCATCTTAGAGATCAATAAAGTGGTATAAGTCAACATATATTGTCTTAGTCGGTGAGCAACCCAAGCCAAAGCACAACAATTTTTCTCAAGCAGTGAATATCTTGTTTCACAATCAGTAAACGTTCTGCTAAGGTAGTATATTGCATTCTCTTATCGACCATACTTGTCATGTTGCCCCAACATACACGTCATTGAGTTCTCTAATACTGTTAAGTACATGATCATATGTCTTTCTTCAACTGGTGGCATCAGGATATGAGGTTCTTGGAGGTATTCTTCGATTTTGTCGAAGGCTATCTGACAATCGTTGTTCCCACTACTTGATCTTTCTTCAATAATTTGAAGATTAGCTCACAAGTAGCAGTAAAATGTGAAATAAATCTAGCAATGCAATTTAATCGTCCAAGGAAGGCGACATTTCTTGAATGGCTTTAACCTTGACGGGATCAACTTCAATACCTTTACCAGTGACGACGAAACCTAAGAGTTTACCGGATCTTACTCCAAAGGTACACTTGTTCGGACTCAATCTCAATTTATACTTCTTCAATCTATCAAACAGCTTACGTAGATGATCAAGATATTCTTCCTCAGTCTGAGATCGAGCTATCATGTTGTCAACATATACTTCTATCTCGTGATGGATCATATCATGGAATAAAGCTACCATAGAACGCGGATACGTTGCACCTGCATTCTTCAACCTGAATGGCATAACTTTGTAACAGAAAATGTCCTACTGTGTGACGAAAGTAGTTTTCTCCATATCCTCAGGAGCCATCTTGATTTGATTAAACCGGAGAAGTCATCCATGAAAGAAAATAACTTGTGCTGAGCGGTGTTGTCAACTAAAATATCAATATGTAGAAGTAGAAGATCATCTTTCGGGCTAGCCTTATTCAGATCTCGGTAGTCGACACACATACGCACTTTGCTATCCTTCTTAGGCACCGACACCATGTTTGCAACCCATTGTGGATAGGAAGTAACAGCTAGGAAACCTACGTTGAACTACTTCATGACTTCAACTTTGATTTTCTCGGACATCTCAAGACGCATACGACGAACCTTCTACTTTATAGGAGAAAAACCTTCTTTCGTTGGTAACCGGTGTACCACTATATCAATATCCAGGTTTGGCATGTATTCATAAGACCAAGAAAAAATCTCAATGTAATCTCGCAACATCTGGAACAGCCTTTCATTGACATTTTTCTCAAGACCGACTCTTATCTTGACTTCTTTTCTATCCTCTTTGGTACCCAAGTTCACTACCTCGACCGACTCTTCATGTGGTTGTATATCTCTTTCCTCTTGTTGTACCAATCTAGCAAGCTCTTATGATACCAATTTTCGCGGTGAAAAGTGACGAACGAGGGAATCAAATCGAAATTAAACAACAGACAATTCACACATAGCTTATTTCTCACTGAGATCCAACGATGCCAATAAAGAAAACAACACAGCACAATATTTCAAGGATTTATCCACTTGTTTAGCAGACAAAAACAAATCATTCTCGACACCAGAGTCAAGAAAGATAATTGATTTGTCAAAACAGTTGATAAAAACATGATTGTATTCCAACCAGTTCGTACCAAGAATCACATCCAAATGATCTAACGGAAGACAAACTAAATCCATCCAAAAATATCTACCAAAAATACTCAACGGACAATTCATACATGCAACAAAAGTACAAACAGAACCCATAGCAAGAGTATCAATGATCATATTTCCATGCATATTAGACAATTCAAGATTCAATCTCTTAATACAATCCGATGAAATAAAAGAATGTGTTGCACTAGTATCAATGATAGCAATCAAAGGTGTACCATTAATAAAGCACGTACCTCGGATAAGTCTATCCTCAACCGGAGTCTCAGCACCAGACAATGTAATACTTTCCCCTTAGCTTGCTCCTTCCTTGGCTTCTCACACTTAGTACTAATATGACCTCGTTCACCACAATTGTAACAAGTCGCATCCGTCCTAAATCTATGATCAGCAACTCTATGACCGGCCTTGCCACACCTATGGCATTTCATAACATCCTTTCCAGCATCCTTCCCATAATCATAAGCACTATGTCCTTCCACACCACACTTATAACACTTAAGAGGAGCAGATGATCCTCCCCCACTTGACTTCTTGCCACCACTAGCTTTCTTCTTATCCTCATAAGGTTTCCCACGGAATTTACCTTTTCCTTTCCTATCATTCACATTCTTGTAGTAAGAAGAACTTTCCCTACTATCCTCATCATAAATCCTACTCTTGTTCACCAACTCAGCAAAACGAGTAATCTATTGATATCCAATAGCCTTCTTGATATCAGGTCCCAAACCATTCATAAACTACAGACACTTAGATATCTCAACATTCATAGTATTGTAATGAGGACAATACTTAATCATATCTTGAAATCTTGCAGTATACTCGACCATGGTTCCATTACCTTGCTTCAACTCAAGAAATTCCACCTCTTTCTTTCCACGACAATCTTCTGGAAAATAGTTCTCCAAAAATGCATCACGGGAAAGAGCCCAAGAAAATTCAACACCTTCCTCATCAAATATCTAAACAGTGTTGCTCCATCAATCCTCAACTTCCTTTTCCAGAATATGAGTACCAAACTGCACCTTATGCGCATCAGTACAATTCATAACTCTGAAGATTTTCTCAATTGCTTTCAGCTATGCTTGAGCCTTGTCAGGTTCATGCTCACCCTCAAAGATAGGAGGATTATTCCTCTAAAACTTCCCCAAAGCACGGAACTCATCTTCCTCAGCTCGGTGTCCAGCATTCGCCTGTGGAATCTGCCCAAGAGATCCGTCCAACCATCTCAAAACCTCGGCAATGGCATCATCATTCCTTCTTGCAACCATTCTGCAATCTTCCTAAGACATCCAACAACAGACAATAGCATTGATCGTGTCAGATACACAAATCAAATACAACAAGAGTTAAATAAAAACCTGGCCAAATAAATCTGACTAACCATTACTCTGATACCATAATGTAACACCCCCTCTAATTCCCCAAATAATTATTGCACAATCAGAGTAAATAAAATGCATAACAAGAGGGCGTCACATGATTTACTTTACAATTAAAACAATACATCAACACTAGTCATAATAATCTCATGCTTTAAAACAAATCATACATTTCACAGCGGATTAATTCTTATTCACGGATACTATCAATGATTACATCCCATACTATAATCATCGGATGAAAAAACGATGAATCCATAACATACTCAAGTCATCAGAATTCATACATCGGCACCAAGGCCACATCAGCATAGTATCTCAATCATACAAATCAAAATAGATGAGTATACATAACAAATATCTCATCAAAGCAGAAATCTAGATAAATCATGTGTTACATGACCAGAGCAATGACTGGACTACCTAGTAATAGATAAACTAGCTATACTCTTCAACTAGTCTCGTGCGAAGCACCGCTATCCTCGGAACCTGTACATTACCCACGTAGAGTCAACATCATAACAGAAGGGTGAGAATTCACATCATTATTCAAAATTATATAAATGGAAATAATGAAGAAACCATTTCTATTCATGAATTCCACACACTTCAAGTAATATTTTGAGATAACATGATCATACAAACATTACAAGTATAATATGTTCATACATAGCATAATTATCATCCATTCAAACAATTCAATTAATCCATATGATTAGACATCACAATTTCCTTTCATACATTGCATATTCAATAATGACTCATGTAACAACAGTGAAATGTGACTCAATATACATGTCGTACCAAGTTTTTGGAAACATTTCGTTAACCCTGCTTCCGATTTATTCATAGAGTCCAAGCCCTTACTTTCAATCTGGACAACACAAAAGTCTCCGCTACTTATTCCCAATGGAATCGAGCCAAATGTGAACCCAATGTTTTACCGTTACTTATCCACACAAGGATCGAGCCAAATGTATGCATGTACAACTCACCAAGACACCATATGCAAATTAAGATTACTCACATAACCTCAATTATCCAAGCATATCATCACAATTCATCTCATGTGAATTATACATCAATTGCACAACATTATATTTTAACAACAAGATCATCACATGTATCCTATACATATCATCACACATAACAAATAACATTATGACATATCATTCCACCAATGTTATTCAACACATTCCATCAAATACGATTAGCACATACTATACTCAAGTAATCAAACATACATTGAAATAGTATTCAAAACCAATCTAAAACACATTCAATCACCATTGGATCAATTAATCACATATATGAGAATACTACAATAAATATAATCATATAAGATTCCATGTCAAAATATTCTTAAAATAACATTTTCATTATAGGTCATGCTAAGCTCGGCCTATCACGCTAAGCGCACCTCGCTGAACAAACAATCCCAAAAGTCAGAACATTTCGCGCTAAGCGGGATCCTCCTCGCGCTAAGCGCGGTCTGCGATTCTGCATTTTTTCTACTACGAACCAGATTTTTTCTTCCATAAAATTACCACATTAAACCCATTCTAATCAGTCTAATAACATCATTAAAGGGTATCCTAACATGTTTCTAGTCATGGGTCATCATTCTAAGTTGAAAAACACAATTATCTTTCAAACCCTAACATTCAAAGATTCTAGAAATTGAAATTGAACAACCTAGCATGTTCCTAATCATTACCCACAACATACAATCAAACAATAACATGGATTCTCCATACTTACCTCTTGAAGATTCCTCTTCTAGGGTTTTCTCTTTACTTTCCTTCTTTCTCTTCTTTCTATTCTCTCTCCAAATAAAAATTCTAATTATGATTCTCTTCTAATCCTTACTGACTAGGATTGTCTTAATGAGCTTAATACTTAACACCTCTCTATTACTTCCATTCTCATAAATAGGCCCAATACTAAATAACCATAATTCTACTCATAAAACACAATTATTTAAATAACACACATATTCAAATAATTCACATTTAAATTAAAACAACCAATTAATTCAAGACCATTGTCTGTTCTCAACCTCTTGACCTTTCAGCTAGTTTGATTTTCGACCAGAGTCTTCCAACCTTCAAAGTTCTCAAAATTTTCTTCCTTAGTCTTCTGAATGAATACCCATAGCTTTCTAGAATAGTCATCTACTATGGATAGAAAATATCTTGCTCCTGAATGTGATGGACACCTTGTAGACCCCCAAAGATCAGCATGGATGTAATCAAGGGATCCATGTGTTCTTTGTTTGCCTTTGTTGAACTTCACTCTGTAAGATTTTCCAAGTACACAGGGTTCACAAAACTTCATCTTTTCGACTTTGTCTCCACTAAGCAAATTTTATTTCCCCAATTCGACTAGACCCTTTTCACTGACATGTCCCAATCTCATGTGCCAAATTTCTGTCTTCAACAAAGGTTTCCTGGATGCAACATTTGTCGAACCACTTACAACTTCAGCCTCAAGGGTATACAAGCCTTGTTTCTTCATGCCTCTCAAGACTTCCTTCGACCCCTTCATGACTCTTAGGATACTTTTCTCTCCTTGAAAAACATATCCTTTCTTGTCGAATTCACCAAGAGAAATCAAATTTCTCTTCAAATCAGGTACATACCTGACTTCAGTCAATAACCTTATTGACTCATCATGGAGTTTGAATCTCACAAATCTAACACCTGTAATCTTGCAAGCGTTGTTGTTTCCCAGCAATATAGATCCACTATCTTGATCACATAATTTCTTGAACAAGTCTTTGTTTGGAGTTATGTGCCAAGTGCACCCAGAATCCATAATCCACTTCTTCGACGGGTTGCTGCTCGAAACCACAAGAACATCAGATGAGTCGAAATCTTCTTGAACAATAGTTGCATTGCCATTATCCTTTCCTCCAAGATCTTTCAGGCATTCATGGCACACTTTTCTTGTGTGACCCTCCTTCTTACAATGATAGCGTCGAATACTAGATGCTTCACCACTATAAAACTTCTGTTGACTTTTACCTTTCTTCTTGTCGAACTTACTGTCCTTTCGCAAGAATTTTCCTTTAAAGGCCAAACCTTCACCAACCGTCAAGGTTTATGCTCCTTTTATTCGTTCAAGTCCTTCGAATACAAGGATGATTGGTCTTCTTCAAAGGTCAGAGACTCCCTTCCATACAAGAGAGTTTCTTTGAAGTGAGCATGTGATTTGGGCAACGCACAACAGATCTTCATCATCGATCTTCACATCAATATTTTCAAGATCAAGAATCAGCTTGTTGAACATATCCAACTGCTCAGCCAACACTTTGTCTTCAATCATCTTGAATGAATACAAAGCTTGCTTCAGGTAGAGTCGATTCACCAACGATTTAGTCATGTACAAACTTTAAAGTTTCACCCATAACCTACCGCCATCGTCTCCTTTGATACATGTAGAAGAACCTTATCACCAAGGCTCAACAAAATTGCATTGTGGGCCTTCTCTATCATCGTCGTCTTCTCATCTGCACTTAACGCGGCGTTCATGGATGCTTCTCCCTTCAATGCTTCCAAACAACCCTGTTGAACCAGTAGGGCTTTCATCTTCAAGTACCACAGACCGAAATCATTCACTTTGGTGAACTTTTCAATCTCATACTTTGTTGAAGCCATCTTCTCCACACTCACTGCACCAATTTATTGTGAATGTGATGCCTTTGAACAAAATATAAACTTGTTGCTTAATGTTAAGAAACAAACAATAATAGAATATACGAGGAACACATGAACACAAGGATTGGTTATTAACTGTTATTCTTTCCTTTATCTTAAATCAAGATTACAAGTATACAAGAATAACAAATAACCCTCTCACCCTAAATATAGGATTTGCAGTATGCAATGATGAAAGACTAGTATGCTATTATAAATAATTTTGAAAAGACATTTTTGCTTCCAATGATTCTTATAAGAATGAGTCCTCTTGATCCTGTTAAAGAATTGATTGCTAGAATTTACTTTAATATTGATTATTGCAATTTTGTAACTTCAAGTTATTATAGAATTGGGCGACATGTTGATGCTTTGAATTTACTAAGCAAATCTTTACATGCATCATGCCACAAGAACAAAACATATTTTTTCAACATGGTACAGACCAAGAGGGAGGGAGTATTGGTTGCCACTATTATGAAGTTGCATGCATGCTTATAAACTTGGTACAAGAACTTGAAAAGTTTGAGGGACTTAAATATTCACAATATAAATGTATGCTACCTCATAAGCACTCATGTTCTAGCAAAGTACTTAACGAAGGGTTTGAGAAAAAAGGAGCATATATTGGAGTTTCTAAAATTGTCACCTTTGTAAGCAAAAAGGAAGGAAATAAAAGTTAGGATTTGGAGGACACTTGAAGATGTGGAAAAAAGCTTGTCTCTCCAAGTTCAAGCAATGTGATTTAGGAAAGCTTGGTTTAGCAATAAAGTTTTACAACTTCCAAGTTCAAGCAATGTGATTTAGGAAAGCTTGGTTTAGCAATAAAGTTTTACAACCTTGAGGGTAAGATTGTTCTTGATGAGTTACTTTTTAAACAATTTAAATATTTATGTTAAAGAAATAATTTATATTAGTTGTGCTCTTAACTTAAATATTTTTTAGTTGAGAATTTTTTACTCTCCACTACTATCACTACATATGTAATTTTATTGAGATTCAAAATTATGAATCAAAAGAGAATGTAATTTTATTCTCAGTGTGTTTGAATGAAATATTTGAATGAGGGAAAATAATTTTTTGAGGAAATTTAAAATAATTTGATCGAAATCTATTATTTGGATAATAAAATGGAGAATTGTTAAAATGATATAAATTTTATGAAGCATTTTATTCAAGCCAAATTTAAGGAATTTCAAATGACATCAAAAAATAAATGATCGGTAATTGCTCCATCATTTAAAAGTTAAATTATTTATTAATAATTTTTTAAAATTTTGTAAAATAATTCTTATATTTTGAAAATGAAGCAATTCAAATACTCCATCCAATTAATAAATTTTAAAAATAAAGGGAATTCAAATGAAACATTTGAACTTCATGAAATTTTAAAATTTCTTAAATTTTAAATTGATTCATCCAAACACATTTTTAAATAGTTTTAGAGTTATTCCTCTTTTTAATTTTAAAACCCTAGTCATATTGTTTTGATGAAAAAAATCTTCTCCTCAAAGGTTCAAATGAACTTATAGCACTCGAATCTAAGCTCAGCAAGTCCAACAAGATGTCAAATAAGCAGTTCAACTGCATTAAGGTTCTAAGCACAATAAAAATGCATTAAATGATAATTCTAGACAATGGAATATGCATGAATAATTTATTTGACAGTAGTTTTAGGCAGTTGCAAAAAATACAATAAAAATAGCATTTCAACTTCACAACAATGCTATTTCTACTGTGAATTTATACGTAAGTAAGTTTTGGCTATTTCTAAATTAAACCAAAACATTACCAAAAAGTCTGTTTTATATACTGTTTGTACCATAATAGAGGATCAACTCTCAATGAAGAAGGTAAACTAAAATTGAGAACTGTTTTATAAAACGTGTATTATTGTTTTACTCTCCAAATTAAATTAAATCAAATTATATTTTAATTGAAAATTATATATATTTATTATGTAAAGAATATTGCTCTACTATTTTTGTTTGCAAGAAAATAATTGATTTAATTTTTACCTTTTTTTGGAGAAATTAATACTAATATTATTAACAATATCAGAGTAAAATTTAATTTTATCCTAAATAAGCATTGGTCTTTTCAATTTTGTTTTTTGGAAAAAAAAATTTCAATATTATTTGAAATGTTTTTAATTTAGGTAATATAAAAAATCATTTGAACTTAATACCAATATAAGAAAGATTCTTAACTCGATAAACGTTGATTTGTCAACTTATACTTTTAATTATACTTGTTAGTTATTAAGAATGTTTAAGATTTCATCTCCTTACAAATGAATCAACTTTTTTGAATATAATCGTTTTATTAAGGTTAAGAATCTCTCTATTTCTTTGTTTTTTTTTATTTTCTTAATTATTATAAATATAATTTTGTGTGTAAATATCACAAACATTATCTACTAGTCTCATCGGTGGATATCTTTTTCATTCGAGGAGTTTTGATTCGAGGAGATGGCAGGAGAGATAATATTTTGGAATATTTTATCCATTAGTGAAGCATTTATATAACTCATATTGCACTACTAAATTACATTGTTTTATTTTTATTTTATTTTACTTTTAC
Organism: Vicia sativa; assembly: GCA_021764765.1. Taxonomy (NCBI): domain Eukaryota; kingdom Viridiplantae; phylum Streptophyta; class Magnoliopsida; order Fabales; family Fabaceae; genus Vicia; species Vicia sativa. Next base: position 246,674,403 of record CM038794.1, on the reverse strand, counting down.
AAATATATAAATTAAATAGACCAACTTTCCGGTTTTCTTACAGACATTTAAATTATATAGTTGAATTTCTACTTCAATTTCATTATTCCAAAGAAAGAAAATAATGGTGACATTCATATTTAATTTTTTTAGTAAAGAAAAAGAAAGAGAATTTGAAGATGAAGTGTATAAACATTTCTAACATGTCTACTAACATGTATGTTTAGATTAAGTCTACTTAGTGTTCCATACTATCACAGTTTTGCTTAGAGTTACATTCTATTACCTTCTTCCGAAGAAAAATAAGGCCAATAAGAATTACTAGGTGTTTTAATTTATTTAACTTCAACATTTGATGATAAATCCTTCGTTCATAAACTATTTCTTATCAAAGACAATATACCTGGTTTTGGTATATTTTTTATTTATTTAATTTAATTTTTTAGCAAAATGTTACCTCTCTAATAATTTTTATATTATTTTTATGTTGTTGTGTTATGATAGATAATTTTGTGACTTTTAGGTTACATGAGTTTGGTTTATCATTTTTTATCTCTTTTGTGGGGTGAATTTTGATATCAGAAATCGTTATTAATTTTGTAAATAAAGCTTGAAAAATAATTTATTATAATTCATCCATTAAAATAAAGAAAACATCGAATAAATACGAAAGAATGTGAGACAAGAGAAAATAAATAGTAGATAATAAAAAAATAAAATTAAAGAAATTGCAAAAGATTTTATACCAATTTAATTTAACCATTTGACGTACTTTGTCCTAATTTTTTTTTAAAGTTTCACTTATAAAGTGTGTTGAGCTTTTAAGGATATGCACACAAATTTTATTACAACATATGAAAGATTTTCTACAGGTTGTTCCCCCAAAGTAGATGGGTCTTTTTATTAGTGAGGTCACCAACCAAACATAAATTTTGACCGACTAATCTCTATAACTAAATAAATATTTTACTAAAATAATCTCATGAGCGAAACTCCAATTTTACAAGGATGGTACCAAAAACCAAACAAGAATATCAAGCAAGAGAATTACACGGTTAATAAAGAATACTTAAGCATAGATAATAGTATATTCAAACTCTCACAAGTATTTTTCATTCACAAGACACTAATTCAATTTAGTAAAATAATATAAAAAGAGTAGAAAGTGAAACAAAAGGAGATCCAAAATGAATTATGGTGTGTGTTATGAATCTTGTTGTTAATTACGACAAAATTCAATATTAATTTGTGAGCAAAAAATAGTAGTAACTAAAATAAATGGTTTGCATCAATAATAATTCTTACACAGAAATATAACAGCATAAGGCGAGAAAAAGACGAAGGTTTCTTTATCCAGTTCAATTAAAGGATCTACTCTGGGGGAGAGAGTAGTTCTTCAATTCACTATACTCAGAAAGTTGTTACAGGAGATTACAAATGAGGTTCAAGAAAATAGTCTTTAGTGTCCAAGAATTACCCTATTTTCTACCCAAGTGTTTCCCAACCTCTTCAACCTTCAATATATGAATAACTCAAATCCAAAGCGTAAACAAGTGTTTCCCAATTCCCAAAAACCTTAGATAAACCCAAAAGTTTCCAAAACCTTTTCAGAATTCCCAAAAACCTTAGATAACTCTAAAGATTTCCAAAACCTTTGCCTTCTAAGGTTTCCCTTGAGAATAACCAAAATCCAATACAATGCCTTCAAACCCTTATTCTCCCTTTTGGTGTAAGCTCTAAATTGTTACACCTGCAAACATATAAGAGATACATATTTATAATAAATAATACCCGACAAACAAATCCCAAAATCATAGGTATCCATGGACAAAACAAGAAACCGACAAAAAGTCCAAAAAACACGAAATTACTATTCATTGAACGGACAACATTATTCACCGTACGGACATCAATATTCATCCATACAGGCAGTACTATTCATATGTACGGATGTCACTATTCATTGTCCATGTTTTCCCCGATTTCTATTTTTCGACTTTTCATCTGACTTTCTAAAACTTCTGATTTTTGCGGTAAATGCAATCTCAAAAATCTCCACCTTAACTTTAAACCATGTTGATATCAATTTAATCATCAACAGCACTGCTGCTCTCTACCAGGTTGAAACTCTAATCAATAACCTTGATCAAATTCAAACAACCTTTGAATCTTGATCTCGCCACTTGCATCCACTTGTTTCCAATTACTCTTATTTGCCAAGGTAATTAACAAGCCTACAAGTATGATTTTTCAACCACCCTTGACTCCACCTGTTTTTAAATGCCTCCCTGAAGGTTTTTCTTCTTTTATTTTGCAGTCCTTCAGCCACATTAAAAACATAACATCCAAGGCTAACATAACCGTCCCTTTGAGATATTACAATATCTATCATTATCTTATCTTGAGTCAAATGATAATCATAGATCTCTTTAACCGTTCCCTCACTACTGCTAGCAACCATAGTAGAAAACTCCATCTCAAACTGAGTTTTCTCCGTTATATGCGGTTTTCTCCCTTGGTTTTCACTATTCTTCTTCTGAATAAATTCTCTATCAACCAAGTAAGTTGCTTTAACCTCATATCTTTCCCAAAAACTCAATAACAACTCAACGATAACATGCATTTTGATCCCTTGATTTCTGCAAAATTTATTCTCGGTGACTTCTCTTAGAACTTTATTCCCGAGCCACAAGATAATGGCACTCTTGGCCTTATCCACCATCTCGGTCTTCTATACATGTGTGAGACCCGCAGGCATCAATGCTTCACTCTTCAAAACATCGATACACTTCTCTTGAATTAAAATTGCTTGCATTGTAATTTTCCACAACCCGAAGTCGTTGTTACCGGAAAATTTCTCGATCTCCCATCTGCCCATGGTGCTCAATACCTTTTTGCTTTACGCTCACTGCACCACTTGTTGTGAATCTTGTTGTTAATTACGACAAAATTCAATATCAATTTGTGAGGCAAAGAATAGTAACAACCAAAATAAATGGTCCGCAACAATAATAATTTTTACACAGAAATATAACAGAATAAGGCGAGAAAAAGACGAATGTTTGTTTACCCAGTTCAATCAAACGATCTACTATGGGAGAGAGAGTAGCTCTCCAATTCACTATACTCAGAAAGTTGTTACAAGAGATTGCAAATGAGTTACAAGAAAATAGCCTTCGCCTTCATGTTTCCAAGAACAATCTTGAAGGTGCCCAAGAATTACCCTATTTTCTACCAAGTGTTTCTCAACCTCTTCAACCTTCAATATATGAATAACTCAAACCCAAGGCGTAAACAAGTGTTTCCTAATTTCCAATAACCTTAGATAAACCTAAAAGTTTCCAAAACATTTGCCTTCTAAGGTTTCCCTTGAGAATAACCAAAACCCTATGCAATGCCTTCAAACCCTTATTTTCTCTTTTGGTGTAAGTTCTAAGATTGGCACACCTACAAACATATAAGAGATACATATTTATAATAAATAATACCCAACAAACAAAGCCCAAAATCCCAGGTATCCATGAACAAAACAAGAAACTGGAAAAAAAGTCTGGAAAACCCGAAATCACTATTCACCGTACAAACAACATTATTCACCGTACGGACAACACTATTCATCCATACAGACAGCACTATTCATCCGTATGGATGGCACTATTCACCATCTGAATTTTTTTATTTCTATTTTTTTTACTTTTTGCCTGACTTTCTAAAACTTTCGATTTTTGCGGTAAATGCAATCTTCAAAATATGTTTTCTTTCTCTTCATCAACAAAGGTTTTTAAGGCACATTTACAACAGTGTATTTTGAAGAAAAAAACCTCTATTTATATGAGAGAATTTTCCTAAAATGGAAAACAACTCATGAATATTTTAATGCATCTAATTGATTATGACTTAGGGTTACTCGATTAGATAGGCCAAATATAAAATATTTCTAAATATAAAATATAACCTAGGGTTACTTGATTATGACCTAGTGTTACTCGATTAACACTTTATTATTTAGTGCAAAACTCATTCCTAAAAATTTAACCAAGCTAATTTTCAACTAGGTACATGCATAAAATATTTTTGTATGTGTGTGAGAGTTGATATGTAACTTAGGAGTTACTCTTATACTCTTACAATAAAATGATCACTCACTCACAAGACCATACAAACTTTCACACTTTCTTTATTTCACAACTTTGGAGGTTCAAATTTCCTTGTTTGATTTATCACTGGTTTAGCATTTCATTTAGGACTTGCTTCTTATAATTGATGAGGCTTCATATGACTTTTTTATAGACATAATTATCATAGGTTGCTTGATCACAATTCATAAAATAATACACCAAATGTCACTTGACATCAAGTGTTTTTAGAATCAAAACCCCCAAAATGATTTGCAGATAATTATACCTATAAGTATATAGTTTCATAACTTTTATATTTATATTGTTTCTAAAAGGTGAAATTTCGGTGAACGGAGTAGTGGTAGAGAATAAACTGGCTAAAAAAAATATATAAATCATTATCTTATTTTATAATAGATTTTGATAAAATATATGATTCAGTGAATTGGGAGTTTCTGGAGTATATGCTTGTCATATTTAGATTTATGTTAAATAAAGGTCTTTAATTAGAGCTTGTGTTTTGCTGATTTTTTTTTTTTTTTTGTTAGTTAATGGTTACCAACTCAAGAGATTGATATTCAAAGATGATTAGTATTCAAAGGAGTATGAAACAAGGAGACCCATAACGCATTTCTTATTCATGCTTGTGGATAAAGATGGGGATTTCTTAACCCATCCCATGTCTTTCTTAGTCACTCTTGTGAAATTCCATTTTTGCCTCCGGGAAACCGGAAATAAACTTTCGTTAAGCACCCTATTCAATGAAATTCAAGTTGGGTGCAAACCGGATATTTACTTACGACATGATACCGGAAATAAATTTTCGGTACATTGATGAACTTATATCACGCCAGAACCTTTCCCCTCCCCATAACAGCAAAATTTCAAAAACTCTCTCAAAATCATCTCAAAACCCTTCTCACCAAAATCAATTATTCTCTCAAGCAATCAACACAAATCATCAAGCAACAACCAAATCTCAATCAATCAAGCAACAACCAAATCTCAATCAATCAAGTAAGTGATTTACTTATTTTTAGAGTTTATGTAAAATCGATTGAAATTAGTGAAATAGGGCTTAAAATGTGTTGTTTTTTGTAGTTTACATCATTAGGGGTCATTATAATACTATTTGCAAACTATTTTGGACGATCAATCCGTTTATTTTGAGGCATTTTTGAATTTGTGGTGGAGGCTTCTATTTTTCTGTTTCGCAGAGGAAACCATAAGTTTATTTTCGATTTCATGTGATGAACAAAACTGGAAATTTATTTCCGGTATCTGTCTGCATAATTTTTTTTTTCATTTTTTCCTCTTTGAGTCATATGCTAACGTTTCGTTCTAGCTTCTACGAGAGATATGTCTGAGCGAGAGTAACGTTTGAAGCATGGCCGAATTACACAACATGCTTCTTTGCGGCGAGAGAGGAGTCAGGCCACACGGCCTCCAAGGACTCAGGCCACACAGGCTTCGTCGACATCCAGACAGGCTATGTCCGAGGCCCATTCTGCTCTTTCTGATCCTACACCTTATACCTCTTCCTCTCGTAGTAGACGTGAGTCTCCAGTTCATCCCTCCCTGCCTCCGTCATACCGTAGACGCACATCGTCACCATCCTCTCCACTGAGGATTTTTAAGATGGAATCCACATCTGCTACACAGGCGGGACCGTCTGAGGTAAGACCTGATATTACACCTCTTACACCCCCAGTACATCAGGTGCCAGTACCAAGGCCACCCAAGGTTCTAGTGGGACCAGAGGCACCAGTGCCAGCAGAGGCACCGGCGGTAGAGGCGCCATTGGCTGTAGAGGCAGCAGAGGCGGTACCAGAGGTCCCTCGGGTTTTTGTAGGGGGCCTTCTGACTTATCCATGCCCGCGCATTATTTCACCCATGTCAATAGATATTTATGGGATGGAGAGGTACGTAATTTACATTTATGTTTCATTTATTAATTATGTTATATTATGAATAATATTATGAATTCTAACATTGTGTTTTTTCTTGCAGGATCGCGATACACTAAAGGTCATCAACCATGGGAGAAAGATCAACAAGCTAACTCCCCCTCTCGAGCCATCGTTTGATGAGCTACTGCTGACTACAGGGTTGAGAGACTTGACCCTGTGTGGATTTAGCGTGGTCAATTGGGGGATGACCAACGCTTTTGTAGAGAGTTGGCACGAGGAGATGTCTTCATTTCATCTACCACACGGAGACATGACGATCACACTCGGTGACATCACTTATCTACTTCACCTTCCGATCAGAGGGTGGTTTCTGGATCATGGGAAGGTGGAGAAAGACGGGGCGATTAAGATGTTGGTTGAGAGGCTGGGGGTTACCTTGGAGGAGGCCCTAGAGGAGGTTGATAAGACACGTGGCATCCACGTGAGGTATAGCTGGCTGAAGATTATTTTTGATCAGGAGGTTGCACGTGCTACTGCTGTTGATGGTGATCCCAAGCAGGTTACCCTGCACATGGGGAATGCCATGAGAGCATACCTCTTGTATCTTGTTGGGACCCAGATATTTATGGCACTAGTGCCACCTACATTGAAGTTATGTATCTCAGATTCTTTGCTGATTTATCGCAGGTCAGTGGGTGGAACTGGGGGTCTGCTTGCTTGGTTTACTTGTATACCAAGTTGATGGAGGCGGCTAGGTGGAAGACGAGACAGATCACCAACAGCATGACCCTTTTGACGGTATAAAAAATTTCTCTTAGCTCTATTTTTTAATTATTTTGATTTTGAAACTAACTGATATAATTTTTATATTTCCGGGATGGATCCTACATCACTTCCCACATATTTCAGGATGGTCATTTGCTGAGGGTTATACCGAGCAAATGCCTCGTGCATGTGCATATGAGTCACTCAGAGGCAACCATGTGACACTAATGTATCGGGTTTATCTAGACCGAATTGTGCATGAGAACATCCACTTCAGTGCCTACGTCGACCACCACGAGACGATAGCTTTTGAAGAGGTGTCTCTGTTTACAGGTTGGTTGGCCTGCGGTACTCGGAAGGCTGCTGCTTATATGCCCGAGCGAGTAATGCATCAGTTCGGGTATACTCAGACGATTCCTCGGCATCCTGCTTTATCAGCTCCTCTGATAGTGAAGAGGAGGGTGATGGATGAGATTTTTTATGATCTTGAGAGTCATCTCGTCCTTGAGTACGCCAGGAGTATCGTGGCTCCAGACGACTGGAGTTACGCGTACGGTTACATGTTATGGTTCTTCAAGATTTTTCATTCATACCTGATCGGGAGGCTCCAGGGGACCACCGAGGCCGACTCATCAGGAGATCCTGGAGGAGGAGCAGACGACGAGGGATTATGCCCATGATGTGCTACCTATGTGTCGTCGTATCATGGAGCTCGCTAGGGATGGCATCGACAGAGGGCTATTTCCTGACGGATCCGATGTCAGGGGAGTTTTGGAGGCCATCATGGTGGAGGTTCAGGGTGCCCTGGTCTACAGGAGGCAGCTGAGGAACCGAGGGTGACAGGCCGGCTCCGTGATACGCAGTAGTTTATTTTGATTGTATTTTGACTTTGTTTTTTTTTATTTCGTATTGTACCACATATGTATTATGAATACTATTATTATAAAATTTATTTTGGATAACATTTTTGGGTGCAAATTCGATTTAAATATTGCATGATTTTAATTTGAATCACAAATGTAAAATCTAAGTCTATTGCTTATAGTTAGGTTTTCCTTTTAACTGTCATGCACAGAACTGGAAGTTTAGTTCCGATAGTACACCGTAAATAAATTTTCGGTTTCACTCATAAATTTCAGAAAATAGTACATATTGAAAATAAACTTTCGATTTTCTAAAAAGTATTTTAAGATTTTCACAGGGTGTGTCTCACACTTATGGGGTGGATTAAAAATTTCCCATAAAGATTTAAAGTGGTTTAATTAGTAGTGCTATTGAGTCGGGCATTCTCTCTGGTTTTGGAGTAGGAGCCTTAGATTTGATAGTCTCATTTTCTTTATACATATGATAAGCTTATATATAAAAATATCTGGACAATAATTCCAACGAAGTACTACTACGCCTTATATATAAATATTTTATCATAATTATCTATATATAAAGAAAAACTACTTTGTTTAAAAAACAAAAATAAAAAATACATCTTATGGTTTCATGTTCTAATTAGTATTAATATAATAAACAATAGAGAGAATTTACAACAAAAGATTCACACGAGAAAAGTAACATATATACGAGAAAAATAATACTTCTTTCAAATTTATTGTAGCATAAATAAGTGGATGTTGTGATTCTAACACTACAAGGGCAAAAAAGTGTTAGAATTTTAGATAAAAAATAATATTTAAAGGGTTAGTGTCATTATTTTAATTAGTCAAAATTTAAAGGGATTTAATTAATATATTATTGAATTTGTGGTTAAAAATATAAATATCATGAAATATCAGATCATTGTGTAGATACCATAAGTCAATATCTAATTTGATAAGTGGGTAAATTAAAATATTGAATACTAAAAAATAATTCTAAAATTTTTTATAGGGGTTATGATCGTCATTTGTAGAAAACAAAAAATAGCTTATCAGAATTTTTCTCTCTTCATCTCCATCAAAGGAGAATCAAGAAGCCATAAAAAATTCTACAAATTGAAAAATCAAATATCAACGGTGATTTTTAATGACAAATTCAGATACGCTTCCGTATGAATTTAAGATTTTTTATTTTATTTTATTTTATTCTTAATTTTCATATTGATAAAAATGATAAGATTTATGAAACAAAATAGAATAAGTGGTACAGAGCTACACATATCTATTTCAAATTGATTTTAGGATTATTTAAAAAAATTCTTTAATCTTCCAATTGTATAAAAAATTCTTTAATCTTCCAATTGTATAAAGCAGGGTTATTGATCACGTGAGTTTTTTTTATATTAGGTTTTTAACTTGAGATTTTTATCTTTTCAATTTTCTTTAAAGGGTCATGTGTTTTTTTTAATATTGATAATTATCATTGGTTTCGGTTGAAACGATGATAGTTAAAAAGTTTATATTTGAGAATTTTCAAGTGTACATAATTTTTTTTATGTTGTGGCTAATGTATGCTTAATACTACCTCCCTTCATATTTGTAAGAGACAAATTTTAAAAATCACGCAAATTAACAAATATTTTTTTATTAATTTTTTTAAAAAATTGGCTTGTTCTTCCAAAAATACCCCTTAATTAATATTGCAATAATATTAATTACAGTATTACACGTTTTAAGCCAATATTACTTTAATAAAAATGGGTCAAGATAGATTGTCTCTTTGCAATATTGCTATAATTCTAAATTTTAGTTTTCCACATTCTTATCATAAAAAATTTAGATGCAAATTAAATTTTCCACTATTTTTCCTCGACAACTTCCCACTAAATTTTGATTGAAAACCAAAATAAACTTCTACATTCGTGTTTTCTATATAAAGAGAGTTGGTGTCTCACTTTCAATCATACTAAAAATACTTATTATTGAATATATTGGAATTTTATTTACATCTTCCAAACTAATACTATGGCAAGTGAAAATGTTAACTGATCCATTTTCAAATTGATTATTGTGAAATATGTTATATACATGATGATTTTTTTCTTCAATTCTTTATAACTAACTAGTGACACGCTTAATATAGATGTAGAAGAAACTAAATAGATTTGGTTATAGATAATGTACCTCATTTATGTGTATGGTGAATACAATGAACACATTCTCTCTATGTCATTAATACATAATGAATAATAAAGTATATTGTTTAACAAGAGTATAAATGAGATTTCTAGTTTAACAAAATTTAATGTTATAATGTGTCTCTTGTAAAAAAGACTAAAAAAAGTTACAATTTAGGAAGGGAGGTAATATTATTTTTGTGTTTGAAAATTGACTAACTAAATTGCATAATTTTTCCTGACTCGGTTTCAGAATTGTTACCGTCTGTATTTGTTTTTAATTTAGCATAGTGATGGCTTTATAGCCAATTAGCAATTGTCAATTGATGGAATTTACTGTATCCATAACGTAAGTAATTGTCGATGACTTTCTTAAAAAACTATTATGCCTATGCATTTAGATAAACAAATGTGAGATCTACATGGTACAAGCTCCATCTTATAAATTATTTTGAACATGGATAATTTTTTTTAATCATACTTAGATCTTCTTTTTAGACTCTTCCCGACACCATGATACGGCGGAATCTCGATGACGTATTCTAGAATTGAGAGAATCAGGTGGTGTCAAAGGAGTATCAGATAATACGGACATCCTAGATATGGAACTATATAGAGAGTTACGTGACATGGTTCTTTAGAGTGTCACACCCTTTCATGATACCGGATGGTCTTGGACGTCCATCGAGGCCAGCACATGAGAAACTCTTGGAGAACTAGCAGGTCGAGGATGATCGTGAAATTAATCTGGTGTCCATCTGTCAGCGTATCTGCCAACTTGGACGGGAGGCGTTAGATGTAGGGATTACGTATGAGGGTGGTACCCATGCGGCTGCCGTGATGGAGAGGATCGTCACTGAGGCAGAGCGTGCAGCGGAGTACCGCATGCAGAGGAGGGTGTGGGGGTTAGAATTAGGCATGTACAATTGTCTTATATTTTGTTCTTAGATTTTGTAATAATTTGATCGTACTTACTTTCTGAACAATTTATGTAATTTAATATTTATTATTTTTCTCCTATCACATAGTAATATATTAGTTGGTTTGTGAAAATAAAATGCGACTTATTTGAATTTTTAATAACGAAAATATAACGTGACTTAAAGTGAACAACATTATAGTTTTAAACATCTTTAACACATTCAGGGAAAGTTTCATAAGTGCACTTACGAATTCACCTTTTAGGGTGAATTTCTAAGTGCACTTATGAAGTGATCTTATTTTTTTCCAATTCAATGTTTAAAATAATAAAACGTATAAAATAAGGTGAATTTGTAAGTGCACTTACGAAATAAAGATAAATTCGTAAATACACTTACAAAGAATATTTTTAATTTTTCAAGAGTGGGAAAAAATCAGTAAATGTGTGAAAAAATTCCCTTCTCAAAATCACGCTGCATTAAGGGGGGAGAACCGAAGAACGGGTACATCTGGTGTTGAGGGGAAAATGAAGGTAATAAGTAAGTCCTACGTCAATTTGATTCCAAATTATATAGTTAAGAGTTTAAAAAGCTTAAACATTTATAAGAAATTGCTTAAATGGATTGAAATGACAATAGACCTTAGAGTATTGAAAGAACGAAAAAGAGAGAAATTTTCTTAATCCATCGTAAAAATTACTAACACACCTCGTAAAAATACAATAATATTTTAGATTTTAGAAACACCTCTACAAGCACAACTTATTTGATTTTAAACATATGTTTTAATTTTATGATTTTAAACATATATCTTAATTCTATGACTAAATTTATTTTTAAAATGCATCTTTAAAATGTTTTCGAAAATATATTTTTGAAACCTATTAAAAAGTGAACTTTTTAACCCACTTTCTTAGACATAACATAAAATTTTAAAAATACTTTTAAAAATCAAAAATATACTTCCGACATATACCATTCCATTTATTATTTAAATTTTTTTTTAAATACACTTTCGATATAAAACAAGAAATATATTTCCAATCCTCAATCAACATGGACTAAAACCATAAGCGGATAAAAAACTGTTCATTCAGATTTTATTCTAAATGGAATTGAAGTTTAAATGCGATGTGACTAAATAATTTAATAAAGATGATTTTAATTGTTAGGCATAGGTAGGGTGTAATAAAGTGTTGGATGTGAAAAAGTGACAACCAGTATGACAATATTCACATGATAAACTATTGCATAATGACTTTAAGAGCAATTCATCATATCCATTATTGGTTGAAACAAAAATTAATTGAAAATAAAAAATGTACTTTCAGTTTTATACCGAAAATATATTTTCAGAAAATTTTTGAAAAAACGAATAAGATAATACGTACCAAAAATATATTTTTGATTTTTATTAATATTCTTGAAATTTTATGTGGTGGCTAAGAAGATTAGGGGTGGATTAAAAAATTCATATTAAAAATACAACAACACATGTATTATTGCAGTCCATCTAACACAATTTTTTTCTCGGTAGAGATATATGGTGATAATATTTCACTAATAAAAGATTCAGATGGAGTCTAGAAACTATAAAAAGAATAATATCATAAGTTGAGGTATGAATGTGCTGGTTGGTCATATAGGATGGAGAAAAATTAAGATAATTATTGCCGGATGGAAAGTGGTGCTTGAAAACAACTATTTGGTGGTAGTAAATGGTGGGTAGAAGAAATAAAGTTAATGGTATTTCATTAAATTTTGAAAATGTAATTTAAAAAATATTTCAGAAGTAAAATTTAAGTGCAGCTCAAAAACCAATAAATTGCATGCTTATGAGATGCGTCTTAAAATGAATTTTCAGATCCTGACTCTTTTTTCCACCTAAGGTGGGATAAGAAATTCTTTAAAAAAAAACATAAGAAAACTAAAATTGAGGACCAGAAATCAGGATTTTGAAATAGAGAGAGAAAAAATTAAAAACACCTAAACAGAGCTATCAAAAGTTCATTTAAACCTCTTTTTTTCAAGATCTCTAGTCCGTTGATGATATACCAGATTTGAGTTCGAAGAGCTATCGTTATCTCTAGTATTGTATTCTAACAAGGATGCATATGAATGGCTTACAAACCCTTTTGATATTTTGATCGAAGGTGTACTTGTCAATGGTTTATTAATCACACTCAACCATTGAATATGAAAGTGATGTCCACGACACTTCAATAACCAATCTTCTTTTCAGATCCTTGATCCCAACCTTTTTACATCCACATACACAATGCCTAAAACACAAGTTTAATATAATTTGACAAAGACAACTAGAAAAAATGTATTTGTCAAATTAATGTACTGATTCTAGATAAAACTATACTTCTAGATAAAAGTAGCTAGCATATTCAATAACATGCACAAGAGGTCATGACAACAAGGTGAATCAGTGAACACTTGATTTTACTCACCAAATCCCGCTGACTATGTTTGAATTTTGAAACAACTAACAATGAAATGATCAACCATTATGAAAATATCATTAAATTGTAACTAGGAGATGGAAAGATTCTTCCAATTACATACCCGTTACAATGATCTTTCAAAGAAACTTCGAAATAATTAACAAAAGGGCATTCTAGCAAAGCAAATGATGATGACTCTAGTCCATCAATCACCATTCTTCCAAATCTATTATCGCGGTGTGCCAAGACCCATTTCTGAGGAAATTTGAACAAAACATTCAATAAGCACAAGCAAATTAAGGCCAAAAAGTTTCTTGTGCAAGAGAATGACTTGCAAAGCACATGACATGATTAACACAAACAAACATACACGGCACAACAGAATTGACTACAAAGTGAAATCATGACAATTATTATATATTGTCGCTACATGGTATTTCAAATGAACATGTATTGAGATTAAATATATAAGTAGTGTTTAATCACTTGGGGTCTGTTTGGTTGAAGGAGAATGGAGGTGAGGGATTATTTTAAGATGCAGATGTTTGGCTCAATTTTTAGAGCCAAAAGGAGAGGAAGAGAGGGGATTCAAATCCCTCCAAAGCCAAAATTTGCTGCCTCCAAAATGGGGAGATTTGAAGGGTGGAGCAATTGTATACATTTTGACTTTAATAGTTTAATATTTAATGTGATCCTATATATTGAAAGGATAAAAAATACAATTTCATGCAATCCCTTCCCTCCCCTCATTGAACAGAACACACGGTTTTTAAAACCTCTCCCCTCCCTTCCCTTCTCTTCCATAAAAATCTCTCCCCTCCCCTCCTATCACCTCCCCTTCGTTGATCCAAACGGACCCTTCAATGAAACAAATGAATTGCAAACAAAAGATAGATGTCATCTAGAGGCGCTTCACGCTTGTGAAAAATGCATAGTCAGTATGCACTAAAAGGAATTCTTAAGTTTTAGTGGTGAAGCAAAAATATGAAAAGTAGACTATAGAGTATGAAAAGTAGATTACCAAGTATAACAAGTCTAAACAAGCACCATAATAATACACAAAGTAAACTGATTAGAATGATTCTTTAATACCCAAGATTTATAAAAAATTAAAAACGAACATAGATTCAGGTATATGCCAATCTACAAATCATACACATATAACAATTTCCAACTCTTATATATGAAACTTAAATGCAATGATATTAGTTACAACTCTGATCATGTTCTAAATAATAATTTATTACTGCTCCCCACACGTATCCTATTGCATCTATTTCAAATTTTAATAATACCATTTAGGTACAGATTATGTCCATATGAAACCTTAGCAATTGGTTTTTGGTTAAGCTCAAGAGAGACAATGAAGCTTTTAAAGGGGGAGCATATAAGCACAGACCATTTCAATATTTATTCATCATAGAAACATAAGTCTCCTATTTGAAGGTTTAAGCATATTAGATCTTTTTTGTCATCATTATAAGGATCACATATAATCAAGATAGGTTAAATTATAGTGATATTTAAAACACCAAAAATTACATAACAGAATTAGAAGAACCTAAGTATTACCACAAAGAGAACAAACCATCACAATTTACAGGCTGAAAATTTGTTTTCTCAATACAAATTTCATTGAAGCCGGTATTTCACACACAGAAGAACTCCACATTTACTCTCATTTAACTAACAGTCGTTCACAATGACAAAGTCATGGATTACAACATATCCAAAGTCTCAGTGAACATTCAACATCATTTTCAAGTTAAAAATGCAAATATATTTTTATTTCTCTTCAGCAAATATTTGACACAAAACATTGTAAAAACACTGGCCATTTCTGTTGGATGTACAATTTTTCAAAGGAGCCTAAAACAACTTTCGCTCCAGCAAACTCTAAGTTACTAATAAATTTAGCTGAAAATTATGACAAAATGACCTTTGAGGCTATGTTTAGACTTTAGATATCATAAAATGAATAGAGCGAAATGGAATAGAGCAGAATGAAAATATCATTCCATCGTTTGTATATTTTAGAACGGTACAAGGTAAGTTTTTCATTTCGCCCAAATCAGAGGGGAAATAATAGGGAGGTGCCGAGGTGGTAAGCGATGAAATGGAATGGAATTCCACTCCATCTGATTTTAACTTATCCAATAGAATAACACTTCATTCCATCTCATGCCACTCCATTCATCCAATTCCATCAATCCAAACATACTGAAAGTTATTTTCATTATCCTATTAATCACCAAAAATATAGGACTTAATTACCCTAATCACAAAACTAAAACATGGCACTGATGATGAATTTCAATTCAAATGAAAACAAGATTAAACAGAAATCCAACTAAAAAACACTACAAAACCAGTTTAAATTCATTTCATAACAAGTAAAAGTTGCAATATGCTTACAGATACAAAAGGAGATAAAAAGAATCGGAGAAATCAAACTCCAGGGTTGGCACTGCAAAGCATACCCTGAGACAAAGATCTCGAACTCGTGGAATCGATTCCGAGGCAAGAAGTGAGGCGCGCTGATGAAACCGCCGAGTACAACGGAAGCAACGACTGCACACAACCGAGCTCCGCGACGGACCTGAACGGAGAAGAGACAAGGAAAATTAAGATTCCGTTAAATAGAAAGAAATTGAGGAAGTGGTGCGGTGACGAGGACTTGCCTGACGGTGACGGGAGTGCGGGTTTTGAGGAGAAAGGGTGAGGGGGATTTGGGCTTTGTGATGGTTGATTTGATTAGGGAGAATGCTGGTTGTGAGAATGATCGGAAACGAGATGCCATTGGAGAAATTAGCGCCACCTAGATTTTTACACGGCTAGGGTTTCAACCTCAAGTGTAAGAAACTGAACGCAAAGAAAGGGTTTTTCGGAGGTTTAGACACACATTAATTATAAATATTTTTAAGAAAATTAGAAATTATGGATTCAAATTGAGTTTTAGACACGCAACAATTATAAATATTTTTAGAAAAAACTTTAGTCTCTATAGTTGCATAAAGAAATTTTTAGTCTTTGCAGTTGCGCATAGATTATATGTGATTTAAATTTTAAAAAAAAATTTATGAATGGTGATGATTAGAGAGAAGAGACTAATTGAGTTACCATTATAAAATAAATTTATATAAATGTTTTTGAATTGTCCGAAAATCCTAACTCAATTGTCAAAAGTCGATAATGTTAGGTTGGACGTCATTACCACAAAGTACAAATCTGTGTGAGTTTCTAGTAATTATTATCGCTTGTCTCCTGACAGAAAGATTTTGAATTATTTACTATTGCATAGAGTCAATACTTAGTTTTGAGGTCTTCTAGTGATGATTTTATTGATCAATGACAACTTCAAACTTTAAAGAGTTGTACATGTGGTTGAAATAAAAGAAAGAACAAACTCAAAATCGAATGAAGCATAGCATCTTCCTCTAATGTTGAGGTAACTTGGACATGTGTAATAGTTGATGATGAAAGAGATTGAGTTCAACTTGAAGGAGAATCACTTGAAGATGAAGAAAAAGTTTGAGAGTAAGATGAAGAACTTAAGGAGGAAGAGTTCAAGAATACAACTAAGATGACAGATGCCCAATTGCGAAACTATAAGAAAATTGTGAAACAAAATCAAAGAAAATCATAGAATAAGTAATGCAATGTAATGTAATTGTGTTAATCAAACCGTTCATTGCTCAAAGTTGTTGTACTATCTCATTCAAGAGGATTTTCACACTTCTTAATTCTGCAATATTGTCTCATCTTCTTACTCAAAATCTCTCAAAATATTAACTTCATCAAGAGCTTATAGGTTACTCACATTGACTAATCATTGCCTTGTAAGGAACAAAAGGTTTCAACAACAGATCCAAAAATAGAGTGTGCTCTATTCATCCCTAGTAAGCAGATCCTACAATTAGTACAATCTAATAGCGTGCCAAAAACACACCATACAGTAACAAAGCCGGCTGATTTATCTATCATATTATGGCTTGTTTCTTGAATGAAGTCATAGCAGAGCCAACCTTCCAGTCACCGAATCTACAATTGCTTTTGGTCCTGAAACAAAAAGAAACATTCAAATGTTCTGCCATACTAGTACATATGTAACTTGATGTTCTAGCACGTGCTATTGGTTACATGAAATAGCAACATAAACCAAGTCAAGAACAAAGCAACAGAAAGCTGACCAGGTCCAACAGCAAGAACGGTCTTTGATCCTGCCGAAACCTGAAGATGATAGATACTAGTTCAGAGAATATATATGAAAAGTGTGATAGTTATTACTATGTACTAACTACGCAATAGCATATTTAAGGGTATTGTTCTACATTTCTAGCCACATATCAAGTATTATTACCTGTGTTCGTCCAGCATCGGCGACAACAAAAGTAGGGAGGCCAACACTCTCAGCTGTTTCCTTTAGCTTATTCCTGATTAAAAGCCAGATCAGGAAGATGACCAATAAACCAGAAACATATCTACAGTACTCTGAATATAATCATCAGCTTACATTTCTTGTTGGTTCTTGCAAGTCACAACAATTTTGGGCTGGCCACACTGTTCCCAATGTCTTAAAAGAGACCGGTTGCTGCAAAAGTATTCGGCGGAGGAGTTCATTAGCCAATAGGATTAACGACCAAAAATTATGTCGCCTGAACAAATTTCAATATTTAAGATACATAAGCGTAACTATGAAGCATAGCAAAATGGCTCATGTTGAATAATCACCATCTTCATGTTCAATATGAAACTTCAAAACTAAACATACAATCTTCCCATTTGCTAACTCACAGAAAAAAGGAGCAACCAAGTCACCTATTACTAGATTATATGAATAATCAAAACCAAAAAGGGCCATCACGCAGTGCTTATTAAAATTTGCTTCAAAGCTCGCACTTTAAAGCAATCTTCTTAAACATTACATTAAACTATTTGTGATTTTGTTTTCTAATGAAAGTGGTGATGGCGCCTTGGTGGGTGGGTTGGCATTTGGCAGGAAGAGCTATTAATAAGTACCTTTGTGTTAATTCAGAATACATACCAGTGGCAGCATCTGCCAAATAAAAAACAGACGAATGTAATGGCACATATTAGTATATATAAACAAGAAAGGATGGAAAGTGCAAATAAAGAAGCTACACTATCATATCATACGAGCACATTGAGACGCAATCTTTCCGGATCTCATCTTTAGGTCTTGCCTGACAACCAGAACCTAACACAAACAGTCGAAATCAGAAATTTCTCAACATCCAACAAAAGAAGTCCATACAGAATGCATATTGCAGAACAAAATATCAATCAAACTAACAACTAAATGAGCCACTAACAGCCTGGCAGACATTTACGTAGACTCCTCGTAAAGAAGTCGTGTTTGGTGTCTGACGTGTGTCAATATCGAACAGCGACACATGTAGTTACATTCAACTATTTTAAAGCCCTAATAGTATGAGAAATTGAATACGAAAGGAACAAACCATTTTAAGTTCTTGATCACCATTACTTGAGACTGAGAGTTGGTTTTGAAGCTTGTTGTTAGATGAGAAAACTTTCTTGGACAAGTGATTTCTAGTTGGCTTTGTTAAGTCAATCAACAAGCCACAAATAAAACCTATAACAAGACCTGGAATGAAATTCTCCGGTTTGAAACTGCCTGATAACCATTCTCTCTTTTGCCTTCGTTCTTGCTGCGTTTATATACAAAACATCAATCAATCAAATATTAATCAAAATAATTGGGTATTTCCCTAAACATTGAATTAAGCGGAAATGATGAAAAATGGTATAAATGTTTAAGAGTTATGAAGATTAGTAGAAATTGGTGTTGTTGAAGAGTGAAGATATAAACTAACCTGTTCAGTTTTGGAAAACATTGGATGTTTATGGAAGTGGCCAGAGGTTGAAACTTTGAAGTTGAACTGCTATGTTCTTATACGCTGCAGAGTAATGCTTATAGATGAGGATTAATAATCTGGGCAAACATGTTTTCATTGTCAAATTTTTATTTTTATTTTTTTTATTTTCACTTACATATTTCCATTTCCATATATCTTAACAAAATATCAATTTTTTTCTCCATTAACTTTATCTCTGATTCTGATTGACCTCTTAGGGTATGTTTGGATTGATGAAGTACGATAGAACATAAAGGAATAAAATGAAATAATATTTTATTTTATTTTTTGGATTGGCAAAAAGAGAACGAAATTAAGCGGAACATGAGAGAATGCATCGCATTCTATTCCATCTAAATTTCTATTTTTATTCCATTCAATTTTGAGTGTATGGGATGGAATGAGATATCTATTATAATCTATTATATCTATTATAAACTTATAAAAATCAAAGTACTATTAACTTACAATAATACCATAATTAGTAAATCTTAAATTGTATTATAACCCATGGTAAATAAGTAACTTCTTGATTCTGCTTGCACCATATTAATTTGGCATTTAACTTTGTTGATGTGTCACTCCCACATTTTATGTTACAATTGTTTTTTTTTTATATCACAAAATTATACCTATTACTTAACCTATTTAGTAGAGCAACAATTCAAATTAGTGGGATAATTATGAGCAGCAATGAACAAGGTCTTGGGAAGGGAAAAAATAGTCGCTGTCTCCACCTCTTAAAGCCGCAATTGTTCACAAAGCTGATCTCTCTACATTCCAAAAAATTCAAAATTCAAATTCAAAATAAATACACTTAGAAGTTCTATGAACGAAGATCTCTGTTTAAGGTTTGGGAACCATAGAAACCTGTTTTGCATCCCTCCATTTACCTTTAATCCAAACTCTCTGATCCACATCTTCACTCGCTCCAATCCTCGCTCTCAAGCTTCGTTCTTCTTTTCACCGATCTCTAAAGGATGTGGAGTTTTGTGTTGTCGGTTGGGATTCTTCACATCAATTTTCATCGTTATCTCCTTCGCAGTTCTCAAAATCTTGGGATTCTTCACATTAATTTTCATCGTTATCTCCTTCGCAGTTCTCAAAATCTGCGACATCGCTTCAAGCATTGTGCTTCCAAGGTAATGATTAACGAACTCAGACTTTGGTTTTATGATTTTGTACTTTTAAATTCAAATTGATGTGTTGTTGTTTAGGTTTTACGCTGCGGATGTGATGAAAGTAAGCTTCAAGGTGTTTGATCGGTGCAAACATAAGGTATTTGTGACGGTGAATCTGATGGTGATGGTGGAATAAGGACTATCTCAACAGTTTTGTAATAAATTATAAGGTTTATCAGGACCCTGATCCAATAGAGATGGATAGAAGAGCTCTTAACAAGACTTGATAATAATCATACTCTTGCTAGATCTGACTTCAATCAACGCATTTCTAATTCTAACTATTCATTTTTATTTTTATTTCAAATTACCATTACATTAGGAATATGTCTTCAATAGTGAAGATAAAGAATTTCAGTTATGATATTTTTTGCTGGTATCTTTTCAGGTAAGCATGTTTTTGGTGATAGGGGTCTACTTATGTTTATACAACTGAAAATACAGTCATGATGTTGGTATCACAATGTGATGTTGTTGAGAAATCAATTTTGCCTTCGTATTGTGCAGAATAATGTAGCAATGATGGAACAACAACAATCATGTTAAACATAAAAACTATATTTTACGAACATGATAATTATGACCAATTTTCATTAACAGCTTTGACAATATTTTACGAACATGATGATTATGACCAATTTTCATTAAAATTTGAAATTGGTAAAGTAAGATGATTCAGTGGAATTTTGCATAACTATAGAATAATAGCACATCTATTACAAATAAATTACAATTTTACCTATTATTTTGCTGCCTATTTTTTCAGCTATTAAAACTCAACATTGGTGTAATTCTGATCTTGATAATTATAGAAATTATCATAGTTGTGATAATTATTGTGAGCCTATTTTTATGTCTTTTATTTCATATTGTTGAACACTCAAATGACACACTATTTTTCTATTTTTTATTCAGTTCTGTAGGAAGATGCATAATTTTGATTTTATTTATTTATTTATTATATTTTCGAATGTTTTTGTTGTTTTATTATTTTTTAAATAATTATTAATATATTTTATATTTTATTACCTTGAAATATATAGAAAATAATCTTACACATAGTATTTTAATTTAATGATATAGATGATTATTTAATAGAATATATAGTATTCTGGATTTCAGATGTTGGATATTTTTTTTGAATTTATAAATATTTGATATTAAATATTACAAGAATCGTACAATATTTTAAATGATAAATTTTTAATACTTTATGAATTTAAAATATTTATTCAACATATTCTTTAATAGAAGAATAATGGTGTCAATTATTTTTCGATTAAGTGTGGTAGAAGAACATTGTTGTAAAATCTTCTTTTACAGAAGAATAGGTTGTAAATTTATTGAACTTTTTATAATTGACAAAAATTAACCAACTAAATAATTACTGATAGGTTGTTCATTCATCTAAATTTATGGATAGATGTAAACATATGTATGAGATACCAGCTTTAAGCTGTTCATTTTGATATTCATCTTTTAACTATTTCTTTTGTTGATGTTATATATAATTGAAGTTATAAATAATATTCATCTTTTAACTATTTGTTTTGTTGCTGTTATATATAATTGTAGTTATAAAAATGGTTGTACATTCTAAAAACATAAGAATAAAAATTATTTTGTAATTATTTAGATCCTTATTTAAAATAAAATATATTTTGAAATTATTTAAATTTTTATAAAAAGGTTAATAAAACAAAACAAAATCAATTGAGATTTTGTAATTTTTTAAAACTTATGAAATAACTAAAGCATATCACAATCTTTTTAATTAACTTTAAAATTATAATCATGATAAAAAAAATGTTAAATTATAGTCATGAAAATTTAATGAAAAATGATAGTCATAAAAATTAATAATAAAAGGTATAAATTTATTCATACAATCATTTTTATAAATTGAATAAGTTACATTTTGTTATAGTTTAAATAATATTTTGTTACTAAAAATATTTAAATCATATATTTTTATGAAATATTAATAAAAATCATGTATTTTAAAAAAAATATTTATTTAACTAATCACTTACTCGATTATATGTATAATAATTTTATTAAAGAGTTAATTGATCAATTAATTCAATTAAATTATTTTTAAAATATTAGTTAATCTATTAAAATTCAATTTAATGTAAATAATGGAAATAAAATATATAATATTGGTATAATTTTAAATAGTATTTAGAAAGTAGTTTAAGAAAAGTATATGATTTTGAATGTTATTGATACATTTTTAAAAAAAAAAATGAAAGTCATGTCATATTCACAAACATTTCTATATGATCTTTTACTATATCGGTTACTCTTGATTTGGTTGAATATATGTTTTGGGAAGAATTTCTCTTGTTGTTAGAGTCCACAATATTCACAATTTAGCTAATGTTAAAAGACTACAACTTGACGATGAGTTGTTATACATTTGGAAAAATTGTAAATATAATATATATAAAAAATCATGATTTATTTAAATAAAGAAGATATCTTTTCTTTCTCCCCTTTGATAATTTTTTATTTTTCTACTAATATCAACAATAATAAATGTTAAATTATTGTTTAATATTTTAAGCGATTTTTCGATATTCTTAGATCTAATTTTTTATTTTTTTCCCTACGGATATCTATAATAATAAATGTTATATTATTATTTATAGTTGTAATTTTTTTATCATCAATAATACATTTATATTAAAGCAAAAATGATTATATTACTAAAATTATTATTCTCTTTTATTTCCATATTTATAATATAATAAAAAATAAATTATCTTTTTATCCATAAAATTTTATAATATGATAAAAAAATTATTTTTTATAAACAAAAAAAAGTTATAATAATTTTTATAAACGGGAATAAGTTACAAATATTTTTATAATAAAAAAATTCAACTATTGATACAATTGTTTTTAACAGGAATAAGTTAAAAATAATTTCATAAAATGTTACACAGGTTAATGACACTCATAAACAAAAAATGTCTATATTTATATAATTAGTTTATTAATGGAAATAAGTTATAATATTAAATATAAGGACTAAAGTTATAATACTACATATATTGGAAGTAATTGATATTTTGTTTAGTTACATATTTACATAGTTTATTAATTTTCGTAGACGGGGTACAGTCATGGATTAAATTGGGTTTGTTAACTCATCTGAATTTACGGGTAGATGTGAATGTATCTATGAAAATCGAATGTACAATTTATTATAAGTACATATCAATGCTTAAAAATTTGTGTATATTATTAACTTATATTTATAATTATAAGAATGTTAACTGATCAGAGAATGAATTCAAACTTTACAAAAGATAATTTGGTAGACATGTAGTGTGAATCACGACGGGAAGTTGTCATACATTTTATATTTAGAAAATATGCTAATATCTAAAATTGTATTTGGGGTTTGTTAACTCATCTAAATTCACAGGTAAAATATGAATGTATGACAACCAACCATTGACTGGTCGTTTTAATATCTATCTGTTAACTATTTTTTTAATTGTTGTCTTATATAATTGAAAATACGCTGTCATACTTAAAAATTTAGTCATTAATATGTTTTATGTCAATATAAATGTTAATAAAACAAAACAAAATCACTTGAGATTGTATAATTTTTTTAAACTTATGAAATAACTAAAACATAATCTTTTCAAATTAACTTTATAATTGTAATCATGATAAAAAAATGTTAAATAGTAGTTATAAAAATTTAATAATAAATAATAATTATAAAAAATTAATGATAAAATGTAAAAATTTAGTGATACAATCATTTTTATGAATTGAATAAGTAATAATTGTTTTTATAAACGAAAATAAGTTACAAATAATATTATAAACGTAATAAATACCACTATTTATATAATTATTTGTATAAATGAGAATAAGTTACATATATTTTTATAAATTGAGTAATTTATATTTTGTATAGTTAGAATAAGTTACATATTTACATAGTTTATTAATTTTTGACGGGGTACTGTAAAAAATTAATAAACTATGTAAAATTTATAAATATGATCTAATAAAAAGGTTTTAAAATTGAAATGTAACGAAAACCTGTCATATATTGTTGTTATATATCGTAGGATCTAATTTTTTTTAGAATTAACTCATTTGAATGTGAATGTATCTATGAAATACCAGTTGTAGACTGTTCATTTTAATGATCATCTTTTAAAAATTTATGTTGTTATTGTTTTATATAATTGAAGTTAAAAAATCGAATGTACGATTTATTATGACTACATATCAATGCTTAAAAATCCGTGTATATTATTAACTTATATTTATAAGTATAAGAATATTAACTGATTTGAAAATGAATTCAATCTTTATAAATGATGATTTGGTAGACATGTAATGTGAATTTCGACGAGACCCGTGCGATAGCACGGGTTTCTTACTAGTTTTAAATAAAATAACCAAACAATGGAGTGAGATTTACATTATATTCCGCTCAGTTCCATTCTGCTATGTTATGTTTCATTATACTCTGCTCCATTGTGTTCCATCAATCCAAACATAACCTTAATTTTTAGAACGTTCAAATAGTTCTGTTATCTATTAAAATAGTGACATGTTTATTAGTGATGTTATAATGGGTTAGGCTTTGCTTATTTTATGGAGAGAAAGTTTCTCTCAATCTTTCTCCTATATCATTTTAGTGATGTAATATTTTTCATTTATTTATTCATAAAACAATCCCAAAATACACTAAAGTTATCATAATTTTCTCATCCCAAAGCCACTTAATCCAAACCCTGTTATATTTTGTTTATCCATGTAGCTTATTTAAATGTTGGTATCGATAATACATGTATAATTCATTCAATTAAAAAAAGTTTCAGATATATGAAAGACCACAACACTCGAAGGACACACAACACTTGATGGTTGAAAGGAGAAGCTGGCTCTGGTTTGCATGCTCCATTGAAGGCAGAATCGACGAAAGATTGAAGGTTGAAATCACATTTGAGTACATATTTGTCATTTATGAAGCTTAATCATTGTGATTCCGGTAGAAAGTTAGGGTTTTTTCATGAGTTCGTTCATTAAGTATAGGAAATTAGGGTTGGTTCTGATTTAGGGTTTTCAGTATATTTGGTATTTATGGTTTGTTTTGAGTTGGACTTTTTTAGTATGTTTCTTATTTAGGGTTTGTTCTGATTTGAGTGTAATGAACGAGTTTCTAAATCAAACAATTCATCATAGTGGTGAATTTGTTGATGGTGACAATAATGTGTGTGAAGGAGGAATTTTTCTAACTTGAGAATAGATACAGGTATATGGTTCTACTTTGAGTTTGTTGGTGTTCTTAAGAAGTTAGATTATAGGGAGTTTGAGAGAATCTGGTACAAAGATCATACATTTGGCATGACTGGACTGGTTGATGATAAAGGAGCCTTAGAAATAGTTGTTCTTTACAGGGTGCATCTAAGTGTTGACATATATATTCAACACACAATAGTCGACCTAGTATATTGTAAAATGTCTATAGAAGTAAAAGTAGACGATGCCTATTTGAACGTTTTAAAAATTAAGAGACGAAAAATGATATTTTGCCTTTATCTTTTGGTATTTATTTTTTTGTCATGTTTAAAAATCCCCTTATAAAAAAATTAAAATTTCCCCGTGTTTTATGAAGATTCTTTTATTTTTCCTACTTGTTAAGTTGATTCATCATAAATTATGATGTGGCAAGGACATGTTCAAATATTTTAGAATTTTCCTTTTAATTTTAATTTGTGTGATATTATTTGTTGATTAGACACTAATTAAAATATATTAATGTGTTGAATAGCACAAATTAAAAATTTGGTTAAACCTATTTAATTTGGGAGTCCTAATTTCATGAAAAGTAATTTTTTATCTTTCTTCTTCGTATTCCTTATGCGCTTTATCATCATTGTTGAAAAAAGCTCCACACTCCATGTGTCATCGTCAGACCACTCCACCCTCAAAAATGAAATTGGGAGCAAGTATAAACTCAAGCTTGTCTTCTAATGGAAGAATTGATTAGCATGTCTGTGTGACCAAGATGCATTAAACATAGTGAGTGGTGCTTAGCCCGTCTCTACATAAAAGTTATTTTGTTAAATTTGTGTGTGTGTATGTTATTGGTTTCATCGGACTCATATTCTTCAATATCTTCTTCATATTCTTATGGATCCTCTTCTTTTTCTTCTTCTTCATTTTCTTCTTTCTCGTCTTCCTCCTCTTCTTCCTCAATCGCTCGTGTTTTCCTTTTCATGCCACTTGGCTCAGATGTCCACTTCCACCCTCTAGAAATATGTTGTGGTCCCCTTCCTTCTATATAGAATGGCATATTCTTATGCCATTGAAGTTCTTTTTCATATTCTTGTTGGGATTGCATGTGACCAAACAGGGAATTTGGGTTTTGGATTCTGATTTCGTAATTACTCGTTGACTCTTGTAAATCAAGCAAGCCTCTATGATAGGCATCAATTATATTACATTCATGAATAAAAAATGTATTATTAGTTCCATGACTTTATGATTGACTAATTTTTTCTAAAATATGGTTCTACTGATGTTGGGTAAGATGTTTTAACATTTGCATCAACAAATATGATTTAGTTGTTATGAGTTTTTTCAATCAGATGTCGAAAACAATGTCATGACATATTGGTCTGATACAACAGGAGTTGTTGTTTGGTATTTCTTGACAAGATTTGATTTGATTTTCTGAGGTTCCTTTTTGGATATGTCTCAGTTATTTTCGCAAGTTAAGAAGATGTAATTTGGAACAAGTAAATCAAATCTTCAAAGTATTAAAATTTCTAAATTTGGTTGTTGAGTTAATTTAGGATATTTGAAGATTTGTTCCAAGATTTAAGAATATATTCTCTGCAGCAATCAGTGCATGGATCAATGAATAATTAGGTAAAGAATTTGAAGCTCATGGGCAGCTGAAGCTTATAAAAGGAAGACCAAGACCTAGGGCAATTTAGTTTTTAACTAATTGTAAAAAAATAAGGGTTTAGGTTTGAGAGTCTATCATGTTCCTTGTATTGTAAGTCACCCTTGAATATTTTGATATTTGTGGTAGACATAATTTCCTGACTCAGAAACATTTAGGTAATAAGTTGAGTAATGTTCTCATCTAAGCTTTTAAGTAAAGAGTTGAGTATTGTTTTTGGTTAAAGCTTTTAAGCAAATCAATTATTGTTCTTAGTTATGAGTCTGAACTAAGTATCATAATTGAAGTATGATCTTATGTTGGGTTTATCCTTGTCCTAGTTACTGTGATTGTAACTGGTCTATAGACTGCCATTGGGACTGGGGTATGCCTAGGTAGAAGTTGCATTGGGTATGGATTAAGCGAGAATTTGTAAATTGGGACTATTTAGGCTTCGAATTAATACTACTGATAATGGATTTACTTCTTGGCTTGGTAGCCCTAGACTATGTGAGTTGCACCAAACTGGGTTAACAATTGAATGTGTTATTTATCATTCTACATTTAATTTATGCATATTTCAGTTTGGTATTGTTATTCAGTCTGTCAACATATGTTGTGACATCTATCCTGACATCATGTTCTGATGTTGGAAACATCAGTATGTGCATGATGTGTATCAGTGTCGGAATATCAATTGGCATTAGAGAAGACACTCTGGTTTGTCTATTGGGTAAGCTTCAGGGTTATTTCTGGTACTTTTTGGCTATTGGAAGATTAGTATTATAGCTTTCTTAAATTTAGTATGACAACTATTGATGGTTTTCTAATGCTTATGTGGGTCTACTACAGTGGATACTAGTATTGTTGCTTTCACAACTACTGATGGTTGTGTTGATGTTACAACTACTGATACTTGTAATTATGATGTTGATAACTACTGATGGTTGTTTCCTTGTCACAACTATTGATGGTTGTACTACTATTACAAAAACTATTGATGGTTGTTTGTGTATTAATATTGTTACAACTACTTATGGTTGTATTTGTACATGATGTTTGACAAGATGTCCGCCATCTTCTGGAATATCTTGAGGCTTTTGTTTTGTCTTCTGCTGCATATTTCTATGATGGAAGAACTCTGAAAGTTCATAGTTGGTAGTTCTTTTATTAAGGAGAAAGAAAGATCTATCGGACTAATAAGGATGTGTCTTATGGTCAAAATTAGTTAGGTTTTTTCTCAAGACCTTTCTGAGGCACATCTAAGGTATAGATGTCTAATTGCTCACATATCATCCTAAAAACTTGAAAAAGAAAATTGATGAAAGCAATTCATTACCTTTCACAAATTCCCATGTTATATCAAATGCTTTCAAGTCCTTGAAGGAGAGCTAGGTTGGAAGATCCTCATGTCTCTTCTCAAGATATTCTTATCTTTGGAAGCTCTTGTCATCAACAGTTGGGAAAAGTTAAATAAGAGCTTTATGTACTGGACTGGATTCTGATGAAGGGTTATCCTCTGATGATATGTTACTTGGGAGATAATTCAATCAAGTACTCTATGTCTAGAACATCAGTAAGATCTATGCTGCTCAAAAGTGGGAGTTAGAACATTTGTATAGACCAATCAGAGGGAAGACATTCATAGCAATGATTGTGAAGGCCTTTTAGAGTATAATGCCCTAATTGTTTCAAGATTCATCTGAAGGGGCTTTCTATACCTTGACCTAAGAAGGGAGGTATCCTTTAATGAAGTGCTAACTGCTTCTTATTAATATTATGCATCAAAAGAAAAGAAGTCTTGCACTATTTTTTAATCAATTTTTAAAGTCAGATTTTTATCTTGACTTTTACCTTTGGTGGTCTATTCACATCCTCTAGATAAGGTGTTGTCATCTAACAAATAACAAGAGTCACCCAGACAACAGAGCTATCATAAACAGAAGGCAAAATGAGCAAACTAGCAGCATGAAAATATCTAATACAACCTGCAACAAAAATGAGAATAGGTAATTTAGCAAAAATATCAACAATTATAAGGTTAAGAAAAAGCAGAAGCCTAATAGTAATATCAAACAAAGCCAGATCAAGATCAGAAACAATGATAAGTAGCAAAGTACCTTAAAGGGATTAAGAATCAACCTTACGAAGACCATGAAGGAGCCAACAAATGAGGAGAGCATCAAGAAGCAATATCATCACCAAAAAACGGATAAGCACAATGGTCATGATAACAAGTCCGAAAAAACAAGGATAGAAACAAGGGGAAGGAAAAAATAAGAAACACAAACAGGGTACTCGAGAATAACCACAAGGAAAAGGGTTACATGTAAGCGAAGGAAACAACGCTGGAGAACACCAAGGGAGATAATAACCTAAATACATTCATAAAGGCGAGGTTAAGAAATATCAAAGGTCGAGATGGAAAAATCATAAACATTTATGTCGAGCATAAATCAAAAAACAAATAATGGGTAAAAATGAATATCGATGCTAGTTTGAAGAAGGAAGAATTAATGGGGCTCGAGGAAATCACCAGAGATGAAGATGAAACCATCCTTATAGCAAACTCGAGCAAGGTATTTGGAGATACATGCATTTTTTCTGCTCTGCTGAAGCGATGACCATAAAATTGTCTATGTTGAGGGCGGTCAAAGTAGTAAAAGACAAGGAAGAAGATATCTCGCGTAAAAGTGGAGGAATTACTTGTCGTAGCATGTGGAAGTTGAAAGGTTAGATGAGGGAAGTGAGGTTTGTTCACACAAACAGAAGAAACAACATGGAAGCTCATCTCTTAACTAAGGTTTTGGTTGGGGGAAAGGGAATCGGTCAGGCCTAAGGAATTGGGTTTAAAGTCTACTTTTTTAGGTAATTCTAAACCCTAAACCCTAAATCTTCTTCTTATCTTCGGCCCTAGTTGGTCTGGTTTAAGAAAAAAAATTGAATAAATTTGAGAAAATTGATTTACAAACAAAAATGCACAACATAATATTTTTCTTTCAAATCTATCTCAAAATTTCACATAAATATAAGGTAAAATGATTAACTACTAAAGAAGGCAATTTCTTATTCCACTCCATATCCTTCTTACACACCGAAATTCTAAAATATCCTTAAAATCATAAATATATTTCACGCACTACTTCTTTCTTTTTTCAATATTTTCCGAAAATGCACTTCGGTATAAAATCGAAGTACACTTCCGATTTTCAATCATAATGTAATAAACATTATCCTGCTACAAAACATTTCACACTATCCTGCTACCGGTTTACAAAACCTTTCTGTCATAATGTAATAAACATAACCTAACACTCCTTTTATATATTTCTTTAAAAAATTTAAGAAGCTATATAGCTGCTACTAATTATATTTACTCATAATTCTAAATGACTCAAAAGAACAAAAGAAAAAAGCATTAAAAAAACTTGGTTGAATTAATTTGATTTGATGGTGGTGGTTATGATGAAGATACCAAGATTCTCCATTTTTATGCATTTGGTTATGTTTATTTCATTATTACATTACGATTGAAAATGGAAAGTGTATTTTCGATTTTATATCAGAAGTGTATTTTTGAAAGAAAAAAAAATTTAAAAAAAAAAAGAAATAGTGCACACTGAAAACATATTTTCGATTTTTAAGAATATTTTTAGAATTTCACGTAATGTATTTGAAAGATATTTGATGGAATAAGAAATCTTCTAAAAACCTAATATTTATTTAGGTCTCAAATCTATCCTAAAATTTGGAACAAATATAAGACGGAAGTTGTTAACAAACAAAAACAAAAGATAAACAATCTTCTAAACTATCCCAATTCCATCTCAAAATTTTAGATAAATTTATGACAGAATTAATTAAAAAAATAGGTTAAAAAGAAATAAACCTTAGCTATGTGAATTGTAGGTATGGTTGGGTGGTTTTTTAGCCTTTGCATATATAATAAAGCGTGCCGTATGGTTCACCACTATTCCCAAAGGGATCCAAGTTTACAAGTTAAGTTTTGATTTGGAATCACAATTCTCCTAATATTATTCCATTCCTCTCATCATTCATTCTCATTCCTTCACGTGTCCCTTAAAACCACACAAAGAATCCGAACCACAATCCATAATAAACAACATAACATAACATCACCAACAACATATTCTTCTAATATCCAAAAACTGTTCCTCGTCAAAACAAAACAACCTTGTTTCTTGGAAATGGAGTCTATTGCCTCCAGTTCCAATTCAACACCAAATGATAACCGTCGCCGCCACTCTCGTTTCAAACACAGCCAACCAATTTCAGACAGAATAGTAAGAGCTCTCCGCCACCGTCTCCGTCTCCTCCACCGTACCGGCTCCACCTTCTTCATATTCGGCGCAACCGGTAACGTCTACACCGTAACATTATCCTCTACACCCACATGCACGTGCCCCGACCGAACAACCCCATGCAAACACATCATCTTCGTTCTCATTCGAGTACTCGGGGTTTCGCAAAACGACGCGTGTGTCCGTCGAAGAAACCTACGACCATGCCATCTTCAACGGCTCTTAAGCATGCCAACGTTACCGGAAGCGGTTGCTGGGTTTATGCTACGGCAGAGATTTCATCAGGTGTTTTTCGAAGGAGGGTCTAAGAAGGGGAAGAATAATGTAGAGATGGAAGAAGGTTCGACGTGTCCGGTTTGTCTTGAAGAGATGGGGAAGGAAGAGAAGTTGGTGGCTTGTGGAACGTGTAGGAATGTTATTCATGAAGAGTGTTTGGTTAGGTGGAAGAGAAGTAGAGGAAGAAGATCGGCGAGTTGTGTGATATGTAGGGCAAGGTGGAGGGATAGAGTGGAACAAGATAAGTATGTTAATCTTTCTGCTTATGTTAGTGAGGATGATTTTAGGGCGCAATCATCTGGGGGGATTTGTACTGATTAGGATAGGATGTAGATGATCTCATGTTTAGTTTATGATTATTGTTGTATTAACTGTTAATATATTTATATATAATTTAATTTAATAATTTGGACTGCATAAGACATTGGTAAATTTAATAAGTAGGATGTAAATGAAGAATCGAGAGATGCCGAATTCACCAGCCTGAGACTGAAACTGCTGAAAGCAACTCGAACTCTTCAAGAAAACCAGGTGATAACGCGCTACGCGTCTCTGATGTTTCCGCATTCCCTATTGCGAGATGCCATGTGTAGTGGATTCGCGCTGATTGATGATGCAGATTGCGTAGAAGCGTGGATGAAGGTTGTTGATGAGAGTTGCAGAAGACTGAAGAAATGATGCCAAGAAGATGGTGATGGTGACGATGTTGAAGATAATTGAAGGCTGTTGGATTCTGTTTGAAATTTGTGCCTTTTTGAAAAATCCATCGTGAATTCCTGAATTTTGTATTAATGAATCCCTTTTTCTGAATTCTGTTAGATTAGGAAAGTTTGTTAAAGATTTTATGAGCTGTCAACTTCTGTTAGATCTGTTATATCAATTAGGAAGTTGGTTTGGGACATTTGAAAGCTGTTAGAAGTTCAAAAATTCTGTTAGGATAGTTAAGTTAGTTGTGGCTCTGTTTTCTAATGAGGTGAATGTTGCAGGTTAGGGGACAAGCATGGCAAGCAACGCACAAGGCTAATTGTAGGAGTGGTTTGAAGTCATGTTTAAAAAACGACGAAAGTTTGAAGTTCCATGGAGAAGCTTTGACGTTCTTGAAAGAAACTTGAGAGTGAAGAAGAGGAATAAGCCTTAGAATCAATTTTTGTATAATGATTTTCATATGTTTGTAATGGTTTGGATTGACAAATGATTTGTATAAAGTATGAGAAAACTTTGGCCAAAGAAATTGTTATATGAATGCAAACATGACCACAACTCGGCCGAGAATTCTATAGAACTTGGATCTTAAGTCATCAATTTGAATTCGGCATGAATGTTTTCATATCTCACCAATCCACGAACACTTGATCCGATTTTCGGCAATGCCAAAATTTGGTCCAAAGTGTGAATAAGAACTTGATATTAAATAGGATCCTCCCCAAATTGAGTCCAAACCATTAACATACCATATTTGAATAGTGAACCTTAAAAGAACGCTTTAGCTCCATGCCATGAATTAATGAAAGGTGGATCCCTCATAGGCATCACAGATAAATCATATCTGGACCAAAAAATGAAAGGTGGATCCCCCATAGGTATCACCAGATAAATTATATCTTGACCAAAAAATTATGAAAATCCACAAATCCACACCCCACAAATAGAGTGTTGAATCCATATTCGCATCCTTTAGACAAATGCACCATGGCCTAAACACA
Source organism: Vicia sativa (assembly GCA_021764765.1). NCBI lineage: Eukaryota > Viridiplantae > Streptophyta > Magnoliopsida > Fabales > Fabaceae > Vicia > Vicia sativa. Next base: position 246,640,899 of record CM038794.1, on the reverse strand, counting down.
AAGGATTAGAAATTTTAAATCATTTAATCTTGACGATCATTGACGGAGAATACTCTTTGAAGAAGAAGTTCTTGATAACCATAGTTTCAAAACCATAATCCATACTTCACTTGCTTAGGAGAATACTCTTTGAAGAAGAAGTTCTTGATAACCATAGTTTCAAAACCATAATCCATACTTCACTTGCTTAAAAAATCAGAAGAATCGGGAGGATCACACTTTATTTAACATAAGCACCTTAAAACCAATATGAAACCCTAGCTCGCGTAACCATTAAATTTTGAACCACTAGTGCTTTATTAGACGCAAATGCATGTTATGTAGACGCACAAATGACATGTATGCAATGCACCTATTGATTAAGTGTAAGCAAATTATTAATTAAAAATGAAGAGGACGAATTTTGGGTGCAACACATGCTCATAATTATAACACGTATTTAAACTTCATGATTCATCAGACTATGCATATCACAGCGGAAATAAAACCCCTTCTTAAATTTTATTAATGATTATATTCCATACTATAATCATTCTTCCACATACCAAATCTCATAAACGAGACAATATATATAATTTCAATATTGGGCACCAAGACCACTCATCATACAAATAGCAAATAAGAAAACATAATAATGTTTATCAATAACAAACATTAGCTCAAAATATTTCCCCAGTGTTACATGACCAGAGCATGGACTCACTACCTAAGAAAACTGGTAAACCGAGCTAAGCTCCTCAACTATCCTCATGCGAAACACCACTATCCTCAAAACCTGCACGATGTCGCATAGAACATCATATACAAAGAAGGGTGAAAATTCAAATCATTATAGAAATACATATAATGATAAGTAATGTAGAACAAACATTCATCAAAGGAATTCTATACTCTTCATATAATCATCCATACAACATAATTCGACAAGTCAAGTATCAAGGAAAACCATTATACAAACATTCTAAGTATAACATACATACATTTATCGCATATAGCACAATTATCACTAATACACCATCCATGTTGAAATTCTGGTATCAAATATGAGATGTCGAAGGTAATGTCACGACACTTATATCTGCTTAGAACACAGTTAAACAGAAGAGACTATAATAGTGCAGAAAAAAATAAAAACACAGAGAATTGATAACCCAGTTCGGCTCTAACTAACCTACATCTGGGGGCTTCCAAGTCAGGGATGAAGTTCACTATTAGTAGTATTAATTTGGAGCTAAGCCTTCCCCGTTTGCACCTCCTCACTTAATCAAACTACCCAGTGATCCTTCTACCTAATATACCACAGTTAGATATAAGAATCCTTCGCTCACTCCCTCAGTACCACAACCCGTGATACTAAAAACAACTAAAGACTGAAGATACTTCAAAGACACACAATCAAGCTTGCTTCGAAGCTTATGGTGATCGAAAACTAACAGCTTAAAAACGTCCTTCTCAAGTAACTAACAAAAGAGGCTCACAATAAACAACTAACAATCAAAACAATGAGCAACCAAAAGTAAAAACTAAAATTCTCTAAACTGGAATGGCCAATTGCAAAATAAGGATTGCAACCTTTAAATAAAGTAACAACAACTAGGGTTGTTTTACTCACAAGTCTTCAGTGTCTCCTGTCTTCTCTCCATGAAATCAGGAAATTAAAACTCCAAAGATATAGCTGAAGATGTTTCATCAGCTTCCTTAATCGAAGCACACAATTAATAACAAACTGACTTCCTAAAAATTATGCACTTTAGTCAGTTACACATGTCAGGACATTTGCTACTTTAGTAAACTTCAAGACATTTCTTAGCAGAATGTTTTACCAAAATTGTTGTCAATCAATAGAACCAACAAACTCTCCCTTTGGAAAATTTTGGCTAAAACATTACTTGGGGTGCAGGCCATACAATTAAAACTTCATTCAGTACATACACCAGAGCAGCACAGTAAAAACAACATCACAATCAAAAACAGAGTTAGAAGCGGATAATTAACACAGATGTTACAACATCAGTTGGAACATTCAAAGATGCAATATTTTACCCCCCTTGCACATAGCACACACAGATGCACAATTGGCAGTTAAAAAACTTTTCTCCCCCTGCACAACAGCTTCTCCTCACATAGTATCTTCAGTGATACACAATCAACAATAAACATTTCAGCTTCTTCTTAGCAGCATAAGAAGCACACAATTCACATCACAGTGATCACAACAACATTTCCTTCTTATCATTCTCTTAACTTCAGCTTCTCACACATCGAAACACACAAAGACAAACATAAAACACTCATAGGCACTCATCAACGCTCACAGCTGCAACAACTCATAAATGCTCCCCCTCAACTTAATGTCTAATCATTCTAAACATTCATACTCCCCCTTTTTAGCCATAATTTGACCAAACCAAAAACCAAAAAACCAGTCAAATTCACAGGAGGGTAACAGAAATAAATACTAGATATAACTAAGTACTTAGGATCTAGTGTTAAGTACAACCCAAAAATTCAAAGCATGTTATGCACTGATGTGCTAAAAGTTACAAAAACAAATGGAAGAAAAATCAACATTTTCAGTTCAGTTAGTGCTCTGCAGAACTAGTAGACTCTCCTCTTCCTCCACTTCCTGCATTTCCTTCTTCTTCTGATCCAACTTCAGAAGAGCTTTGAGTTTCTGACCTGCTAGCTTCTTCCTCTAGTGCCTCGTCAGTAGTACTTGTAGCAGCATTCATCTTTAGAATTTGGATGATCTCTTCAAGTTTTAGCTTCCTTGTTGTGCTTATGCGTATGACCTCATCCAATTCTCTACAGGTTGTAGTGAGTTCAGCAATCACATCCCCTTTCTTTTAAGTTTTGAGTTCAGCACCAGCAGATGTTGAGACAATATCTGGGACATGCGCTCCAGCAAACAACTTCTGGTGGAAAGTCAGATGTGTAGCTCTTTTGCATTCAACATCCAAAGTTGTAGACAATATTCCAGGGTGTTGATGTATAATGATTCCACTTAGGAGAGTGGGGAAAGCTATAGGTAGCTTTGTTGCACAAGTGTCAGCATGCTTCAGAGTTTACTCATAAATATAAGTACCATAGTCAAATGGTATCTTCATCCCAACTGTATAGATAAACTTGCCCAATCCCACTGATATGGTTAAGGTGTGGTTGGTTGGAACCCAATTTGCTGCACCAATTCTATGTAGAATAGCATATTTCACACTCAATTTACCAGCAGAAAGCTTCTCCTTCATTGGCCAAGATTTAACTTGATTTCCAGTTATGACTCTACATATCTGGTCATCAGTGGCTTCAATATCACATCTTTCCTTCTCACTTCGTCCTAGATATTGATTTATGATAGTAGGTGATAACTTTACACATTTTCCTCTGACAAAAACTTTATGAAACTCTTCACTTCTCTTGTCATCACAGTCTTCAGGTATGTTGACTATGAATTCTTTGACCAGGGTTTCATATCACTTTGATAATTTTGTGACTGTTTTCATTAGACCTGCTTCAGAGATTAGTTTCACAACTTCCTTGCAAGTAAAGGCATGTTTTCCTAACTTTCTCTCCAATGCCAGTCTCCTCTGATATATATATTTCCATCTTGCAGCAAATTTGATGGAGTTTAATGAGATGTTGTTAGTAGGAGCATCATGGACATTGTCAGTGGTCCTCTGAATAATGGACTTCTTTATAGGTGAGATGTCTGGGACATCAGTCTCGACATCATAGTCAGAATCAGATTCTGGTATGTTTTTCCTCTTACTTTATGAAGAAGTGGCTTAGCTCCAAGGTTTTGAAGGTCCATACATAACCTTCTTCTTGACAGGTTTAGATGGAGTACTTGAAGCAACAACTTTGTCTTTTCTTGATTTCAGTCTCTTTGCAATTCCAGGGTTGACATTTATGATAAGCTCATTATCAGACAGATTTTCAACATTTAGGACATCATCAGCTGCATCTTTCTCAGTCCTCTGATCAGTTGAATCAACAATCTTTTCTTGAGGAGTCTTCTTCCAAAATAATAAAGTCCCTAGAGTAGTTACTCTGTTTAATGAAATGTTAAGTGTGACTTAATCATGAGATCCCATTAAACATAAGGATATTATTCTTAAAATATTTATAGTCGAGCTTTATTGTGAAAAGTGATAACTTTAAAGCATTAAGATTATTATGAAGATAGATTGATAATTATATCTCATGGATCATGGATAAGGAGTTATCAAGTCTTGACATAAGTATAAATATTATGAGTAATATTTATAATGGATTGACCCGCTATGAGAATACTACATAGAACATTATGCAAAGTGTCATAAGTTATTCTCATGGTGATAAGTGGTGTATACCACCCTTCGACTTGAAACCATTATAGACCCTAGATGTAGAGTCAAGTGCTTTATTACTTATCAAACGTTATCTGTAACTAGATGACCATAAAAATATTTTATGGGTACTTCACAAAGCACGCTGAGGGACTTGAGTGACCTAGATGAAATTTGTCCATCCTGCATAACAAGATAAATGTTTAAGGGTTCAATATTGAACTGGACAAGGGTGACACGGTCTATGTCATGTGTTTAATATAGAGATGAGGGCAAAAGGATAATTGCACACACAAGTATTAACACTGAAGGTTTTGTCATATCACATGACATTTTCGTGACTTGGGTAACAGTGATGTGTTGCTAGATACCGTTCACTATTTATTATGTTAAATATGTGATTTAATATAATTGTCTACGTTGAGGAAACCTACAGGGTCACACACATAAGGACCTGTTTATGAGAGATAGAGTAAATAAGAAACACTATAAGGTACAATACGCTTAAGTGAAATACATAATGTGGTAAAGTACCACCCGTTTAAGTGATATATGGTATATCATAAGGTATAATGTTCGTATGCTTGATTGGGCTTTGAGCTTGCTTCCTTAATTGGGCTTTTAGCTTGCTGCCCACACTAGTGGTTTTATAAATAGAATCCTTATGCTGAAGCATTTCACTTGATGAAAATCCAATCTTGAAACCTTGTCGTATTTTCTCTTACTCTCTCACTCAAAGCTTTCGTTTGTAAGCAGTTAGCACTGTGATCGGAAGCGATCTGTTCGTGTGGACTGAGTAGAGACATTGTTCTTCATCAAAGTTCGTGGTAACAACATCAAAGGTCTAAATCGCCACAAGAGGTAATAGTTTCTATCACTGACCATGCTCATTCGTAAGGATCACTAAAAGAAAATTTTAGTTTCTGCTGCGTATTGAATCGCGATTTTCCTTCATGTCTTTGATCTGCATGTCTTTGTAGTATATTTTATTGTATACGTCTTTGTATTAAATGTGAAATAACGCACAAACTGACCCACCTGCCAGTATAAAATTTTCTCTAACAAAATATATTTTTGATTTGTTTCGCAAATGTATCTAATTCTTAGATAAGATTTAATCAAAAATAATATACTATCAGAAATATATTTCTGATTTCCATGAACAATTTAAAAAATGTATAAGATTTTTCTTTTTTTTAAAGCAAAATTCTAAAAAATAATAGATTAGTAATCATTTTGAGACCAAGAAAAATTGGATTAGACACTTTCTCCGAGAGGGAGTAACAAATAGTGAGATCCTGGTTACACAGAAGATAAGAGTAACACATAGAGCCAGTGTTTCCGTGTCTTCTCGTCGGAGGCAATGGAAGCCACGCAAACCTCTCGGAGCTCCGACAATCCATCCCGCAAGGTCGTTGACATAGCTACCGGTGAATCACACACTCTCCTTCTTTCCGGTAAGCCCCTTCAATACACTCCGAACTCTATAGAAAAACTATAAATTGAATTCACAAACTGCATAATTGTAAATTATCCATCTCTGTTGTGATTGATTGAGGGTTGATTTTTGTAGAAGATGGCAGTGTTTACTCTTGGGGTAGAGGAATGTTTGGACGGCTTGGGCTTGGTTCTCAAAATGATGAATTTTTACCAGTGGAAGTAAAGTTTGAAAACCCTAGTGTCAAAATAGTGGGAATTGCCGCTGGTGCTTATCACAGTCTTGCTCTTGCAGGTTCTGTAACACATTTTATATATTTCAATTTGCCTTTTCTAACCGTTTCTATTGTTCTGTTCTTTAGCATTTGTACATTATGCCCTTGAAATATGGTTTATGATAGAACATTATGCCCTCGAAATATGGTTTATGATAGAACATTATGTTGTTGTTTAATCCATGTATCTAGCCGGTAACACCGTCTAATACTTCAATCTATTTTTTTTTTTGCATTAACAGAAGATGGATCTGTTTGGTGCTGGGGTTACAACATCTGTATCCTTAATATGCATGTAGTTATTTGATTGAGTTCGATTACCGATTGTTATCACTTTTATAAATTTGACGATTATATGCTATATACTAATATCTGCATCCTTGACTAGTTTATGGATGGTCAACTGGGTATTAGTGGAGAGGACTCACATGATTCTCTGATTCCTTGCTTACTTAGCAGGTTTCTTGAGATGCAACCGCCTGATTCTTCAACAGGTCTATCTGAAGCAGAGGACAGAGCATCTCTAAAGGTATAACATGCATTGCACTAGTTTTGTTCTATAACATAAGCCAAGGTGACGGCATCATTAAGGCATTTTCATCTGTTTAACTTTCTCAGATTTGTACTGTCAAAGCAGGAGGAATGATGTCTCTGGCTATTGATAACCGCGGGACACTGTGGATATGGGGAAACATCCCAGAAGAAAACAAAGAAGGTGGGTTATCTCTTGTAAGCAGTTTCATTCCAAGACCAGTCTTGGATTTTCATGGTCGAGCTGTTGTCAAGGTTTCATGTGGAAACGAGCATGTTGTAGCGCTGGTTAGTAATACAGAATCACACAAGGGTGAAGATCTACTCTGCTACTCTTGGGGTTATAACAGCCATGGCCAATTAGGTTTGGGAGATACGCAGAGCAGGCTGCGTCCCGAAGTTGTAAAAATATTCGACGAGGATTCTCCTTTGACAATTTATGAGGTAGCATGTGGTGCCTTTCACACGGCTTTGCTAACTCACAAAAAGGAACGTTGCGGTGGCGACGCAATAGAAAGCATGTGCTGGACCTTTGGCCTTGGCGAAAACGGTCAACTTGGGCATGGAACAACACAAAGCGCTTTATTTCCTACACCCGTTAAAGCGTTGCCCCAAAATGCATACTTTATTTCTGTTGACTGTGGCTTGTTTCATACAAGTGTTGTTTCCTCAACTGGGGGTGTGTGGTCATGGGGAATGGAGAAAGGTCTCGGCTTATGTCCTGACGCCAGTCGTGGTGAAACAGTTTCCGGTGATGCCCTCTCCCCTCTTCTCATCTCATGCAGTCCATATCAACCTAATTTTCCAGATCCAGTTAAAGTTGTGTGTGGCGCTGCACACACTGTTGTTATCGAGCAGAAGGGAGATAAGGTGTGGTCATGGGGTAGGGGAAGGAGCGGTGTACTTGGGAACGGTAAGGAAACTGATAGTTACGCTCCCACCGTTGTTGTGTGGCCTCCGACGACGGAGGATTCAAAGAGCTTGGATGAGCAAGATAATGCCGCAGAAAAGAAACCCGAAGTAATAACCGAAGCAGATGAGAAACTATCCTCAGCGTTGAATGAGGTGAAGCTGCTTCAAACAAAGCTATCTACAATGGAAAAATATGCTAGTATACTTCACGGCTCTATTTTTGGAAAACCTTTTGATGAGCACGACATTCCCGTTTCGATGCGGAATTCGGGTTCAATGGATATTGCAAAAGAATGGGACGACATGTTAGAGGCGGCAGATGATAGGACGCTAGCTAGGATGGAAATGTTTTACCGCGACATGACAGCCGGCGTGAAAGATAAATTAATGAAGAGAAAGATCAAGGAAATTATAAAGGAATGTCTCCAATCTTCAAATTTAAGTAATAATTAGTAGCTATAGAAACAAAAAAAAAATCTCATTTCGAGCATAAGAATTCTCATGCATAGCAGGAAAGTTATTTTATCACTTGATCGATCTTTCTTTGAGTACTATGTGTTACACTATTGTGAATTCAAACTATTAGATATTCTTTTGCTTGATGCATTGCTGTCATTTTTCCAAAATAAAAATAGGCAAGTTCCTCTTAGATAATATGATAGATATTGTAGTTAGCTGCCAGACTCCAGTAAGATTAGTAACTAATAACTATACTTCTAAATTATTGTCAGAAATTGTTTCTGTATTTGGTTAAAATTAGGAGTTTAGATATGTGAAAAAGATAGGAATTTAGAATTAACACAAACAAGGATTTGTTTTTTAATTTGTATCATAATGATAATTGATAATAATAGCTCGGAATTTCAGTACTCATTTCTTTTATCTAAAAGCTTTTTAACTTCAGCTTAGAATTATTATTATAAGGCTTGCAGTTTTGGTCCTCCAAATTTCTCAATTATTTGATTTTGATCCTTCAAATTTTAATTGTTTGATTTTCACCTCTCAAACTTATTTCTCTTTTGTGTTTGATAGTCCCCTACAGACTTAAAATGAGTTTTCTCTCTTTTTCTCTCAAGTTATTATAGTAGTTGAAAAAGGAGTAATGAAATGATATATGAAAGGAACGTGATACTTTGTAAAGATGGACAGTAGAAATCCAAAGATGATATAAGATCTAACCGTGGAAATTCAGAGAAGATATAAGATCTAACATCTTATTTTTCGTGTTCTAAGAGAGAATTTTGTTGTTTGTTTCTTTCTTACGTACCTTCTTTTTTATTCTCATTAAGTCTTTGATTAATGTAGAACTCTAAACATATTATATTTCTTTTTTATTCTCATTAAGTCTTTGATTAATGTAGAACTCTAAACATATTATATTTAGTATCACTTTGCTTCAGCTTAAAATCTCAAGGTAACTCGAGATACATAATTAAATATTATTATAAATATTAACGTAATTAAATTTTATTTTGAAAAAACTACTCAAATTGACTTCAAATTGAATTGAACTTTATTAAATTATCAAAACCAAATCAAATCGATACATATATTTTAGTTCTTTTAGAATTAATCTCAATTAATATTATATATGCTTCAATAAATTTTATTCCACAATTTTATATTTGAATACGAGTTTAATTGAGATACACTTGTAAAAAAGTTTTAGACCGTCAAGAAATTATGACCGTTAAATTGTAAATTATATTTTATTTTTAATTTAATTATTTATTAAATATCAATAATAGGTGGTTGTGATACATTGACCGTGTAAAAAAATTTACAGTGACAGTGCATCCATAGTAATTAATCTCTTTGAATATATCATATTTATATCAAATGCATTATTTATTTTGGTATTTTATAAATATTATTATTTATTAAAAAATAATAATTTATAAATTTTAATAAAAAAAATGGGTCTACAATAAACTGGACAAATTGAATCTATCCCAATTAAAAAAATTGTCATCTAAAATTAAATTAAACCAAATAAAACTGTATAATTTTATCGCTAAATCAGATTAATTTGACTCAATCAATCTAAACCTCACCACAAACAACCCTGTTCTAAAGGGCAATTAACTAAAAAAACATAAAAATTGTTTCAATATATGAACCAATTAATAAACTGTAATAATAATTAATAAAATTATTATCTTGACTTTTTATCTAAAACCATTTAATTTTACTTCATTCGATTTTCTTTAAACACATAATAAAATCTTCAAAATTTAGGCTAACCGTTCCATAAATTGAATAAAGAAAAACCTTTCCTTTTCCCCTGCATTCAAGGAGATAACACCGCAATCAGCCAAACACAAAGGTAACGAAAGGAGTGAATTTTGTATTGTATTTGCAAATCACATTCACTATTAAACTTTAATCAATCAATCAATCAATGACGTAAAAGACAAGTTGCTTGCTATGGCCAAACTAGATAATTAGTTAGTAGTTGGCTTTTTCCATCAAACCAAGCAGCCAAAGGTGGTTCAAGCTGTACACACATGGCACATCTCACCACTCCCAGCCAAAAAGTCATTCTCATCACTCATAATGAGAAACTTCATTAGTAAACGTCCAAAAACCCCAAACACTTTACTTAAGACTAAAGATATGTACTAAAATAATGATAAGAGCACTGAGTTGGCATATACACAAATATTAAATTCCTGGTCTTTGATGTATACAGATAAATAAATATATACTTTTCCAATCAACAAAAGAATAATGATAACAGATATAGTTTTCATATACTAAATATATATAGAGAGAAGAAATCTCAAAAGGTAGAAGGAAAATAAAAGCTAAACACAGAATAAGCCACCGAGACATCTCTAATCTTCCAAAAATTAATGAAATGGAAATAATAGTCAACTACCTTTTGCAAATAGGTTTTTGTTATACTCATGCCTCACTTCGGAGTTGAAAGAATATGCCAGTAGCACCTTTGGACAATGTTCCAAGTCTGGCTGTCTTTGTGGCGCAAGACAGCCATGTCCGGAAATAAAGCTCGATCACAATGCTGATAAATTACCTGCTGGGAAAGTCATACTAAATACAGGAAGAACCAGACAGTTATGCAGAATGCATCTCCCAGCTTGCCATTCCATTAACTGGTTCGCAATGTTGTTAAAGTTTCTTAGGGAGATCATAAGTCTTTTTAAGAAACTTAGAAGCTGATTCATCGTTTCTATGGCATAAAACACGTAATAATGTATTTGGTTCAGTTGGACTCCACTGTCCAGAAGTTGGAGGTAATGGAATTCTAGACCTGGCTGAAGATTTATATGTCTCGAGTGTTAACCGTCTAAACTGCTCAATGAGGCTCTCCGTGTCTGTCCTGAAAAGGGGAAGGATAGACCTTAGGGTAGTTGCAAACTTGTCTATTATTTCAGAAGGTAAGCCATCGCCATTCGCCCAAAACAACTCCTTTAGAAACTTGAAATCATCCTCTATGATCTGTGAGTCCTTCTTGGAAAAAGCACGAGAGGGACCTCCAGCGAGCAATACAAACAAGAATCCATCAAAGGAAGCTCTCATTATTTCAGTAATTATACGGGTGCGAATTTTTTCATTAACATTGTCTGAAATGAACATTAAGTTCCGCTCAAGTTCCTGAAGAAATGGATCAATCCTGGAAGATGATGGATCCCCAACATACAGACTATCCCACAAAACATGGCTTAGGTCATGGAAGACAATTCTATAGGCTGCGGCCTCACAGAGTTGCTGAATTCCTTCGAGACATGCGGCTGAAGATAATTCGAACTTACTTGACAATCCGTTTGAAAAATCTTCTTCTCGGGCAGATTCTGAGTTTCTTAAAAGAGTAATTATTCGTTTTTCCAGAACATCAAATTCACCCAGGATCCACTGCAAAGTATTCATGCGAACAGAGAGCTGTGGTACCCCAAAAGAGCTATCCCCATTTGTTGCAACCTGAGAGTTTCTCTTCTGAGGATTTGGAGATTTCTCTTTTTTCTTCCCAAAGCCTTGAAATTTTGAGCCAATAGTACATCTCGTCAGTGCAGGCATTGTTGGAATAAATGTATTTCGTGATCCTGAATATCAGAATAAAAAAAAGCAGTTGTTAAGAACGCCACATATACAATTATTATACCATATATATAAGAGCTAAACTATTCGATTCAACATCATTTACCACATCCAGATTTGGCCTTAGCAACATAATATTGAAGGCATCTGTCAAGGCCATGCATCACATCAGGAAGCAATGCAGGATGCATTGGTATTGGAAGCTGAAAGAATGCATCCAGAGTCTCATTTATGATTCGCAGAACTTCAACAGAAGATGGAGCATATCCTTCCTGATTTGCTTGTGGACTCCAAAGCTAGGATATCACAGTAAACTAAGTTAGTTCCACACAAAGGTAATCAATCTGACGTGTATGACCAGATTACACAGAAATTAAGTCACAATGAAAATCGTCAATGGGTAACAAAGGAAAAGATGATGAATGCAAACCTCTTGCTGAAGATTTCTATCAACCCAGTCTTTTAGTCTGTCTATTCTAGTCTTGATCCATATTTTTACAAGATTGGCAATTGCACCTTCAGCCTCGTAAGGAGGCATCTCACGAATTACTGCTTTGCCACCATCATCACTCTCTACTGAATCCTCAACAGCTATCTGCACAAGGTCTTTCTCCAACTGGTCTGCCGCTCTTAACACTTGAACAGCATCTGGGGTCAATTCTGTGATACCTGCAATGAACTGCTTCATTTCGTTTCCATAGCATGCATGAAGGGTAGCCACAGCAAGACCTGCGGCCAAAGGATGCCATCTTTTGAGTATTGGGCTGAAAACTAGCTTTTCATTTATTGCCAGGCTCCCTACATCCTTTGCAAGAATGGCAAGTAAAGGGAGAGCATTTGGCTGGTTTCTTGACGCCCTCCTGCTTGAGTCTGCTTTCTCCATTATCTATGCAGCAGCAAAACTATCATATTTCAGCACATATAGATGAAGAATTCAACCCAAGCATATAGACCTAGAAATTTAATTAGCATGTTTGAATATGCAATGTCTAGTTTTCCCACTTACAGCAAACTGACTCACCCATGATGGTAGTTTGTATAGCAACATATTTCACACTGCTTTTATAAGTAAAATTGTACAATGCACTATATTGCGAACAACTAAACAGAATACTTAAAACCTGAAGTGAAAAACAATTTCCAACTCTCTCAACTTAAGCACTACAGAGTAATAAAAGCGATGAAAGACAATATGAACTTGCCTGGGCAAAGGCAGTACGTAGAGATGACCTAATGTAAGTTTCAATTCTTTCCCGGGCCACATTGACTTCAGTTTTTCTCCTCCGGCGATACTCAGTAGATACGTCTTCGAGCAATATCTTAGCCGCTGCTACCCCTAAAGAGACTATTCCCTCCATAGTTTCAACGTTACCACGATCAAAAGTTTCATGGTATGCAAGAAGCCTTTTCTCTGCCCATCCCAATATTGAAGTCAACGTCGAACTCAAAATTTTGGAATACTCAGAATCTTTTGTTGTCTTTGCATCTTTTGCAACTTCAGCTAGATGGCCATCCGCATCAGACAAAAGCTCCAAGTCCATCTGACCAGTAGCAACAAATCGATGAAATAAAACCCAAGTAAAACAGAGATTATGATATGTCTGGTTTAACCCAAGTATTCCCCAAGTCTTCTTAATTTGTTCCATTAGCTCATCAAAATCATCAATAATCGAAGATTCATCATTAACATCAAAGCAGGACTGTAGAAGCATTTCATAAAGCCTGAGATTCAAAGGAATCCCATCTGCCCAGTGGCACGAATCAGTGAGAGATCCATCATATGACCTATTTGCAAGAGTCATAACAGCACTACGAAGAACCTGCATGGACTCATTGTTCTTCCCAGTTTCAATCGGCCTATCCAAAGCCCCATGAAGAATCTGCCGTAACCTCTGCCCAGCAGAGTTGGATTTCTCCAAAGGTATATAAGGATGCAAAATTAAACCAGCCTCCAAAACCTTGAGAGTCCTCTTCTGCCATTCATCATACTCTTGTTGATCACTAAAATCCGAAGCCTTGAGCTGCTGCATTAACTCAAGCGGAACCACCACAGACTCAATCCTTCTTCCAACCTGCAAACAAAGTTCACACAACTTAACAATAAACTCTATAGCTGAATCAAAGTGACGACGATTTAGTAATCAGCTGAAATAATTGAAAGAACAAAAAAGCAGATCAAATCAATTGAATTCAACCGGTAAAATCAAATAATGGAAAAAACAGCTACTAAATCCGGATCAATACATGCATTACAAGAAACACAAAATGCAAACAACCTGTCCAGCAGAAATCCTGAGCAACGCACGTCTGACACGCGAATCCATCCCTTCGGGAAACCCTCATCTGAGTCCTCATAAGCTCCCCAACCGTCAACGGGCGTTTCACTTTCCCCAAACCCGAACCAGAACCGGGACCCGAACCAGGACTCTTCTTACTACCCGAACCGGGCGATTTCAATCCAAACGCCTTCTTAACCTTACTAGCCGCCGTAGAAGTAATCGATCGCTGAATACCACCAACCGAGTTCTGACTCGGCGAGCCAGAATGAGTATTCGAAACCGAGTTAGCAATAGACGAACTCAGCGGCTTACCTGAGGAAGTCCGGCAAGCGGCGACGAAGATCTCGTAGGCGGTTAGGGCGAGTTCGGAATCGGAGAGGTTGGTGGAAAGTTGACCGAGCGGGGAGGGGAGATCGTCGGCGGGGAGGGTGGGAGGTTTTCTGGGAGGCATTATCTTTAACGGCGGTGACGGTGTTGTGTCTCTCTTGGAATGGCCTAACGACAGGTCTCTGAAGAGTTGAGCCATTAGAAAAGAAGAATGGAAGAAGAGAAAGAGTCAAGAGTATGGACTATTACTTTTACTAGTAGGCAGTAGCAATACCATACATGATAGATATACGGTAAAACTGTTGACATCGGATGGAGACACTGCTTAATTCATTCTTTCTTACTTTATCTCTCTTTTTACTTTTTCAACTTTTTTATTTGTTTTTTATTTGTTACAATTATTAATATTCTAAATCTATTTCTTTGAATTTGAATATTAATTTCCCTTTCGTTTTTGACTTTCTATGCAAAATTCTCGTCACATGGAAGAAAACTATTCAGATCTTTTATTTAATAAATTTGATCAATAGTATATATGGATCTAATATTTTAAATTAATTACTAAAATAATTATATTTCAAAAAAAGTCAGTCAAAAACGGATGCATCATGAAAATTATTTTTTATATAGATTTATAAAAATTGTGTTTAGGTAATTTACGTACTATATAAAGAAAAGTAAGATTTTGTTTCCATGATTCAACTATCAATAATTTTACAATCATTTATTATATTTCCTGTTTCTGATTTTATATTTATAAAAAATAATATTAATAAATGTCAATGGAAGTATAAAATGTTTACCAAGTATGTTTTTTTTTAAAATAAATCTTTAAAATTATAGTTTTTAGGAAAGGTAATCAAAAGATAAATTTTGAAAACATGAATAAAAATAAACATAGTGCAATATCCATTTTTAAATAAAATTAATTACAATTTTATTTCCATCTCACTTAAGAAAACTAAACCCTCAATTTTTTTATTTTTTAGTATTGCTAACACCTCATATTCAATTAAATTTAATTGCATGCTATTTTATAATTGAGTAATTTTATATATTTTTAATAAATTATTTCGATACATATATTGTGCGAATTATGTGATTTTTAAGGATTTATTGAAATTAGTGAATATTGATTTGATTTAAATAATAATATTTTAATCAATCAAATAGAAAATAAATGAAACATAGAGTTTTTGATAGAAATTAAATTCTTTTTTTTTTAAAAGGTGGTGAAAATAGAGAAAGTTGAGGTTAAAGTGGAGAATGAGTAGAAACAAGATTAGGTTAAATAAATAATAAGGTGAGAGGAGCCAAAATATTGTGATACGTAGAAATTTGGGAGAAATAGAGAAAAGAGTCAAGATGTAATAGAATTTCAATGTCTTAAGGGAGAATGAGATCATCGTAGCTAGAACTTGAGTAATTGATGGAAATTCAGGTAAGAGTGAGAAATTACGTGAATATTAGGTGTATTGCATGAAGGGGTGGAAAGGATCATCAGCCTCCTCGGGATGTTTTTTCCATTCATATGCTTTATGCATTTTTGGTATGATTATAATCAATTCATGATAATTATGATGCTTGATGTGTAAATTCTTATTTGGTATATTGTTGAATCTTAGGCATATTTTATGTGAATTTGAATTGTATGAACGTCATTATTGTGAATTGGGTGTCTTGAACAAAACCTTAATTCCATGATTAATCGATGGTTATTTGATGTTGGGTCTATATAACTTGTGTTGGTTTGTATAATTGTTATATAATTATTGTGTGTTGAATTTTTCGCGTTTGGCTTTTTACATAATCGAAATCGAAAGTCCAGAAGGCTTTTAATGGTGAAAAACGCAGAAAATTCTACATTTTGCAATGGTGACGGGTGTCACCTTTGTGACCGTCCTTCATTGCGTTCAACTAGATGACGATCATTAACTTTGTGACAGTCCACCTGTCACAATCATGTTGATTTTGTTAAGATACAGTTTTCATCATAACTTGAGTTTCGTGACTCGGTTTGAGGCGTGATTTAAAGCGTTGGAAAGGTGACACATATTATAATCTCATGGTGATGCCCTATGAGACTAAATGTACATTTAAGGACATGAATACATTACTTACCTTAAGGTGTAATGTTACGTGGTGGTTGAAGGTGAGAAAAGCACAAGAATCATAGTTGAATTATGTTAACTTTTTCTTTTTTTCTCTTGAAATACTCTTATCAGATTCTGAATACAATAGCAGAATTTGAATCAAAGTTTGATAAGTAGCAGCAAATAAAATAGTTAAGAGACATAAAAGAGAGAAAGAGAGAACACAAGCAATTATCTTGGTTTCTCCCACAATTTAGGAGTGGTTTAGTCTCATTGCACTTCCAAGGGATTTCCACTATAACCAAATATGATTAAAATGCTCAAGCACATAAGTAGGAGCCTTTCAATGCTCAAACACACAAGAGACTTCAATGCTCAAGCACACAAGAAAAAGACTTCATATGCTTAAGCAAACAAGCAAAAGACTTCAGGTGCTCAAGCAACAAGCAAGACTCTTCAAATGCTCAAGCAACGACAAGATAATTCCTACAATACATCTAATAGATAAAAGATTGTTTTAGAATTACACTTGATATACAATCACAAGTGTAGACAAAATACAAAACAGACAAGCTCTAAGACTTAGGTATTTCTAGTATATATAAGTGTTAAGAAATCCTAAGTTAAGCTTGTGCAATTGCTTTGATAGAGTAACAACTATTTTTTTATCAAGGCGCAATGTTGTGTTTACTTCTCCAAGTCTTCAGCTCCTTTTATAGAGAACCATAAAAGATTCATTTGATAAACCTTCTTGTTCTTGCATAAGAAAGTCTTTGAGAGAAGCATCATCAGATCCATTAAAAAGCATTATGATATGGTTAATACCATTGCAATGTCATTTGAAAATCATTTACTCAAAGAGGAATGATTAGTTGCATTCAATTTGTCTTCTATTGAATTCTACTAAGTCTTTACATGATCAAAAGAAGACAAATTAACCTTAGAGTCTGATAGTGACCTGTCAGGATTTCCTTGGTTCTTAAGCTTTGATTGGCTTCAGTTTCTGATCCTCCAGGGTCTGAGTCTTAGCTTATGATTCTACAGACTTTGGGTCTTCAAAGGTTGACTCGATCTTCAGAAGTTAACATGATCAGAGTCTGTGATCTTCAGGTTATGATCAGAAGTTGAGTTTTCTACATAATTTGGTCTTTGGAAGTTGATTTCTTACGAGGTTTATTCTTCAGATTATGATCTTCAAAATATGTAACTTAGGTATTGTATTTAGATGTTAAGGGTAGTATCAGAATTAACTTTCAATCAGAATGTTAATTTGTGTACCTGCACACTTGAATAAACATCAGTATACCCAATTGTTCTTTAAATACTTTGTTATCATCAAAACCTAAAGGATATTGTACAAACCAATTTTGTTAAAAAAATATCCCTGTTTTTTATGATGACAAACACAAGTATTTAAGAACAATGGTTATTGATTTAATTAACATGTTGACTTCATGGTCTAAGATTTATAAGCCCCCTTTGAGTCTGGTAGTTATAACAGTGAGGTTTGTAAGCTCCTCCTAAGTCATATTCAGGTTAATTGAATTTATCTTTAAATCACAAAATAAATATTAAAATTTTAAGCAATGAATAATCTTAACCAATCAAATTCAAATGATTAAATAGTTATCACCTTACTCCCCCTTAAAAATCATATATTTGATTCCCCTTAAAAAATGAGTAAGAAAAACGATTTTCAAAGACTTTGAAAAATGGATAAAGTGGTTCTGAAATTCTCGAGGTGGTAAACAATGTATCCTATCAGCTGAGCATATATGGGAAACAGTAGTAGTGAAAGATTGGTAATAAGAGCTTGTAGACTTAGAAGATAGCTCTTATCCAATTCCATAGGTGCACAACATCCAAGACTGATTATGCTTTGTTTATAACTCTCTATATAAGCAGGGTATAATTTCAAGCAAAGTCACAATCCTTTATCAAACTCTTCATATATTTGACAAAATGAGCAAATCAACAAAGAATTCAATGATCATCTCTTCCGAGTAAATCATAAAGATCAAGGAGACCACATTTTCTAAGAAAGACTCATCTTAGAAGGATGAAATAATCAAATATTACGAAGGTGCAAGCACGTACACTAAAGCATTAAGGGTGGGAATAACTTCAGTGACAAGAATGGAAAAACCCAAAAAGGAGAAGGATTCGTCTGATCAATTTCAATTTGATTTAGATGCTAATAAGGAGTAGGACGAGGACTGAAAGATATTCCTCATGTCACAACGTTGGAATGAAAACCAATATTGGAGGTTGTAACCTTGTTAAAATGCATTTGTTAGATCTTAAGAGAGATGATGAACTGTAAAAAATTCTTAATCAATAATAAGAGATCCTTTTCTCATATCTTCTGATGTTGATACTCTTACCACTAACATCCTTTGATTTAACCACTAATAGGGAAGTTTTCATAATAGTTTTCAACCATTTTGGACAAATTTTAAATGTTTTAATCAAACAAAGTTGAAAATATTTGAGAAAAAAATTAACTTAAGTGTAGCAAGACTCTGCTTTTTACAATTAAACATAATAATCCCCAATTTTAATATAGCTTAGAGTATGAGCATGAACAATGGAATCTGAAAGATAAGAAAATCCAACAGATAAATCACCAAAAAGTCATAGGACGTTTTAGATAAGTGACACATAAATGGATAAAAGATACACGGTTAAAAAAGATTTCACTTATATGATATAAAATACAATTAATCAAATTCTTAGCATCAAAGTCTGAGATGATTCAGAGTCTACTATTCATTAGAAGTTAGTTTAGAGCTTCTGATTGCAGTAGCTTTTGATTATCATTATGTTAGAACAAGATTTGGTTTTGCAATTGATTCTCTGAGTTTTGATGATAACAGAGAGTATGTTTGTATGAACAATTTTGATACTCTAATATTTGTTATTGTTGAGTTAACAAATAGGTTATGCTTCTAATGAAAAGGCGATGCCAAAACATTAGAAGAGAGTATGATCCGCTTCTAGGCTACACAAGTTCTGATGAACAGTAGCGAGAAAAACTTTAGAAGGCTCTGAAGTAGTGACTCTAGTATCCATCTTAGAAACCAAGTTCTAAAGATCTGAAGATATAAGTTCTAACTAAAGTACATATGCTGAAGACTTATGTTTCTCATGACAAAGGTTCTTAAGACCAAGTGTTGAAGCTTCTGAAGACGAAGTTTTGAATATTCGAAAGACTTGAATTTCTTGTGATCCTAATGTCAACAAGTTTTTGAAGACCCAATGCTGAAGATTCTCAAGACGAAATTCTGAAGATTTTGAAGACTTGAATTTCTAAAGAACCAAGTGTTATTCTCCTTACTTCAATGCATACTCAAAAGCCTCTAACGTTTGAAGAAAAGAAGATAATGTTTACGTGGTACAACAGTACATGGTACAAACAAATTATCTCATTCCACTACCATGAAGGACGGACGTCACATACGATCTTGTCCCCCATGTGATTGTTTCAAGCTACCAACTTTCTTAAATTTCTAGAAATACCCTCCAATCGTTATTATATTTTATTTGACTATAAAAGAGCTTGAATACTTAGAGAAAAGGCTACTAATTCACCACTCTTTTACGCTTATACAATTACTTACAATTTGTGTATATTGATCACATCTTTCATATTTCCTAAGTCAATATTCTTGAATATTCAGTTTACATATTTGCTTGTGTAGAAGAACCTTCATTGTAAATAAACTTTGTTCAAACGGTTGTTTGATTGTTCCTTAAGGGACCAACTTGTCAGTATCCTTGAGAAGTCTAAGATTAGTGTGTCTTAACGATTGTAAAAGTTAGTCACTTGCAGTTTCTTGTGCAGTTTGTAATCAGATTGATTATTGGATTAAGACCTCGCTAGAGAGAGGCAAAATCACCTGGAAGGATAGACTAAAGTAGCTTGGGGTTATCAAGTGAACTAGTATAAACATCATGTTTTTTTCTTCTTTCATAAGTTATTACATGTTGAGTTTAAGATGAGTCTGATGGGAGAATTAAATATAATTTTGGGAATCCAAATTGACCAAAAGCTAGAAGGTACTTACATCTATCAAAGTAAGTATACCAAAGAACTTCTAAAGAAATTCAATATGGTAGACTGCGCACTAGCAAAGACTCTGATGTATCCAACATGCATTCTAGAGAAAGAATAGGTAAGTGTAAATGTTTGTCAGAAGCTTTATTGTGGTATGATAGGCTCTCTTTTGTATCTAACTGCTTCTACACCTGATATTCTATTTAGTGTTCATCTTTGCGCTAGATTCCAATCAGATCCTAGAGAATCTCTTCCAACTGTTGTTAAGAGAATTCTAAGATATCTGAAAAGAACCACTAATCTTGGCTTGATGTATGAGAAAATATTGGAGTACACTCTTTCTGGTTTCTCTGATGCATATAACGCTGAAGATAAATTGGAAAGGAATAGCACTTTTGGAAACTGTCAATTCCTAGGCAACAATCTAATCTCCTGGTCGAGTAAGAGGCAATCTACAATTGCTCTTTCAACAGCAGAAGCAAAGTACATATCAGCATCACTATGCAATACTCATATGATTTGGATGAAGAATCAGCTGGAAGATTATCAGATATACAAATGTAACATTCCTATATTCTGTGATAATACCGCTGCTATATGTTTAAGTAAAAATCAAATTTTACACTCTAGAGCAAAAAAACACATTGAAATTAAACACTATTTCATTATAGACTATGTTCAGAAGGGAATTTTGTGCTTAAAATATATAGATACGAACCATCAATGGATGATATCTTTACAAAACCCTTGGCTGAAGATAAATTTCTGTTTATTTTGAAAAATCTAAAAATGGAATTTTGTCTATAGTAAGAATTCATCATAAAAGATGTGTTTAGTTAGAGTCTGAGAAATTAGATTCTTAGTTAAGCAATAGGTTATTCTATTTCTTAGAATCTCAGTTATCAGAAGATGTTTCGATCAGAAGTGTCTCTGATTAGATGGAAACTATTGGTTTTCCAGAAGTTTGAGCATATCGAATCGTGTCACCTAATTAATTATAATGAATAAAGTGTGCAACCTTTTTATACCTTAATCATTACTTCGACTTAGCGTACACATTGAGAAATAATCCTTCTTAGAAATTAACTATATCATTATTACTGTTATTTACTGCTCCTCCTTATCTTGTCGTTACAAACTTGTTTTTCGTACCCTAGCTAGCGTCTGTGACCTATCTTTTCATATTCTTCTTAAGTGACAGTTATCTACTATAAGATTTTCTTTGTTGACTAAATATTTGTTTCGTCCCCTTGTGACTATTTATATCCTTCATTCTTAGTTGTCTTTCATACATCTTCATCTTTTTGTGTTTTTCTCTTCATTCCTTTGTTCTTCAGTTCTCATAGAATTTCTCTTCCTCTATGGGCTCCCTAACCTTTAACGGTGATGAATCTCTTCTTGAAGTTATTAATGAGAAAAGAACTGATTGTGTGACCGATGAAGGTTAAATTAACTCATTTATTGAAAACCAAGGTTGGACTGTATATGCAGCCATGCTTAGTGGCCATATTTATCCTAACCTTGTGAAATAGTTTTGGCTTCATGCATTTGTCAGTTCTAATGGAGACTACATTCATTCGCATATCTTTGGTATCTTTATTATCATCACTCGTTCTTTCATTGATCGAGCTATTTGTTGTCCCTCTACTCATAAATCTTGCATGGATGTTGATGTGTTCCCAAATGTTCCCAATACCTCTTTTTGCTATGAACCTGGTACTTTAGATAAACTGAAACCTTCTGCAAAAATCTGGTTTCAGTTCTTGTTGACAAATCTTCATCCAAGAGGGGAGGATCTTGATAAGGTTTTTCCAAGGGATATGTGTCTTATTTACTGTCTTCGCAAGAACATTCCTATTTATCTTTATGCAATCATCTTCAACCATCTTGTTATCCATTCTTAACTCCGAAAACTATAAAAAAATCATTCATTCCTTATGGACGTGTATTATCTGAACTGTTTGAGTTAGTGATGTAATTAAAACTATTCGAATAGATCCGTTCAGTGGAGAAAATGTGATATTTGATGAGAGTTATGATGTTTTTGAAGTTTAGCGTAGTTTCGTTTTCTTTGATGCACTCTGTCTCTTTTTGAATCTAATAAAAGTCTTTCTTTAGTTATCCTTCTATTTATGTTTTTCACATCTTTATATTTTTTATTATGACAAAAAGGGCGAGTAGTTAAGGTAAAGTAATTTTGATTCTAATTGGTCAAATTCTCTGAAAAATGCTGCTTACATTCTAACCAATATAAACTGTTGTTTCTTGGTAGAATTGTGTTTGCTTCTTTATTTTAGGATTTTTAAATTTATTTCTGAAGAAAGTTAAAAGAAAATTATTTGTCTGACTCCTGGACCAAACTCTGAAAGGGTTAAGTTCTAAGTCAAGTTCTAATTTGAGAATCTGGAATTTGTCTGAGTGACATTATATTTTCAAGATCTCAATTAGAATGATTGGTATCATAGAATCAAGACTCTTAAGATCCTTCTATCTGACCTATTAAAACCATGGGGAGTTTCTAAATGGTCCTTAGTCAGAAGTTCTGATATTCACCAAGTCTTTGATCCAGGGGGAGTCTCAATATAAAGGATAAGTAGCCCTTACCTTCTTATTTTTACTTTCTTCTGATTTCGTACAAAATTGTGTCATCAAAATGCATGGTTTTGTCATCATCAAAAAGGGGGAGATTGTTAGAACAAGTTTTGGTTCTGCAATTGATTCTTTGGGTTTTGATGATAATAAAGAGTATATGTGTATAAACAATTTTGATACTTTAATGTTTGTTATTGTTGAGTTAATAAACATGTTCTGCTTCTAATGAAAAGGCGCTGCTAAAACATTAGAAGAGAGTATGTTCCACTTTTAGGCTACACAAGTTCTGATGAATAGTGACGAGAAAAACTTCAGAAGGCTCTGAAGTAGTGACTCTGGTATCCGTCTTAGAAACCAAGTTATGAAGATCTGGAGGTAGAAGTTCTAACTGAAGTCTAGATTCTGAAGACTTATGTTTTTTGAAGACAAAGGTTCTCAAGACCAAGTTCTGAAGCTTCTGAATATGAATTTCTGAAGAT
This sequence comes from Vicia sativa, assembly GCA_021764765.1. Taxonomy (NCBI): domain Eukaryota; kingdom Viridiplantae; phylum Streptophyta; class Magnoliopsida; order Fabales; family Fabaceae; genus Vicia; species Vicia sativa. The sequence goes on along the minus strand of CM038794.1, from coordinate 246,617,533 downwards.
TCTGAAGACTTGAAGTTCTTGTGATCCTAGTTTTAACAAGGTTTTGAAGACCAAGTGCTGAAGCTTCTGAAGATGAAGTTCTGAATATTATGAAGACTTGAAGTTCTAAAGAACCAAGTGTTATTCTTCTTCCTTCAACGCATGCTCAGAAGCCTTAGACTCTGAATTTGGTCAATATAAATATCAAGAAGACTTTGACAGGTCACTATTAGACTCAAAGGTTATTTTGTCTTCTTCTAATCACGTGTAGAACCAAACAAAAATATACACAAACATCAGTGATGGACAAATAATTCCTTTTGAAGAAAAGGAATTTCAAATGTCTTTTACAAGGCATTAACCATATCAATTAATATCCCAACGTCTTTGATAAAAGCTTCACTAAGACTCACTTGTCCAAGAAGTATTCTTCAACGACTATTTTATGTCTCTCTATATAAGGAGATGAAGACTTAAAGAAATGTTAACAACGAACTATTGAAAAACAAATAGTTGTCACTCTGTCAAATCAAAACCACGGGTTTAATTTAGAATATCTTAGCACTTGTATATCTTAAAAATTCTTAATTCTTAAGAGTCTTTTTGTGATGTATTTAGTTTACACCTCTGATTGTATATAAAGTGTAATACTCAAACAATCTCTAATATCTAAGTTATATTTCTAGGAGTCTCTTGCATGTGTGTTTGAGAATTAGAAGTCTCTTACTTATGTGTTTGAGCATTGAAAGTCTCTTGATTGTATGCTTGAGCAATTGTAATCATCAGTGATTATAGTGAAATCCCTTGGAAGTACAAGGGGACTTGACTATTCCTATTTTATGGGAAGAACTAGGATACATTGTTTATGTCTCTCTTTCTCTCACTCTTTAACTATGATATTTATTTTACCCACTGTAAACAACTTACCTTGAATCAGATTCTAGAACTTGTGTTCAGAATATGATGAGAGGGTTTTGAAAAAGAAAAAAAATCCTACACAATTATGTAGCGGCAATGGTAAATCTCATGTTAGTACTAGTTACCATTATGTGAACCATGATTATAGTACCTCTGAAAAGAACAACTATACTTCTAGACCTCCAACCTTCATTGGAGATTCAATAGAGTTTGAATGGTGGAAAAGCAAAATGTACACTCACATCATAAGTATTGATGATGAGTTACAGGACATTCTTGAAGATGGCATTATTATTCTAGTTGATGGCGTAGGAATGGTCACTGACAGAAAAAGTCTTACACCTCATCAAAAGAAGATATATAGAAAACATCACATAGTGCATGGAATTTTGGTAGTTTAAACTCACTTTGAGTACTTCAATATTATCGACAAATCTACTGTTAAAACCATATTTGAATTTCTATGTGTTACCTATGAAGGAAATCAACAAGGAAAATATTTCGGTCCAACAATATGAATTGTTCAGAACGAAGGAAGATGAGAATATTGAAACCATGCTCTCAAGGTTTCAAGTTTTGGTTTTGAACTAATCTTCATATCAAATATAGTCCAAAAGTGTTAGTCTTAAAAGTTTGATAACTAATCTTCAAAGTCATGATTTTGAACTTATAAGAGATGAAATTGAAAAGAAACTCAAGTGTCTTGCTTTTAGATCTATTGTTCTCACTTCCAAATCTATTTAAGTTTGGAAATATGAAGAAGCTCCTTTTGTATGAGGTTCTGAAGAAGGACCCAATGATGACGAAATGACATTATTGATCAAGAGGTTTCAGTATCTGGCTAAGAAGAACATAAAACCCTCATGGCGAAGTGTTGACTTTAGATGATCTATTTCTAGAGACAATAAAGATGCCAGAAGGGATGCTTCAACTATAAGAAGTCTGGTCACTTCATTGGTGACTGTCCAAGGTTGCAGAAGTACAAGTCAAAGAAAGGAAGCTATCATAAGGACAAGTTCATAAATAAAGTCAAGAAGAGTCTCACGACAACATGGGATGAACTTGACAAACAAGAAGAAGAAGAAGAATCTGATAAAGATAAGGAAGAAGTCAATCTAGATTTAGTGGCTTTAACATCTTCTAACATAGAATCTAACTCAGATTCTAGTTCAATTACTTTAATTCAAGACCTTATGGATCGTTGTCAAGAAAAACCAAAACACATGAAAATTTTGAAAAAAAACAATTTGATCTAAAAGCAAATGAAGTAAAATCTCTTTAAATTAAATATGAAGATTTAGAAATAAGTCAAATTGCTCAAGTAGAAAAGGTGTCTAATAAACCTTCAGATGTGTATGAACTTGCTCTTCAGGAGTTTGCCATAAGTGGATATAACAGGACAAAACTTGCTTATATTATTTATGGTGTTAGCATATGTAAAGAAAAAGGAATTAGTTATTCACAAAAACCTTTTAATTGAAGGATGAGAACCTTGACTAAACCAATAAAATCTTATTTCTCTAGCTCTGCTGAGGAATGGTCGTGTTCTCATTTTGTATTTGTTGTCGACGAAGTAAATATTCTGAACCAGTCATAACCAAAGACTGAAGAGTCCAAGGTTCTTAACAACTCAGAACCTAGTACTTCAAAGTCAAAGGTCCTGAAGAAACCAGAACCAAAGACTCATAAGTGAACAGTTAGGAATAAACCAGAACTTAAGAAAACATAGTTTAAGGTTCTGAAAGGTTCATAACCTAAGGCTAAGATTAACTCAAGACCAAAAACTTTTAAACCAAAAGTATTGAATGATCCCAAGCTGTGCAATTTGAAAGCTCGAGTACAAACTAAGAAAAAGTTCTTCAAAACTAACCCTAAGATTATGGGTACCTAAATCTGAAATTGTCTTTGCATTAAATATGCTTCAAGGGATCATTGTACTAAGACAATGCATGCTCACAACATACGATTGGAGAAAAACATATGTTTCAAACCCTAACTCTTAAAGAGGGAGGAGTTGTGGGGTTTGGAGGACACCATAAATGAAGGATAATTGGTACATGTACTATGTACTATTGATAGTTCTTATATTTCTATTAATAATGTTTGGTCAGTAGATGGACTAAAATATAACTTACTGAGCATCAATCAATTTTGTGGTTATGAAAGAATAATTACATAGCCATGAATGAATCAGACAAGTCCAATGTGTTCAAAGGTAGGAGAAAATGAAATATTTATAAAATTAATTTATCTGAAATGGTTGATCATAAGGTACTTTAAATATGACAAGTCCGTAGTGTTCAAAGGTATTCTGGGATGATTTTAAATGATTTAAATCGCTCTGAAATAAGTGAAATCGTGTAAAATCATTGGATTTTACTCTTTGACCCAATTTTACCTTTTTTTTTTGTCAAATTTTAAAGAACACATTTTATATTTTGGCCCCATGAAAACTTCTCATGTTTTTTTTTTTTTTTTTAAAATTTTATTCACATTTATATCTTAGTTATAATATTGAAGAACTTTTATCATCTAGATATAAATTTAATCAAATTGAATATGAATACTCTAATGAAGATGATGTTGTAATTGAATTGAACTTTTGATTAAGTTAAAGATGAAGATGAAAACACTTGTTTTTTTGGACTTGATAAATTTATGAAATTCTTATTTTTTGGGATAATATTTTGGATGTTACTTTTTATAATTTGGTAGGTAATTTAAATAGTTTGATACAATTTGTGAGTATTACACTTTATTATAGTGATATAGTGCCCTTTTGATTTATAATTAAGTTAAAAATTTAAATTATTGATATATATATATATATATATATATATATATATATATATATATATATATATATATATATATATATATATATATATATATATATATATATATATATATATATATATATATTTAATATGAGATAATAAGTTTTGATTTTACCTAGACAAAATAAGTAAATTATTCATGCATAACTTATAATTTATTGAACCACCAACCAACTATGATAACTCATACACCTACATCAAATTATTCATGCATGTAAATTATGCAATACACATCCCTCTTGCTTTATAGGACGTATATCATCTAATATATCATCATTTAACCCAAACAAAGAGGAAAAGTTATAGATAACTCATGCGTGTGAATCTTTTAATTTTATTTCATTTTTGAAAAGGACACGTAATATGCAAAGTTAAAACTTAAAAGTACAGACACCAAACGTCACATGGAAGAAAATAAATTAAGGAAGATGTCAAAATGGGAAGTTGCAGTGAAAGACAAGGATGTGCTGTTTTGTTTGGTGACCATTTCATCCATTTGCTGTTTACACCTTTTGTCACATTTAGGATTGTGACTAGAAGTAGATGAATAAACAAATCCTATCACATAATTAACTACTGCATCATTGTTTCCTTCAATCATGCCAACCACCATTCTAAAATCAACTAAAGTAATTTTGATATTTTTTAGTGGAGTGTAATTATGAACCAGATATTTATCTATACATTTTTAATAGAGATTAATGATGGATATATGACTCTTTTAATGCATCATCTTTTGTGTTGGTATACTTTAACTCATAAGTTTACGTGGTAATCCTCCAATTTTGAGTGGAAGAAACCACAAGTACTTTTTAATTTGGATGAAGATAAATAAAATTTAATTAAAAATTATTTCACATAACATTTGAATATGGATTTTCCGAAACAATTTATTTTTAAGTGGTTAAAAAGAAAAGTTATGAACTAGTTTTTCAATATTGAAGAGATGATAGGCATATTTGAAACATGTCTTGTTAAGTTTGGTATGATTAACATACATGCACTATTTATTATTTGATTTATTTATCAGCAGAACATTTGAATACTCCTATTTGATAACTAAATTGAAGCTAGTCTTGCCAAGCACAACACATTTGAACACAAGTTTAGACACAATCACACGAACAAAAACTAAGAAATTGAAAAGAAAGTAAAAAAAGTCTATATTTTTAAAATAGTTAATAAATATATAGCATTATGAATGAGTGCAAAGACTTATTCTTATATAGTCACAATATTAAATTTAATTTCTTAGGCACACTCACAAATATATTAATTATTTATTTTATTTTTTAATTATCTTTAAAATGTAAGACGAGTGCATAAATAATTTATGTTTGGATTTGTGATCAAATTGTATATTTAGCCTCAATAATGAAATGTGCCCATGGGAAATCTTTTATAAGTTTATCTACGGACTTTAGCTTTTTCAACGGGGAGGAAGTTTTGCATGAACACAAAATTTTGAACATAAAATTTAGACTCACACTCATAAGAGAAAAAGATAAAAAATAAAATTATTGAATAATATAATTTTTTATATTATTTAAATAATATATACTTTTATGTGTGTTTGCTCAAATGATAATTTGTTGGGGTTGTGACCAAGCTAACATTTCTCTTTTAAGGGATTGTTTCCTGAAACTTTTCATAGTACACCACATGGAAGACAATCAAATCCACGGAAAGGTGAGAAAGTGTGTGTCGTTGTGAAAACAAAGCTTAAGCAATATCTTGTTAGTTTTTGGGTAATCTTCAACAATGATTTCTCATCCGAATGGTAATTTTTTTGGCAAATCCTCCAATTTTATATGGAAAGAACAATAATTGATGTACGTAGATGAAAGTGGTGTTCGACTATCAAGATGTATTGAATCTTGTGAAGAATGGTGTTGCACCAATTAGTGATTGTGCCACATATGATCGAAAGAATGTGTTCAAAGAATTAAAGAAGAAGGATTATAAAGTTCTATTTATAATTCACCACTGTGTTGATCTAGACAATTTCGATATTGATTCATCAAAGGAAGCACGAGATATATTATAACGATCATTTTGTGGTGCTGAGAAGGTGAAAAAGGCAAGATTACAAAATCACAGTAGGCTAAGTTGCTTTAAATGGAAGAAAATGATTCATACATGATTTCTTTACACGAGTGACAATGTTGGTGAATTAAATGAAGGTGTGTGGTGAGATGATAACAACCAAACATGTAGTTACAAAGATTTTGAGATATTTGTCCCCAAAATTTAATCATATCGTGGTGGCTTTAGAAACGTCTAAAGATTTGTCAAGTTTGACAAAAGAAGAATTGCAAGAGTCTTTTGAATCATATGAACAAAGAATGGTGGAAAGAATTGCAAACAAGAAAAAAATTAGATGTTGCATTACAAACACAACTATACAAAGACAAGATAGGTAAAATAAAGTGGAATGGTAACAAAGGAAAAAGTGGAAACTATCAGCAAGACGCCAATTCATCAAATTAGAATTAAAGTACTAATCAAGGTGTCCACATAGATGGTGGTAGCAATAGATGTAGATGATGAAGAAATAAGTTTGACAAGAGGGACATTCAATGTTACAATTGTAAGAAATATGGTTATTTCACTGTTGAATGCTATCACAACAAGAAAGATCAATAAGACGATGCAAAGATGTCAAAGCAAAAAGACGAGGATGTGTTATTTATGGTAACAACAAAGGAAGAAGAAAAATATATAGATTAATGGTATTTGGATTCAGGGTGTTCATCTCATATGATTGTAGTAAAGACTGATTTGTTTACATCAATCAATCTATGAAGAACAAAGTGAATTTTGCAAATGATAACACATAGTAGCAAAAGGCATTAGTGAAGTCTTGATTATGAGAAAAGATGGAAAACCATCATTGATCTAAAACATGCTATCAATTTTGTGTATGAAGAGCAACCTACTCAGCATTAGCCAATTGATTTAGAAGAATTATAAAGTGTTGATAGAAGATAAGATGATGTAAGTTCACGATTCAAGTGGAAGATTAATCTTGAAGGCACCTATGTCACAAAACAGAACCTTCAAGTTTGAACTTGATGTGTTGGAGCATAAATTCCCAGCAATTGTAGTTGCAGGGATGATTGGATATTTCATTATAGGCTTGGTCATCTTAACTTTAGAGAAATTATCCACTTGAAGAAATATAATATGGTTTCAGGATTTCCTGGAATGCATATTCCCTGTGAAGTGTGTGAAGAATGTGCGCAAGTCAAGCAACATAATAATAGCTCCAACAAGGGTGCATGAAGCAAGTCTAGAGCTAATATTGAAGTCATATCCTCCTATGTGTGTGACCTTATTCAAGTTGACTCAATTGAAGGTAACATGTACTTTGTCACATGCATAGATGATTTAAGAAAAAAAATTTAGACATATTTCATCAAAAGGAAAAAATGATGTGGTTGATGTGTTTGTCAAGTTCAAGTTCATGGTAGAAAGACAAAGTTGTTATAAGATCAAGATTTTAAGAACTGATGGTGGATGTGAGTATGTGTCAAGAAAGTTTGATGCATTATATGAAAAGGAAATTTTTTTCATGAGGTGTCACTATATACACCCTAAAAAATGGGATTGCAGAGAGAAAGAATATGACCATTATGAATCTGGTGATAAACACGTTAAAGGACAAACACTTACCGAATGAATTGTGGGGTGATTTTATGTCTATTACTGCATACATATTGAACAAGTGTCCAACAATGAGGTTAAAGGGAATCACACCAGAAGAATATTGGTCACATGTCAAGCAAGTTTGAGTCGCTTAAAGGTGTTTGGGTCTATTGCACATAAACATGTTTATGATTAATTGAGGAGGACAATTGATGACAAATCAAGTCAAATGATCTTGATTTTTTTATCATTAAACTAGTGGATACAAGCTATTTGATCATATGAGTAAACAAATAATGAATAACATAGGTGTGGTCATATATGAATTGAAGGAATGTGATTGGAGCAATAGTGTTAAGAAAGATTCAGTGAGAATCATGTTTGAAGAAACAAGTAATGAAGCTGAAGTGTAGATACAAGCAGATACCTACAGACCTAAAAGAATTAGAAATATGACACAAAATACAAGATTGTATAATCATACCATATAATAAGGTCAACGATGAAGATAAGATAATACATTATGCTTTTTATGTAGATACTAAGCCAGTAAGTGTGACCAAGGCATTAAAGGATTCCAAATAGGTGACTGCTATGATATAGGAGCTATACTCTATAAAGGTCTACAAGTCTTAGTCACTTGTTGATTTACCTCAAAGAAAAAATGCAATTGATGTGAAGTGGGTATACAAGGTGAAACTAAGCTCTAAAGGTGAAGTGATCAGACACAAAATAATGTTTGTGGCCAAAGGATTCTTGTAAGCAAAAAGGCTTTAGTTTTGATGAAGTCTTTGCACCTGTTGCTAGGATTAAAACAATAAGATTGTCGCTTTAACCAATATCAATAACTGATCCATGTGTTAAATATATGTAAAGTGTGATTTTTTTGAATGGTCCTTTGAATGAAGAAGTGTATGTATCACAGTCAGTTGGTTTTGAAATAAAGGTTAAGAAAGTAAAGTGTACAAACTGCACAAGGCCTTGTATAAGCTCAAACAAGTTCCAAAAGCTTGAAATAAGAAAATTGATAGCTTCATAAGATATATATGATTTATGAAGTGTGAATATGAGCATGATGTGCATGTTAGAAGGAATGGTAATAACGAGTTTATAATCATGTGCCTAAGATGGTTTACGAATCATTGGCCGTTATGAGAAGGAAATTGAAGATTTTAAATAATGAAGGGATTTGAGATTACTGATCTTGTCCAAATCTCGTATTTCATTGGAATTGAGTTTTATAGGAGTAGTACGGGATTTTTGATGCATCATAAAAGGTATGCAAGTGAGATACTCAAGACATTTGAGATGAACCCTACACTCTGCAACAATAGTAGCTGAGCTAAGATTGCAATTAACAAATGACTCAGATGAGGGAGACATTGATCCAACACAATACATAAGGCTTATTGGATAACTGAGGATCTTTGTCAGATAATACCAAACCCCGCATACAATATATGTATGATAAATTGATTCATATAAAAGTCAAATTTGTCACATCTAACAACCACTAAGAGGATACTAAGGTACATTAGAGGTACATTAGATTATGACATCTTGTTTCCGACAACATATAAATGGATGGTGTGTATGCTTGTTTGATACATTGATTATAGTTGGTGTGGTGATGTAGATGATAGAAAATCAATATGTTATGTGTTCATGTTAGATGGTGCACTAATAGAATGGAGTTCAAGAAAAGAGCCAATTGTGACTTTGTCCTAATGTGAAACATCACTATGTGTTTGTCAAGATAAATTGAAACAATATTTACCTACTTAATAATACTACCATTTACAAACAATGTGATCCTTGTACAAGGTGAGAACGAGTTTGTCTTCAGTTTTCACTTTCTACTAATGCTCCTCCCTCTTGCGATCAAGCTCTCTGTACAAACAACTCTTCTCACGATCAAACTCTTCGTTCAAACAACAAATTTAAAAATCCTCGCGATTATGATGAATAATTCGCTTGTCCCTTTCCCTGCATGGTGCCACAAAATAAATAAATGAACTTAAAACTTTTAAACAAAATCTATTTAAAATTTTAATTTATTTTAAAATAAATTTTTATAAAAAAATATAAAACTCCATAAATAGATGATGGATACCGAAGTATTCATGGTAATAGAAATGCAAATAAAAAAGTTATGAAAAACTATAGTTCAAACTAAAAATTAAAAATAAAAAAAAATACTAAAATTTCTTATTTATTTTATTTTATTTTTTATTCGAAAAACCCCGTTTCTCTTTGTTCTATCATGCAACCTTGGTTTGAATTGAAACACAACCATGTCCTTTCTTCAGTGGCGCGCAGCCTCTCTCGCATTGCACTTGGAGCCGTACAGCACTGGTCTCACTTATTCTAGGATGATGTCGAGAGCATCGCGAGTGGCGCATCACCTCCACGCTTTCTCATCTCGCGTTTCCTCCACGCGCCCCATTTCCTCACACTTTCTACACAGTACCATCGCTATTCTCCCTCTCTCAACTTCGCATTTTGTATTTTCTCATTTGTTTTGTTGATTTTCTGAATGAATCAGAGTCACTCATTCATTCTCAGGGACTGTTCATATTTCACCGTCTTTGGATGCTGCAAATTCAAACTTTGCCAATTATGATAGCAACTCTCGAGCTAGGAAGATATGGACTTTTGCTCCTGTTTGTATGGGCAGACGTTCCAGCAAAATCGCCGGTCGAAAGGTTTGTCGTGGCATTCTTCTTGTTTTTGATTAATAATGCATATCATCTGTTCGATGAAAGTCCCGTTAGAAATAAAACCATTTTGATATACTCTGACTTTGATTAGTATTGGTAGACAACTTTTTTAAGCCTTCTTTCTACTTCAAAGTTTTCTTATTTGCCATTACTTCAGGAAGCCAATAATGCGAAGAAAGCTAAACTATACTCAAGGATTGGGAAGGAAGTTGTGTCTGCGTAAGTCCTTCTCCATGTTTATGTTGCGTTTGTTATATCACTGTTTTGTTTTTATTGATCCCAAGTTAGTTAAAGGAGACAATTGGTATTTATTCATCAAAGTACAATTATAATCACTAGGCTTAAATTTTAGAATTTTATTATTGTGCATTGTAGTGTCAAAAAAATGTATAGCTTCAATTGGAATTACCGCCTTCATTGTGGTCTGCTCCTAGTCGTCTACATTGTGACATTTGGCTTGATTTAGTCCCACATTGCTTTGAGAGATGGTATGTGTTGTGTTTATAAGTGGGGGAAATCCTCACCGTACAAGCCGGTTTTGTAGGGATGAGTTAGGCCCATCCAAATTCTGCGAGGTTCAATCATTTTTCGCAACTTACATATATGTGCAGACATTTTAGGTGATAATGATACATGGTGGCACCACAGTGAGTTATGCTTGAGTGTTTATGCATCATGTTTTTATGGTGTCAATGCATAGTAATTGCACTCTTGATTGCATTAAATGAAATAGATCATCCGGTCATCCCTTTATTTTCTTAGGTTTTTTCCTCCCTGTGATTGTGGCTGGATTGGTGCGCTGATTATCCCTACTTTAACCATGATCTATTATACAATACATTTTGGTTCCGGCTAGGGGTTGTTTTATTAGTGTCCCGCTTTCCATTTTGGATAAAGTAACCATCTTATGCATGACTTTTGTGCTACTAAAAAATGACAGTGTAAAGAAAGGTGGTCCAAATGTAATGTCTAATTCAGCCCTGGCTGCTGTACTTGAGAAAGTAAAGGAGCTCGATGTTCCTAGAGATATTGTCGAGCGCAACATCAAGAGAGCAACTGAGAAGGGACAAGAGGCTTATATTGAGAAAATTTACGAGGTTAGTATAACATCATTGTGGACACATTTGGATAATCGCTTTTTTTTCTTAAGAACATGATAGCGTCGTATGTTTTATGAGGTGTTCCCTAATCTTAAACAACAGTAGTTTCTTTTAGGGTTCTTGTAAGGTGGTGACACTATCATGATTTTAAGTTGAAACCATTTGATAAAAAAAAGAAGTTGAAACCATAAAGGCAATAAACCAAATCTGTCAGACAAACAAAGGGATAGTACAAATGCTGTTTGGTTGCAATTGACATAATAAGTTCTGGTGCCTTGAACATCTCAGATATATGTTTGTTCAGACATAACATTCTGTTGCTATTGTCCAATGGGTGACTGGGTTACAACTTCATCTTCACTTTTCAAATTTAAAAATATAATAGAAGAAATCTGACTATTTTATTTTATTTTTACTTTCAAACAGTCCTTAGCATATTAGTTATCATTCATTCTAAAAGTAATTATTTCAAAATACGTTTCTCTAGAAATCGCTTCATCCCAGTTATCCAAACATGAATTATGTTTAACAGTTTGCGATGTTCAACTGGTGTTGTTGATTGCTATTATTATTTGTTTAGTTCTTGACTATAAGTTTTAATTTTTAAACAGAAATAAGGTAAACAAGTTTGGGTGCAGGGGAAAATAGTTCTGTTTGGAAAAAGATCTAGGTTACTAGAGACGATACAGGTCTAGGCCAACCACCCCAGAATAGGTCAGATTTTTGTCTGGCCATTACCTTGAGTTCTGCAGTGTCCTATCTTTTGAAATTGGATCCTGGAATATTAGTTTAGCTCATAACTTTCTTCATTTACCCCAGGTTTATGGTTATGGAGGAGTTAGTATGGTAGTTGAGGTATCAACTGATAAGATAAATCGTTCTATAGCAAAGATTAGAGATGTGGTCAAGGAATGTGGAGGAAAGATGGCAGATTCTGGGTCTGTGTTGTTTAAGTTTACGCGTGCTCGAGTAGTAAACATTAAAGTCAGTGATGCTGACAAAGATCAGCTGCTTGGAATTGCTTTAGATGCTGGAGCCGAGGATGTAATTGATCCTCCAACTTATGAAGATGATACTGAAGAGGATCAGTCAGAAAGGTAATGCTCTCATTTTTGTTTTACTGTGTTTCTCAGTTATAATCAAATATCTGGTCTTCATAAGGATACATTTTTATGACCTCATCATCATATCTCTAATGAAGCTCCCCCCACCCAATTCCTGTCTGTTCGGTTATGGGTTTTGTGCTCTGCGTGGAGGAAACATGGAACTACTGGCTATGATTCATTCATACTTTTGTCTCATCAAAATCACGCCAAAGTGAAAAGTTTACCCCTCCCTCAATCACTTAGTTATTTTTGTGTGCATGGAAGAAAGCATAAGTCAATCTCAACGAAAGCATCACTTTACAGAACGTGGCTGACTTGAGAGGTCCATGGTCGATAATCAACAGCTAATGGAGCACATTATCTACAACTGACTGACTGAGTGCCCCAATGCCAACCCAAGCTTTAGAATACCTTCTTGATCCGAGTAATAAGCTTTATGGATAAGGTTGAATTTGTTTCGCTCCTTTGAAGCAAAGACTTTTCGAGTAGCTGACAAGCTGTGGTCAATTCCGAACTGAGGGTTAGTTTGGATTATAGGGAAAATACTAATCTATCTTATTTGTTATTGTTGTTCAAATTTTCTAGGATTTGGCTTCTAAAATCAACCCCAAATATAGCTACAATTTGACATTCAAATTTATGAATTTCACTTTATTTGAGGAGTTAGTGGATGGTATAAGTGAGTAAAATCTTACATTAGTGTTGAATCAGTCTCCTGCCCAGTTATGCATTATGCTAAGGGCAATTATTTGTACAACCTTGGCACTATCTGCAATGGGGTTAATTAATTTTCTAGTCTCGCACACTTAAAATATGTTGTAATTTTCCTTTTCTATTTAATTACTCCATCATAACAAGGAGATTCAAATATTTAGAAATAGACCTTAAACCTAAGGGTTGATTTTAATTCCTTTTGCCAGGTATTATAAGATTGTTGGTTCCTCACAGAACTATTCATCTATAGTATCAAAGTTGCGAGAGGAGGGCATAGATTTTGAGCCTGATAATGGTTCTGAGCTTCTTCCAAATACCACCATTGAGGTTTGTTTTGGCTATCGCATATGCTATTTCATTTTTCTTTTCTTACTTCTCCTTTTAGTTTTATGGAGCCTATGAATGTCAGCAAGCAAACAATCGTGAAGGTGTGAATTTAATCTGTGATGTTGCAATATGCAATTTCGTAAGATGGATCTGTAAATTGCCCTTGTCATTTCACTTTTCTGTTCTTTGGTCCAAATTGCAAGTTTAAAGATTTCCCTCTGTTGACAAACTTTTCCATTTTAAAAAGCTTTCTTGCAGAGTATAATCAATGTTCCAACATAGCTTTATTACATTTTCATGCACAAACCATCCACAATGCTAATCCTTTTTCTTATGATAAAAAAATCCACTTGTTACTTTGAGACGGCTTCATCCCATCAACTGTTTGAGCATGTCTTAAAATTGGGTTACCGTATAAAACATGAGTCATGTGCTATTATTTTTTTCAGGTAGATGACGAGGCTATGGACTTGAACAGAGAACTTATGAGCAAATTACTTGAGCTTGAAGATGTTGACGCTGTTTATACAGATCAGAGATAGTCATTTCTATATTTTTAAGAAGCTGGTCAGCAGTCAAATCATGGTAATTCTTCGAAATTTGGAATCCATATTACAATATTTACACGGTCTATTTGCAAATGCAAATTAGGCTCAAAAAATCATTAGAGATTGCAGATCTCACTAGTATACTATCTAATCTGTTTTTTTCCTTTGCCAGGGTAGCCAGAAGCATGTTTTCTGGGAAGGGAATTTCATTTTGAATTTTTGATTCATAATTGAGGTTATTTAAATAATTTGTTGTCTTAGTTATATAACAAATTGAATGCTTCAATAAAAATAGAAAAATTCTACATTATAACAAAAAAAATAAAAATTGTGTCCGGTCGGATTTGATGATTCCGAAGAAAAATCTTTGCAGCTATCTCCTTAGATTTATCTACACTGTCTTATGTAATTGTTATTTAAGTAGATTACTATGATTTTGCTAGACAAGTCAACAAGTCTTTCACTTCATTTATGCAAGTCAACACATGACTTTTAACGCGTTTTAAACGTGAACAACAAAGATAGAAAATCTGTATAATTGCTAATTTTATATGTATATTCTTGAATTTTACACGAATTACAATTTTATAATGCTGCGACTAATATGAAATCCGTATAATTGCTACTTTATCATACATGTACTTGCGTTTATGTATTGCTCTCAGCTTGCACTTATAGATAGTTGTAGAATATATACTGTACAGATGTGATGCTTTCAGGTAGCTTCTCTGAGCTGATTTTCCACTATGATAATGACAGTTTAGTCACACTTTTACTGTTTTGGAACCCAGCATCCATGCAACCCATATGGAAGACCATAAGGGAACTTAGCCCTAGCAAGCTCTTCAAAAGTGGAACCATCTAATACTAATGCATATCCTTCTCCATTTTTCTCACTGATTATGGAGATTACCACACCTGTCATATGAGGGTCAAAAAGTTCATAACAAAAGGAGATGAGCTTGCAGTGGCATGAATTAATCAACTAAGTATAAGAGTTCTTACCATCATCTTCTTCGGTTGCTCCTGGTCGAGGCACAAAGAATGGTTCCGAGGGTACAGCTCCTTCTTCATACCAGTTCTTAGCCCTTTTTGAATCTAGATCAATCTACATATTGCATGTCAAAGCAATTTTAACTAAATGTTAGTAGAGTTAAATTGGACAGAAATTAAGAATTATGAGATGTAATGCAAAGTAACCTTGGTGAGGGTGTTGGGGAAGTTACAAGGGCGTTGTGCTCCACAAGCATAAGTATATCTGTATTTCATCCCTAAATAATTAGGGTTTATGCTGCACATATCCATGCCTCTCCCATGTTCATTTGGGTCTAATGCTGCTTCTAATGTTCCATATGGACTTCCATCTAGTGGTATTCTAAACCTACCAACCCTGTTATTTCAATAAACATTGATTTTAGATCAATTTCATTTGATCTAGTATATCATTCAATTATGGCCTTACAGGAAGGGATAAAATAAATAATCAAGATGTCAAATATGTACCTAGCATCTGGTAGAACATCACTGCCATTAAATGAGCGAAGGTTCTGTAATCTAAGCTTGTCAAGAATGCCGGGGTCTGAATTGTGCTCACAGCAGTCAGCAATGACAGCAGTCACCCTCCCATCTTCATCTTCCTCTTCATATGCATTTATGAAATGGAAAGTAACAAATAGAGGCACTTCCACACTTGCCACCTTCAAAATCACACACCAAAATTAACTTCAAAACTAATAAGTGAAACACTTACAACTCATTATATTCTATCATGTCAACTATGAAATGTAATTAATATGCACTTACAATCTTTCCACTAGTCTTGCACATTACATGCATAAAAGCTTTGGACTCAGGATGCCACTGAAATTTGTATAATGGAGTTGGTTCAGCCCTGAGCAAATTCTGAGCACAATACCTCAGTGGCATTTCAGGCACAATAACATAGTGTTCAGTAACAGGGAAGGAATGGACCCAACCGGGCGATGATCCGCCTCGACAATCGACCCGACCAATAACATTTCTCTCATTAGAGCCAGGTTCCATCCTCACCACAAAGTATCCTGATTTCACAAGGTCAGGAATCAACGTCAAAAATTCCGTATCCGTCACAATCGGGTGCGCGGAGTGAATGAGTCCCCCTAAAGAGTCACTATATTCAAATTTTCCAATTGTCTCCAGCGTCTCAGGATCTATCACTATAGACCCTTTTTGAGTCTCTGTCAAACAAACAACCCTCCCATCGGCGAGCTTCACCACACCGGTGTTGGCATTATCGGTAAGCGAGGAACCGGAGAAAAGACTCGCCAACTCTCCTACATAAGCTAAGAAATTTTCAGCCTTAGGCACTTCAGAAAACTCACGATAACATATCTTCTGATTTTTCTTTGCTGCTTGATAAGCTTGAGATTCGATTTGTCGATGACCGGCTGTTAACTGCCCATTCTCAAAATGAAGTCCAACCAAGGTGGCGTAGCCATCAAAGAGATGCCTGAAATTGTAGTCTCCTATGTTCCACATGCCTGGACCATTCCTTATGTACGTTCCTTTCTGCACGTGTAATACGTATATCTTATTAGTATATTTACTATAAATCATCTCCTATAGTCCTATATATACTACCAAATTAAAAAATAATAGTGAATATTCGTATATAGTAGATTTTCATGCCAACAACACGATACTATTTGTGTATCATAGTATTACGAATCAATGGATGTTCAAAGATGCTTTGATATAACATAGTATAAGATCAATTATTTATTTTAATTAATTTGATATTAAATTCTTGATCCTAGTAATATGCTCTGTTGGGTTCCATTTGCTAACACATTCGTACAATACTGGACAAACACAAACCAATATTACGTGTAGAATCAGCAGCCTTTTCATTTTTAATAATCTATATGGAGGTTTTGAGACAAGAATATTTCTGTTGTTTTCCACTTTGTCTATGTTTTATATTTGGTTGTTTCAATAAAACAATCAAGTAGAACTCGACTAATAATAATATTGGTGGTAAAATTTAAGCAGAGGTTAGAAGCTACAGCGATAGATATAATATAAAATTATCTATATTTAGAACTTAAGCTTTTTTTGAATAGTTTATTCATTTTATGATATTTTAATCTTTTTAATGGATTAGTGGTTTGGAGTTTAATTATTACTGTCCTTATTCTTTTAATAAAAAGGATATCATAACAAAAGCAAATGATGTTATATTGAATGTAAGAAGCAAAAAAATAGTCATATATTTTCTTTTTTGTAAAAAAAAGAAGTCATATTTAGCTTTCTCAAATATTACTATTTAGTTTAATGATGTTCTTTCTAAAAAAAAAATAATATAAATTTTTTATCTTTAATACCACCACATATACTTATTTTTTTATTTATAAAATTAAGAAGAATAATTGTTAACTAATTAATTTATTTTTTGAAAATTTAATTAATTAATTTTTTAATGAATATAAATTAATTACTTTTGTTTATATTAAATTGAAGATTATTTTGAAAATATATCAATGTTGGAGAAAAAAAAAATCATTTACCAGCCAAAGTGGAATATGTCCTTGAACAAGAAGTTCTCCTTCCCATCTTTCCTGGGGGACACTAGTCCATGCAACATGGTGTTGGCCACCGGTGTTCCCCGGAAGTTTCTCCGGTGGTGGTGGTGGAGCAATCACACGTGACGGGCTCGCAACATTCGCGACTGTCAAATGATCTTGAAGGTTGCGTGTGCCCTTATAAACGCCCTTGCTTCTAAATAAAAACTTATCCTTATAAGAGTTATCAGGCATATCACCAACAACTCTATTTTGCATTGAAATGGAGTTTCTCATTATAGTTGGTGAGACAATGAAAGCCATGGAAATGGAGCTACTATTGAGTGAAGAAACAAGAAGATAGATATATATTGAATGAGTTTTGTGAGTGAGGAGTAAGAGTATGAGTGAGATGCATTTATATATAGGAATGTCTTGGGCAATGAATTGATTTATGAATGTGTAAGAAACTATGTATATGCTTTGCCTTGTGGGAATCTTAAATTGGTGGAAACCCTTTCCACTACGAGACACCGTTTGTTTTTTTATTGACTCATCAGTATCCATATATTCATTAAATTAGAGTATTTCAAATCTTTAAATAATTAGTTTCAAGCATGAATGACAGAAAAAACACTAATATAGTTAGAGTATATTGTAAATTATAATTGGACATATGATAGAGTTCAGCTCGTTATATAAAAATAAACAATGTACTTGTAGTAAGAACTAATCTATTTCAAATTAATTAAATTTGAGTCTTAATCAAACCAAATTAAATATACGAGACATTTATTTATTTAAGCATTGATTTTATATTATTTAAAATTGTTTGACCAAAATAGGAATTAAATTGTTTGTTCTTTTATAGTTTTGAAAAATTTAACCAAGAAAAAATTGTACGATCGAGTCGCGGATTAAAGATATTTCGCATCATTGTCTAAAATTATGCAAAGCATTTGAACTACGCACCGCCTCCAAGATTTAAGTATATCATACATTTATTTATTTAAGTATTGATTTCATAGCGCTAGTTGATCTTGTCAGTGCGTGAGACACTTTTAGTGAGGAGAGAAAGAGAGAATAATAAGAAAAATAAAGATTTTATTATTCACTTGAATTGTATTGTACAAAATAATGATACACACTATCACTATTTATATACAATCCTAATTGGGCTTGAGCATACATAACTTGAATTATATTTAAATATTAAATCTAATCAAATCTAATATAATATTTCAACATACTTCCATAATCCAAGTTGTCGGACCTACGCTAATCATAGTGATCTGAACTATTTCTAATTTCTTTCTCAAATTAAAGAATCTATGAATCTTCAATCCTTTGGTGAAGATGCCAACCAACTGTGCTTCACTTGAGCAATGTCCAACTTCAAGTTCACCTCGATTTACCCTTTTCCTCAAGAAGTCAAACCTAGCTTCAATATGGTTACTTCTTTCATGCAGAACTGAATTCTTCGTCAGATTTATGACTGACTTTTTATTGATTTGCAACACTAGAGATTTCTTCACTTCGACAGTCATTTCTTCAAGTACTGATATGATCCAAATTGCTTGACTTGCAACATAGGATTCCGCTATATATTCAGCTTCACACGATAATAATGCTACCACAAGTTGTTTTTTCGCTCACCATGAAATTAGGGCACCGAATACTTGAAAGAAATATTTAATTGTGCTTTTTTGATCTTCCTTATCTCCACACCAATCAACATCTGAAAAACAAATAATTGTTGTTTATTTTCCTTCAGAATCTCGTCGAAATAGAATTATATAGTTTACCGATCCTTTTAAGTATCTTAGATTTCTTCTTGCAACCTTCATGTGTGTTGGTTCTATTGATTGGCAATAATTTTGGTAAAACATTATGCTCAGAAATACCTTGAAGTTTACTGAAGTAGTAGATGTCACAACAGATATCCTGACATGTGAAACTGACAGAAGTGCAAAATTTTTAGGAAGTCAGCTTGTTTGTTATCTGCATGCTTCGATTAAGGAAGCTTGAGAAACGCCTTCAACAATATACTTGGAGATTTAATGTCCTGTTTTCATGGAGAAAAGACAGGAGGCACTGAAGACTTGTGAGTAAAGCAACCCTAGTTGTTGTTACTCTATTTAAAGGCTGCAAACCCTGTTTTGTAGTTTGGTCGTTCCAGTTTTAGAGAGTTTAGTTTTAATTGTTGGTTGTTCATTGTTTTGGTTGTTAATTGTTTATTGTGAGCCTCTCGAGTATTTCTACTTGCGAAGGACGACTTTTGAGTTGTAAGTTTTCAATCACCATAAGCTTTGAAGCAAGTGTGATTGTGTGTCTTTGAAGGGTGTCTTCAGTTTTAGTTGTGTTTAGTGTTACAGGTTGTGATACTGAGGGAGTGAGCGAAGGTTCTCATATCTAAGTATGGTATCTTAGGTAAAAGGGTCATTGGGTAGTTTGATTAAGTGAGGAGGTGTAAACAGGAAAGGTTTAGCTCCGAATTAATACTGCTGATAGTGAACTTCATCCCTAGTTTGGAAGCCCCCAGACGTAGGTTGGTTTGAACCGAACTGAGTTAACAACTTTCTATGTTTTTATTATTTTCTACACTGTTTTACATTTTTATGTTTAGGTGTGTTCAAAGCAGATATAAGTGTCGTGACATTACCTTCGACATCTCATATTTGATACCAGAATTTCAATTGGTATCAGAGCAGACATCCTGCTCTGTCTCTGGGTGAGATCTAAGGAAGATACTTTTTGATAATATGGACAAGGAGGCAATATAATTGAATAGACCACCCATCATGGATGGTTCTAATTATGATCTATGGAAGCCTCGGATGGCAACATACATAAATTCCTTGGACAACAGGGCTTGGAAGGATATTCTAAAAGAATGGACACATCCGATGATTATTGGAGCTGATAACCAACCTACTGGTGAGCTGAAATCTGAAGAAAATTGGTCAAAGGAAGATGATGAACTAGATCTTGCAAATTCAAAGGCATTGAATGCTATATTCGGTGGAGTTGACAGAAACATCTTCAGATTAATCAATACATGTGAAGTGGCCAAGGATGCTTGGGAAATACTCAAGACTACTCATGAAGGGACCTCCAAGGTTAAAATGTCAAAACTGCAGCTGCTCACATCTAAATTTGAGAACCTGAGAATAAAGGAAGAGGAAAGCATTCAGGAATTTCATATGAATGTTCTTGAAATTGCTGGTGCTTGCAGTTTGGGTGAGAATATTCCAGAAGAGAAGCTGGTAAGGAAGATGCTCAGATCTCTACCTAAGAGATTTGACATAAAGGTAACAACTATTAAAGAAGCTCAGGATTTCAGCAACATGAAAGTGGATGAACTTGTGGGTTCACTCCAAACATTTGAGCTGAGTATTAATGAGAGGTCTGAGAAGAAGCCCGCAAGCATAACATTCAAGTCCAACACTAAAGAGAAAAGTGAGGAATATGATCTGAATACATAGGAAGGATTGTCTAATACCATAGTCATGCTATGAAGACAGTTCAATAAAGTTATGAAAAGAATGGATGGTAGCTCAAGACCAAATGTTCGGAACATCCCATATGACATCAGTAGGACAAGTAATTATGGGAAGAAAGCAGAAGCTGGAGAAAGACCTATTCAAGGTAGAGAACTAAAGTGCTATTAATGTGGAGGCTTTGGGCATATCAAATGGGTCTGTCCAAACTATCTCAAGAGAAAAGACAAAGGATTAAATGTGCTATGGTCAAATGAAGACTCTGAGAGTTAAGCAGGTGGAGAATCAGCCAAACATGTAACAACTCTGATTGGTACATATATTTTTGATGGAGACTCAAGTGATGAAGAATTGACATTTGAAGAACTGGCTGCTACATATAAGGAACTATGCATCAAAAGTGTTGAAGTAGTCCAGGAGAATGAGAAGCAGAAGAAGCTCATAATGCAACTGCAACACATAAAGAAGGAGCATCTAGAGATGATCAAGAAGCTAGAAAGTGAAGTAACTGTGCTAAAATGTGACCTTGACCAGATAACCGAATATGTCAAGATGCTAAATAGTGGATCTGAGACACTGGATAAGATACTTCAAGCTGGAAGAGTAGCAGGAGACATGAGTGGACTAGGGTACAATGACACAAATGAGTCTTCTATTAAATCTGCTCAAGGTCAGACTGAATCCAAGATGTCAAATCAAATGTTTCAACATCACAGAAGAAACAACTACAGACAGCCTAACAAGAGACATCAACACTGGAGATGTCATTACTGTCAAAGATATGGTCACATAAAGCCATTTTGTTTCAAGCTGTATGGTTATCCCAACTCTACACATCATTCAAATGTGACTCAGGCTAGGCCAAGGAAACAATGGATTCCAAAAGAAAATGTATCATGTTTCTTGGCTCACATTGCCTCTACAGTGAAGACCACAGAAGACTGGTATTTTGAAAGTGTATGCTCAAGGCATATGACAGGAAACCAAAACTTATTGGTTAATCTTCAAAATCATCCAGCTAGTTATGTCGACTTTAGAGATTGAATGAAGGGTGAAATCAATGGAATAGGAAAGATACACAGTGCTAAGTTTCCTAACATTGAAGGTGTATTACTTGTCAAAAGGCTAACTTCCAACTTGATCAGCATAAGTCAACTATGTGATCAAGGATTTAATGTGAACTTCACAAAAGCTGAATGTATCATTACAAACAAGAATGGTGAAGTTACTATGAAAGGTATAAGGAACGAAGACAACTGTTATTTATGGGTCCCTCTAGATGCAACTCTCACTACCTGTGTAAAGGTCAAACAAATTAAAGGCATGCGTGTTCAGGAAGAAAAGAAGAGTCTGAGTCCAACTGATCTAAATGTCCCAATAAATGTCATGACATCAGTTAACTCTTCTAAAGTTAATGACCATCCATTGAAGAAGAACTATGAACTGTCCGAAATTCTCTGAACTAAAGTTGGTCAATAATTTTTCAAGAGGATGGGATGTATTTGAATGCTCAAGAAAAGTACAAAGGGTCTATTTGCTAAAGAAGTTATAACAATTAAAAGCGTGTGGGAACGTCATTAAAGGGCTAAATATTTTAAGATATCATTCAACAATATTACATCATAAGGCGCCACATATGAAAGGTCTACCCCAAGTTCAAATATTCCACAGTTTCCCCACACGCTATACTCCTCCAGAAAATCACAAAATCTCCACCCTCAAAAGTACTTCAACACCTCACCATCAAGATGTCTCAACATACTACTGGACCAAGCAACATTAACGACAATATACCAACTGAAGAAGCCCTAAACATTGTTCCTATTTCAATGATCCCATGCTCGGATGCAAGACCTAAAAAGCTTCGCACCCGTCATGCAAGACGACCAATAGGAACCTTTGCTCTAGTTGAAGGTAATGTATCTGAGCTACCTATTAATGTTGAAGCTGATCAAGATATAGGATATGTAAACAGAGCCATAAGGAGAATGGTTACTGATACCTTAAAAGTAGGTTTACCTGTTGAAGGGATCACAATCCGTCTTGCCCAAATGCATGGTGAATTCACTCCAAAAGAGCATACTGAATCATCTATGAGAGAAGAAGAGACTCTCCAAGCGAAACTTGAGAAAGAAACAGTTCTTGATGAAGTCACAACTGATGTTGGAACATCATCACTGAAGAAAACCTTTCAAGATAAGAAGGTAGATTCAAATGGTAAAATGATTGAGAAAAATGTAGCTGAGGCTGTTATTGATGTGGATACCTTGTTTGATAATGAGCTGATCATTAATTTAAACCTCGAGATTACCAAAAGGTTGAAAACAAGAAAAGGCAAGGCTGTTGCTTCCAGCACTCCACCTAAACCTGTCAAGATGAAGGTTATATATGGACCTTCAAAACCATGGAGAAAAGCCACTCCATCATCCAATAAGATGAAAATTAGACCAAAATCTGATTCTGAGTATGGTGTCGAGACTGATGTCCTAGACATCTCACCAATAAAGAAGTCCATTATTCAGAGGACCATTGACAATGTCCTTGATGCTCCTACTGACAATATATCGTTCCACTCCATCAAGTTTGTTGCAAGATGGAAATATATATTAGGGGTGTTCAAAACCAAACCAACCCAATAGAAAACCGCAAACCAAACCAAATCAAACCGAAACCGCAAAAAAACCGCATTTGGTTCAGATTAGTTTGGGTCATTTTTAGCAAAACCGCATGGTTTGGTTCGGTTTGCGGTTTGTATTTTGCAAACCGAACCAAACTGAATCAAACCGCATTATGTTAGAACCTAAATTTTACTTAATGCCCATCTAACCCAAACCTAAACCTATTATACATTAGCCTTTTGATTATGAACAATTTTCTCATCTTTAGAGTTATGGTTTTAGTTTCAATCTTCTTAAATATCTCCTAACATTATCGCTTCATCTTCACTAATTACGTCTTGCATCTTTTTCTCTAATCTCTACTCTCTTATATTGTTTCCTTTTCACGTTCTTATTTTTTATGCAATTTTTCTCTTTTTCAATTTCATTTTATCGCACATCTTTATGTCTAATCTCTCCTCTCTTATGTTTTTTTTTCCATCTTCACTATTTTCTCATCTCTTCTATTTTTTTTGTTTTCTTTTAATATTTTTTATATTGTTTTATGATATTATTTTATGTTTATTATTTCACTTTTGTCTAATCTAACTTTTACATATTAAATGGAAAGTTGTTGTCCAAATATGATTAGTTTTTTTGTTATAATTTAGTAGTGTATCATGTATGAATGACCACATACAAAGTTATGTTATCATATATATGTGAATGTATGACTCAAAAAATTATTTGTAAAAAACCGAACCAACCGCACCGAACCAAACCGCATTAGTTTGGTTTGGTTTGGTTTTTTTTCTCTAAAAGTCAACCGAACCAAACCAAACCGCATGCCTTTTTCTCTTGCGGTTCGGATGATTTTTTGCGTCAAGACCGCCCAAACCGCACCGCGAACACCCCTAATATATATATCAGAGGAGACTGGCCTTGGAGAGGGAGTTAGGAAAAGATGCATTAGCTTGCAAGGAAGTTATGAAATTGATCTTTGAACAAAGTTGTCAAAGTGCTATGAAACTCTAGTTAAAGAATTCATAGTCAACATCCCAGAAGACTATGATGACAAGAAAAGTAAAGAGTTTTAGAAAGTGTTTGTTAGAGGAAAGTGTGTCGAATTCTCCCCTGCCATCATCAATCAATATATAGGAAGGAGTGAGAAAGAAGAAGGTGAGCTGAAAGTCACTGATGACCAGATATGCAGAACCATAAATTCTAATCAAGTAAAGAGCTGGCATATGAAGGAGAAGCCGTCTGCTGGAAAATTGAGTGTGAAGTATGCAATTCTGCATAAAATAGGTGCAGCAAACTGGGTGCCAACAAACCACACATTAACTATATCAGTGGGACCGGGCAAATTCATCTATGCAGTTGGCATGAAGATACCATTTGACTATGATACTTATATTTATGATCAGACCCTTAAGCATGCTGACACTTGTGCCACAAAGCTTCCTATAGCTTTCCCCACTCTCATAAGTGGAATAGTACTGCATCAACATCCTGGAATTCTTTCTACAACCTTGGATGCTGAATGTAAAAGAGCTACCCCTCTGTCCCTACATTAGAACTTATTTGCTGGAGCACATGTCCCAGACATTGTCTCAATATTTGCCGAATCGAAATAGAAAATAAAGGGGATGTAGTTGTTGAACTTACTACAACTTACAGAGAATTGAATGAGGTCATACAAATTAGCACAACAAGGAAGCTGAAACTTGAAGAGATCATCCTAGCGCTGAAGAAGAATGCTGTTGCAAGTGCTGCTGAAGAGGCACCAGAAGAAGAAGCAAACAAATCAACAACTCAAAGCTCTTCTGAAGCTGGCTCAGGAGAAGAAGGAAGTGGAGAAAGTGGAGAATCTGCAAGTTCTGCAGAACACTGATTGGGATGAAGATGTTGGTTGTGTTTCCATCTGGTTTTTGTTTATCCCTCTTTTATGTAATTTTGGCACTTAAGTGCATGAAATATGTTTTATTTTGGGTGGCACTTAACTTTAGATATTAAGTAACTTAGTTGAATCTAGTATTTATTTGTGTTATTCTCCATGAATTCTTTTTTGGTTTGGCCAAATTATGGCTAAAAAGAGGGAGAGTATGAGTAATTAGACATTAAGTTGAGGGGGAGCAGCTGTGCATTGTTGCAGCTATGAGCGATTGTGTGTTTTTTTTCTTTGTGATTTACTTGTGTGATTCCACATGTGTGATCACCTAATATGATGACTATGCTAAGGAGGAGCTGCTACTGTGTTCATTGTTCTCTGTGTGTTTCTTATGCTGAGAAGAAGCTGAAGTGTTAATTGTGCTTTATGTGCTCAGAAGTGTTAATTGTTGATTGTGTATCTATGAAGATAATATGTGTTTCCACAAGAAGAGAAGCTACTGTGCAGGGGGAGCAAAGCTTTTATTTGTCAATTGTGCATCTGTGTGTGCTGTGTGCAGGGGGAGTAAAATGCTGCACCTTTGAATGTTCTAACTGATGTTTGAACATCTGTGTTAATTGTCCGCTGCTATCTCTATTTTGATTGTGATGCTTCTTTTACTATGCTGTTCTGATGTATGTGCTTGAATTCCCATGTTTATTATGGTGATGTGATAATTGTATGTCTTGCACCCCAAATAATGTTTTAGCCAAAATTTTTCAAAGGGGGAGTTTGTTGGTTCTATTGATTGACAACAATTTTGGTAAAATATTTTGCTCAGCAATTTTGGCTATTATGCAATTATTGAGGGGGAACATGAGTTTTCATGCTTGAGTGTGCTGAAACTGCTGTTGCTTCTACTGTTCCACTACAGGTGCTATGGTGTGGGTTTTGTCCTTGAGGGGGATAACTTATTATGTGTGATAGGGGGAGTCTCGTATACCTGCTGTGTTTTGTTGTTGATCTCTGATATGTATATTTTATGTAGTTTGGTTTTATTTCTTTCTCCTGGATCTTTTGTGATAAGAATGTTTTATCTAAAATTTTCCAAAGGGGGAGACTGTTAGTACCATGGTTTTGTGATTTACTAAATTTTGCCAAAAACATGGTTTGCCATAACAGAGTTGTTGTTATGTGTTTTTAGCTAGATGTCGAAGACAATGTCATGACATATTGGTCTGATGCAACAGGCTTGCATTGTTGGTTTATTCTTGACAACTAGTTAATTGATTATGTGAGATTTATTTTTTTTATCTCACTGTTTTACTACATATCAAGAATTGTATATAAGAAAAAAATATCTCTAGTTGTATACAAATTGATATAATTGGTTGGCTGAAACTAATTAGTAAACCTCATATTGTTGTTCCAAGAATCATAGAGTTTTTCCTACACTAATTTGTGAAGCTCTCAACGTGGACAACAAGAAATATCAAGGCGAAGATTCAAGTCACAAGGATTGCTAAAGAGTATATAAAGAAACTACATAGACCTAAGAGTCTCAAGAACTTAAGAAAAAAAAGGGGAAGCCGTATTTTCACTCTTGGGTTTTGAGGGTTCTTCAAGGGAATTTTTGTTTTTGTTTGTATGTCCTCATGTATCTATGATACATTTAAGTTGACTGATTGTTGCTTGTTCATCAATCTATTGTTCTCACTCGAAGCTGAGAAGAAAGAGTTGAGTATTATTCTTGGAGGAAGCTGTGAAGCAACTCTAAGTATTATCCTTGATCAAAGTTGTTAAGCAAGACTGTGTGTTTATTTTTGAAGCGTGATCTTTTGATTTTATTATTCAAGTTTCTATGACCATAACCTATTTATAGAAAATCCATATGATTGGGATAGGTCTTTTATCACTGCGGTTATTGGAAGTGGGATGTCGATTTCTCATATCTAGGAAGAACCTAGGTAGAAGTTGCACTGGGTAGGGATTAGGCGCGAAGTTGTAAGCTTGAGACTAGTTTAGCTTCAAACTAATACTACTAATCGTGGATTTTCTTCCTGTTTTGGTAGCCCACAGAGTAGGTGAGTTAGCTCCAAACTAGGTTAACATATCGTTGTGTTCTTTACGTTTCTCCAAGTTACCTTTCTGCTGTGTTATTATTTGCTGTTCTCTCAGCAAATGTCATAACATATGTTGTGACATTGTGTGTTGTTAAGACATTAATCTTGACTTATGTTGCATGTGTTCCAGAACTATAATAAACACATGAATAATACACCAAATGGTTCATACAATTCTTCCATAAGATAGTTATGTGCATTAGCTACCCAACGCTTCGAACGGTGCATCAAATAGAGTCCAAAAACAAAAGTTATAACACTTTGAAGTTTTACTGCCAGGTCTTGTTGCCTAAGCCTCTCCCAACGTCTCTAGGAGTGCTCTGCTCGATCCCTTCTCGCCTAATGCTCGCCCGACGAGAAGCTCAATTAGGATTATTGCTGCTTCACTTGCCCGACGATGCTGGGATGAGGATCGCCTCTCCATGCATTTTCCAGGAGCCCTCCTTTTCACCATCTCATTTGCCAACTTGCTTGCCCGACAACCCTGGGGCGACTTGCTCACCCCTTGCTCTCCACTGGCTCGCATGGTGAGCAAACTTTTATCCAGAGACGCTTAAAACTCTCTCGCCCCTGGCTCTCCCAACGACACTTAGGTGACTCGCTCTCCCCTCCCTAGCCACTGGCTCGCCGATGAGACTCACGATTTCTACAACTTCCAATTGCAATTTCACATCAGTTCCAACCCCAATCCAACAATATCATCAACAACATCATTTAATATGCACATTATATGATCAATTAATGGCATTTATATTTCATCAACAATATTAGTATCATCATATAATTCATCATATTTTTCACCAAATCATCTTACAAGCAAAATCCAACATCTATCTTAGCCCCTATCAATCATAATTAACCAAGATTGCACCCCTTGCCTTGAATTCCTTAGCAAAAAATCTATTCCTTCGTGTTCTACGGAAAATTCCCTTCTTGGTTCTCTGTGCCCTATCCATTGCTTCACGTTCTCCCAAATGCTACGATCATACAAAATGAGCATCTCTTTCTTATTTTCTCTCTTTTTACTTTGTTACCACTTATACCCTTTCTAAGTTATTCCTCTTATGCCCTTACTCATCATCATATATTACCACCATGCCCTCTTTCCCCTTTTAACTTTAATATTCTATTTAATTATTAATATCTCTAAATAATATAAACTAGAATTATCTAAATTTAAATAATCTAATTAGCACCTTAATCAACCACTATCCCATAACATATCATCATATATCACATAGATAATCACAAATAATCAATTGAATAAATAATTCTAAATTATAGGGTGTTACAGTCCTCGACCAAGGGAATCGCCCTAAGTTGAGGGACTCACCTTTCATTAGTAAAACCACTTTCAATTGAGGGACTCGCCCCAGGCTGAGGGACTCACATCCTAAAACAAAAGGGGGGAAAACTCCAAGCCACCGAAAGGGACCTGGAAGAATCCTTAAAATAAGTTTTCTCACATCCTAAAACAAAAGGGGGGGAAAACTCCAAGCCACCGAAAGGGACCTGGAAGAATCCTTAAAATAAGTTTTCCCTTTACATTCCCTCATGCTTGAGTGATTACAAATGCATCTAAAAACATGCATTGATCGTCAAAAATAGTTTACAACTAGTGTTCTAATGACTCTTAATGATATAAACTACCAAAAACAACACATTTAAAACTCTATTTCATTAATTTAAATAGAAATTACATAAACTCTAAAAATTTCTTAAATCACTTACTTGATTGATTGTAGATGGTTGTTGCTTGCTTGATTCCGTTAGTTGTTGTATTTATCCAACGCTTGATGATTTGTGTTGATTGTTTAAGAAAAAATTTGAGTTTGAGAGAAAGGGTTGAAATGAGTGATTGAGAGAGTTTTGGTTTGTTTTTTAAATAAGTTGCTGATATGGGGAGGGAAAAGGTTCTGCCACCCTTTAAGTGCATCCAGGAATCGAAAATTTACTTACGATATGAAACCGAAGATATACTTCCGATTTACACTAAACTATTTTCAGAAAAATTTGCATAATATAGGATACGAACCGAAAATATATTTTCAGTTTCTAGAGGCATTAGTGGAAATTCACAAGAGTATGAGGTGAGTTAAAAAATTTACTTTGTTATTTTTCTTTGAGCGGCTCACGGCCCAAATTATTGTTCAAGACCTTGATATGATATAAGAGGTATTCTTATTTGGCCACAACACCAAATTATATATATTTCAGACACACTCTAAAACTATTAAATTTATATATACTTTTTACTATTAAACTTTAAAAAATATTAAAAAATAAATTTGAAATTTTACTTTTTAATTGAATGTGCCTGTGTCCAAATGTGTTGTATGCATGCAAGACTAGCTCATCATATAATGTGTTACATCAGATAATATGAAAAACTAATTGTAAATTTTTAATTTATTTTTCCATACCTTTATTTTTCTAAATTTAATCTTAATTTATGTCGAAAGATGTAGAGCCCAACCATATTTATTTTTAACATAATGGAGTAGGGAGTGATCATAGAAGTTAACCAAGTATTTAAAGAATTGTAGGCAAGATTAGATCTAGTTACTACAAAAAATTTCCATCTTCTAAATTAGTATAGATTGAGATGCTATAATTGAATTTACTAATTTAATAATAATCTTAAGTAGTCATTTTAAATTAATCACAGATAATTAGCCGACAGATTTCTTAGTAATGAGTATGATTATGAACATATTACCGTCCAAAGTGGGGATGAAATAAACTAATTAGGAGGTGCATTGGTCATAGCATTTAAATGGCAAAACAAATGATGATGCTTTTCATGAATGAAGTATAATACACATGCAACACATTTTTCATTATTAATATTTGATTTTGGTATTTTATTAACAAGTGTTAATGAAACTATTTCTTACATAGTTCTTACTTCTTTAGGAAAGTGGGAATGTTAATTGTTGCCACTTGACATTTCGTAATAGATTTAGTTTTTAGGTTGACCTGCATGGTTGTGCAATCTGGGTCCGTATGTTGGCCACTCAATTCATTCAATCCTTAAATTAGTAATTATTAATAAACACTTTGCATCGCACAAAGCAAACATAAGTGTATCTTAACTGTGCTATATTTTTGTAACTCCTCCATTTCAATCATTGTATGCTTGAGGTAAACGTTTCATATGGTGCAAGAATTCTGATGAAGTTCTTAGTCTTTAGTATATGAGGGACGTTTCATATGATGCAAAAATTCCGATGAAGTTCTTAGTATTTACTATATGACGGTAATAGTATATTTATTTAAAAGTGCTGGAATAAAAGAGTTATCAAGAAAGATGAGAGGAGGAGAAGAATGAAAATTGTATTTGAAAATTTGTTATTGTTGTTAAGTGTATAGTGTATAAGTTATAGGCTCAGGCCCAAACTTGTAACCCAAGTTTAGCTATAACCAAAATTTAAAACATACAAGTTATTTTGTAGCTTCGACACAACAATTAAATGATATATTCGATACTGTCGAATACAGTTGACTCTTACTACATTGACTAGCTACTTCGACAAGTTGAATACTAATTTTTTTTACAAAATATTGAATTACAACTTTTAACACGCCACCTAACTCATGTTTTTGAGACTTGTCATCCATATGCTTTTCTTTAACTCCTTGAACCTGATTTTCTTCAAGAGTTTGGTGAGTATGTTAGCTAGCTGCAATTCTGACTTGCAATGTTCAAGTTCAAGTTTTCCTTTATTCGCTGGATCCCTAAGAAAATGATACCTCATCTCTATGTCTATACTTCGACCATAACACATAGGCTGCCTGAATAGGTTAATAGGTGACTTTTTATCCACAAACAATTTTATTTTCTTAGGTTCCATGATCTTTAACTCTTCGAGCAACATCTATATTCTTGCTGCTTGACATGCTGCATACGATACAACCATGTACTCGGCTTCACATGATGACAAACCACAATGCTTTTCTTTCTTGAGCTCTGAGAGATTGGAGCACCTTCAATCATAAATATGTAGTCTGCAATACTCTTATTACCGTCTTGATCACCATTGAAATTTGAATAACTGTAACAATATAGTTCTGCATCGTGCTGGTCTTCTTTTGTCTTAGCATCAACACATCATGATCAATCGTACCCTTTATATATATCTCACCACTCTCTTAACTGCTATGAGATGACATTCTTGGGGTTTCTCAATGAATCTGCTATATAATCCAACATGTTGATAGATATATGTCATGGTGTTGCAAATATACCTCAAGGATCCAATGATTTTGTTTCTACAATGTTACACTAACAAACTCATCATTTGTAACCTTCTTCAACTTTGCTCCAGTTTCCAATGGCATTGTAGTTGCATTTCAATTGTAGTTTCACTTGTGTCTTTAAGCTCCATCCCTAGGAAATATGAAAATTTACATATGTCAAACGTTTCAAACTCCCACATCAGTTTCGACTTGACCATTCTAATCCCAGCTTCACATGCACTTGTAATCAACAAATCATCTATATACATGCATAAAATGATTTGATTGACCTTGTCAGTATCATTGATATCCACTCCATGTCTTGTAGACACTCTTTGTGAAACCTGCTTTGATCAGGGAGTTATTTATTCTCTTATTCGAAGCCATTAGGGCTTGCTTCAAACCATATAAAGTCTTCCTTAACTTGTACGCAATCGACTTCTTCCCTTAAATTTTGAATCTCAATGGTTTACTCACATAGACTTCTTCTTCTAAATGTCCATTCAAAAATGTTTAGTTTACATTCAACTGATGTATCTTCCACCCTCTGTATGCTATTGTCGACACCACAATATCGATTGTCGCCAACCTTGCGACATGTGCGTAAATCCCATCAAACTTACTACCAGGTTTTTGCGAAAAAACTTTCACCATTAGTCTTTCCTTATGCTTGGAGATCTCTGCGTTTGGCCTTCGTTTCAGCTTGTAAACCCACTTCATATCAATTGGCTATTTGCTAGCTCTTTCTAAAAGTTCCCAGGTCTTGTTCTTCTCGATTGCCCGAAGTTCTTCTTCCACAACTTCACATCAATTCGAATCACTCATGGCATGATCAAATTAATTAGTTTTTCTTCAACCATCATCACCAGTTCTTCTATTAAGTCACCATCTGCATCGACTGTTTGATCTAGAAATCTCTCATGATCAAATAGACTTGTCGACTCAGTTCTCGTTCTAATCGATCTTCTGAAATTATGCTCTGGAGGTTCTTCATTTTGATAGGTTGTGATTTCAGTTTGTTGGTCTTCTTCTTTAAGAATAGTTATGACAGTTTCTTCCATATGTTCACCCGACTCTTGGGTCCAATAACACCTTTTGCTTTCGTTAACTACAACATCTATTTTTATTGTTAGTCTATCATCCTATGGCGAATACAACTTTTATGTATACGTTGAATGATAACCTACGAGCACCATGCTTTGACTCTAATCATATAGCTTCTTCCTTAATTGTTCAGGAACATGCCTGAAACACATTGATCAAAAAAATTTAAGATGAATGACATTTTGCTTATACCCTTTCCAACCATCACAAGGCGTCTTCTTGACCATCTTATTTGTTGGACATTAGCTTAAAATGTATATTATTGTCGAAGCAACTTAACCCCAAAATCACTTTGGCATATCTTTAGCTTTCAACATGCTCATTGTCATGTTCAATATACTTTTGTTCTTTCTATTAGATATACCATTTTTCTAAGGTGTATAGGATGAAATGACCAACATCAGTTCTCAGTTTCTTTAGTGTGCATCCACTTTACTTCTCGACATGTAACTTATACTTCTGGAATTGTGTGAATACATCACTCTTCCTTTCAATAAGGTAATCCATATATCTGGTGAATTCATCGATGAAAGTTAGGAAATAGTTTTTACCTCAATTCGACCTTACTTATAAAGGTCCACACATGTCATAGAGTGTTGGCTCCAGCTTTTTCTTTGACCTTATAGGCAAGTTTTTCCTGAATTCTTTTCTTTGCAACATTCCTTTTGCACCTAACATGGTTCTTCACTTGAGGTAATCCATACACCATCTTATTTTTGTTGAGCATTCCTAAACTTCTGAAGTTTAGATGTCCATACTTGTGATGTCATAACCAATTCTTATTTCTTCTACAGTTGAAGCAAGAAAATTTTGATCAATCAAATTGATCTCTACCTGAAGGTTTTGCTTTCGGCTAATGGTTCCTACTGAATCAAACTCTCATCACCATCACACACCTTCATCTGATACTTTTTAAGTTTTATGTTGTATCCTTTGGCAATTAATTGACCTATGTTTATCAAGTTACTTGTCATTGAAGGTACATACAACACATTAGTGATGTTGGGCCTTCAACCATCCTTTCTTACCACACATATGTTTCATTTTCCACCCGAGGTGATGTGCCTTTCATCTGCAAAATTTATCACCTCTTTTCTTAAGTGATTCGTCTAACTTTGTGAACCAGTTTTATTACCGGTCATATGGTTACTGCATCCTGAATCCAAGTACCATATTTTGGTTTGCTCAGTGTTCAAATGAGTGTTGGCTATGAGTAACACATCACCAGAATCATTATCTCCAGCATGTGAATATTGCGCTTCATCACTATCTTTGCTAATGCTTTCTTCTTTCTTTGATAATATCAAGCATAATGTCCAAACCTTGACAGTTGTAACATTCCACCTCCTTCATGGCAACTTTCTTCCCAAAATACTTTTACCCATGAATTTCTTAGTTGAATCAGAGTGATTCTTTGAATTCATTCTTGACTTCTCATCATTAGCAAGAAATTTTATCTCAGTTTTTTGTTGGATGATGTTGTACCCCAAAATTTACCCTATTCATTTCGGTATTTATGGCTTATAATTGCATAATCATAAATGTGCATGCATATACATGCATAGAATTGATCACATGACTACCAGGTTCTAAGTATCTTAGTTTGCGAAAGAAACTATGCGTTTTGGCTCTCAGATCGTTTCGAGACTGATATCGATATTTTTCATTTTGTATGCTTGATGCAAGATTTTCTGGTCAGAAATCTATTTTGGTTTGGTTCCATACGCATTGGGATCATTTCAATATAGTACCCAGTTCATATGTTCAGATCGGAGGTCGTTCCGTCAAGAAAAAGACTATATTTGCTTATTTCTCAGCTCGTCAGGTATTTTCAGATGATTTTCGACAGGAAAGTCAATCTCATTATTATCTACAACTTTTGTTCGAAAGTCGGAAACAAATTGTGTGAGGAAGGCTAACAAAGAAATTGATCTTTCAAGTGGATTAAATTGAATTTTAGTGTTGTACCGTGTTCTCGGCACGCTAAAAAATTCATATCTCCCAAATGGAATGTCGAAACTGAGCAGGGTCGATTTCTAAAATTTTGTATCGAAGTCCTCTACAACTCTCATGAACAAGTCCAGAGCCAATTCCTTACTATTTAAGAGCAGTTTTTTATTCTTTGGACTTGATTTTGAGACGAACCGATAAATTTTCATGTGATACGCGAAGTTTGAAAAATCATATCTCACTCGATTTTTATCAAAAAGAGATGGGACCAGTTCCAAAAGTTCACAAATTCTGTTGGCTTCATTTTTCGCGGAGACACCGAGTTCAGATTTTGATCCGAAGACCCTCGTTTGAGGCAATTTCTCCGAAGAGCGTATTGAAAATTTTGCATGTGTCAGACGCCTGAATACTGTGCTGAAAATTCAAAAATTCATATCGCCTGGACTGTTCATCCGATTGAGTCTAAATTTTGACTCAAGAAAGCAAAATCGCGTTCCGGACATTTTTCATTTACACTCCCGACTTCAAATTTCGCATGGATCGGACTATTTTGGAATAAATACAAAAATTATTCGGATAATCGCGATTTAGACTTAATTATGGATCCAATGCACTCTTAGGCCCAATTTTTCACACTATAAATACATATTCCCCTTTGAAATCCCTGGCAGTAGATACGTGATGTCACAGAGAATGTTATGACACAAGATTCGACACTGTTAACAATTCACACAAAACTTAAGCGGAAAGAAGAACACAAATTGTTTACCCGTTCGTGTGTAACTACACCTACATCCGGGGCTACCAAGCCAGGAGGAAATTCACTATTAGTAGAATTAATTGAAATAAACCAACCAGTTTATCTCCTTCACTTAAGACCTACCAATGCAACTTCAATCTAAGTCCTACTTAGACACGAGTTCCTACTCACTCCCCTCAATCACAGGTGATATCAACCTATTGATTAATTGAATTGTGAAGACACTCTTCAATAAACATACTTGATTTTGCTTCAAAGCTTTAATCAAGAGACACAACACTCGTGCTTCAAAGCTTTGAGTGATAAACAACCCTTACAACCAAATCCTAGTCCAAGGTACTTATCAATTGATAATTGCTTGGCTCACAAGAGTAACTAGAATTACACAAATTACAACCTGCTAAATCTTCAATACAGTCCAAGAGGCGTAGCAGCAGAGTAAGAGTTCTATTCTTATTATAGTAGCAGTCCTGTAACTTCAGTTTTGGGCTTCCATAATAATAGCTAGGGTTTACTTAATTAATCCTAAAGACTTGGTCTTTTAAATAACCAATTTAGGTTTAACTAATATTAACCAATTAGCCACGTGAGCATGTAATCTAATAACATAAAACATAATAAAACAGCTCAACAAACTTCCTGAAAACTCTCAGGAAAAACAAATTCTGCAGAACAGTAAATGTCACACAGAATGTCATAACATCGGTTATGACATCAGTCAATCTTCTGCAATTCCTCAAGATTTTGCTTCGATGCTGTATTAAACATCCTTCTCATGCAGAATTTATCTTCAACTCTGAATGTCATGACATCAGTCAAGACATTGTCATATCCTAGTTTTACCAAAAATTAATGCCAACATAAAAACACTTACACCCTTCACAATTTAGAAAGACACAATCATTTGCTTGATTTTCATCTCTAATCTCACTTTTTCTCTTTCTATTCTCTCTCAAACTCAAAGCCATAAACAAGAGAAAATCAAATCTCCTTTCTCCCTCCAAAACCGGTCAACATCCTCCTAAGGCCACCGACCGCCCTTGCTGCCATGCCGGAACTGGCCTGCTGCCGCTGGACCACCGCACCTCCACCAGCCAAGACCGATCCGCCTCCATGCACAACCAGCCGGAGCTCCGTCCGGATTCCTCTTCCGATCACTCATGCGTCCTCCGCCCCCGACCAATCACTCTTCTCTTTTCCTCTCCTCCCTCTGCTCGGCTCCAGTATGTAACCGATTCATCTCCTTCACGCCTTGCTCATATGGTCCAAGACGAAGGCCGAAACCCCCTCTCCTCTTCTCTTGCTAGCTCGGTCAAGCATAGAGGAAGACCTTCCTCCTTCAATTTTCTTCCATTTTCAAGAATCAAACCTTTCTTCTTCCGATTTCTACTTCAATTCCGATTATTATCATCAATTGAAGATTGATTTTGGTATTTTCTTCAACAATACAACTTCAAACTTCAAGAACGAGTACGTCAACTTCACAAATAAGCACTTATTTTAAGTGATTTTTGACTTTTGACTTTTGACTTAATTCAAAATTGATTATTGAATTTGATTGCAATTTCCGTGTGGATTCTGATTCTTGAATTTTTGTTTCTGAATTCCTTGATTTGATTCCAATGTTGCAACGTTAAAGTGTGTCGATGTGAAGGAAATTGTACATAACACACACATACACTTGTGTAGTTCATTATCTTTGCATTTTAGTCACTTTAATTGCACATTTACATCACCTATCACATGCTCATGCATTAGATAGAATTTAGGTTGAGTGATTTGCTTTGAACCATGTGAATTAAAGCTTAGTTCATAAACAAAATTGTGTCGAAATGTAGCTTTAGGCATATTTTAGGTGTAGGTAGCATTTGCATTGTACATAATGAATCTAATCTTACATCTAGGACTTAATTTGCATCCTCATATATTGACATACATGCATATTGAATAATGGAATCAAGTATATGTGTCGTGTTTGATTTTTATGACATTTTAGTTGTCGAAACCTCACTTTCACTCACTTTTTCACATGTTGAAGACACTTAATCACATGTATGAAACCACAACACCACAACAATTTACATTCTAGATTTCATATGAAATTAAATATGTTTTGCATTGCATTTAAGTATAGTTCACATTGAGCATTCATTATCCATGTATTGTATGCCATTTATTCTCATTTCATACATGAAAACATCATAGGAAATGTGATTAAATATGGATTTACATGCATAATTTTGCATCCACTCTCATTCAAACAACTTTGCATTTTGTACAATTTGCATATCACTTTTTTTTGGCTTGTTGATTACATGTAGGTGAATTAAATTCTGATTCATTTCACATTTCAAAAATCAAAACAAAAGTGAATCAAAATTTAATTCAACACATGAATTTGGTGATTCCATGAGCCTTTTTTATCATTTTTGTGCATCAAAACTCATTTTTCTACAAAAGACCAAAGTAACGGTACATGTCCCCTACGTTTTGGCACGTTCTGGGACCTTTTTGGAGGTTTAGGAACCAAATTTCAAGTGTAACATGCCTAAATGGAGTTGCTGCCCCGTCACTTTAAGGTCCGAAAAACGTCGCTTCCACTCAGAATTAATTCAAATCGCTCACGTTTTTGAACCTGTTGAAGTTTTTTTAAGCAACCATGTGATTCGAAATCAATGTCGAGAAGTTGTCATTTTTGCTCCGATTTCGAAAAACCGCCTTCCCAAGCCGATTTTTGTGAT
The DNA here is from genome assembly GCA_021764765.1 of Vicia sativa. Taxonomy (NCBI): domain Eukaryota; kingdom Viridiplantae; phylum Streptophyta; class Magnoliopsida; order Fabales; family Fabaceae; genus Vicia; species Vicia sativa. The sequence goes on along the minus strand of CM038794.1, from coordinate 246,579,213 downwards.
TTTATTTCACTTCTTACATGCTTATACTAGTTTATTTGCATATCTTCAATCGGTTTTGCATTCGGTGCTTTATTTCTAGCACTTGCTTTGTTAATTCTGACACTTTATTTCATGTGCAAGGTACTTTGACTCCTTTTACCTGAAATTTGGACTTGTGTCATCTTTATCTTGCGCTTGCACATATACATGTGCATCATATTATCTATTTTCTTGGATTTATACCTTTCTTACAGGTTATCCAATCTTGAATGCGTACGAATGCGCGTACTATTTGTATATTTCTTGGATTAAAACCTTTCTTGCAGGTTATCCATTTGTCTGAATGTGCACGAGCGTACATTCTACTGCTTATTTGCGTAAGAACACACACTTTTGTCTGGTTATTTGGATTTACACATTTCTTGCAGGTTATCCATTTGTTTTTATGCGTACGAACGCGTATATTATTTGTCTGGTTATTATGGATTGACACCTTGCTTTTAGGTTATCCAATTGCTTGAATGCGTATGAACACGCATTCTATTGCTTGTACACATGCGTGTACACTCTATTGTCTGATTGTTATGGATTGACACCTCTTTTGTAGGTTATCAGTTTGCTTGAATGCATACGAACACATATTCTATCGCTTGTACACATACATGTACATTATATTTTCTGATTGTTGTGGATTAACACCTCTGTTGCATGTTATCCGATTGTTTGAATGCGTACGAACTCGCATTCCATTGCTTGTGCACAAATGTGTACATTCTATTGTATGGTTATTGTGGGTTTCTCTTACAGGTTATTTTAATATGAATGTGCACGAACGCACGTTCTATTGCTTGTTTGCGTACGAACGCATATCATGTTGTCTGCTTGTTCGGTTTACACCTTTCTTGTAGGTTCTCTTAATATGAATGTGCACAAATGCATATTCTATTGCGTGTTTGCGTACGAACGCGCATCCTATTGTCTGCTTGATCGGTTTACATCTTTCATGCAGGTTCTCTTGATATGAATGTGCACGAACACACATTCTATTGCTTGTTTGCGTATGAATATGCATGCTATTGTCTGGTTGTGATTTCTTGCATATTATCTTGTTTCGAATGTGTACGAATGCATATTTTAATACTTGTTTGCGTACAAATGTGTATCGTATTGTCTGTTTGTTTGAATTTTTTTCTTATGCAGGTTTACTTCCTTCGGATGTGTACGAACGCACATTCCGCCTATGTTTTGATGCCTCAGTGCATTACTCATCGGTTTTCTCTATTGCTTGGCAGTAGTACTTGAAGTTTTCTAGAGTATTTCTTATCTTGCAGTTACTTACGGATTGTTATCCGTGTGGTATTTTCTATACCTTTTTATCGCATTCTTTATCGCTTTTCTAGAGAGCATGAGAAGTAGGGTTTTACCGCTTTCTTTTTCCATGAGAAGTAGGGCTAGAGATGCATGATGAGGCTTCAATAGATGGAGCATGTTCAGGAACCCCTTATTTAAAGACCCGTTTAGGGAGCTTCTGTGTGCTACTTGTGTTTGGTTTGTTTAAAATCCTCTTTCTTGCATAGGGAGGTATTCTCAGTAAGTGTTTATATTTGTGCTTGCATAGGTCATGAGTGGTTAGGTAACCTAGAGTGGAACCACCAAGCAAAGTACCACCTTGATACTGATTTATATATATATATATATATATGATGATATGATGGACACGCGGAAAAGGTTCACAATGAACCCTCGCACAATTCTAGTTCGTGTCAGCTTGGCACACGCGAATCGTGTTGCTTCCTTATCGAGTCAATAATAAAAGTGGCAAAAGTTCCCTATTATGACTCCCTACACCTTCCTGATGTTCGCATTTACTTATCATACATACACTCATTACTCTTCACACTTGATAATTCATGTCCTGATGTGAAACCTTTCACGAGAATTGAATGTGTCGGCTCCTGTTTGCTTCTGGTATGTAATACGGTGGGAGAACTGACTTTGGATTGTTTTGCTTTTGATCGCAAATGTTGCGGATAGCAAGAGCTGCCATCGACTTTTCTTTTATCCAATTAAGGGAAGGTGAAAAGAACAGGAAAAGACCTTCGTTAGATTCTGAGTAAGGGAGAAGGTTATGAAAAGGGAAGGTATTAGCACCATTTCCATCCGTAGTTATCTACGGACTCTTAGTTGCTTTAGCTCACTTTAAAATTTGCTTTTTGTGTGTGTGTTTGAAAATGTTTTGAAAAGGCATTTCGCTTTGACTTTAATGATTCACGCTGGAATGTATACGAAGTGTTCGGAAATGTTTCATTTTGGAAAAATGTTTTAACTTTGTAAAAAGTGTAAGGTGTGAAAAGATGTTTTGATAGAGCAAGCAACTAAAAGTCTTATTACCTACTCGAAACGGTCGTTTCCGTGTTATTTTACTTTCCTTTAGAATAGCGATATCCATACATTAGTTGGTTGGTAACCCAATTTGTTGGATGTAAAGGGACATTCGAAGGGACATCAGATGGTCATAGAAGGCAACTTGTAGGAGTATCCTAGCACATTCGTAGGGACGATCATCACTTTTCAGGCAACAATCGAGGGACGAGATCATGTATTCGTAGGCAACATCGAGGGACTATGATCTTTGTTTCGAAGGGACTATGATGATATGTTTCGTAGGCAATGGTGCTAGGATACCTCTACGTTCGAGGGACTTGACCATTTATTCGAAAGGCAACGAGAGAGAATTACCCTAGGGGGTGCATGTGTGAAGAGAGTGTGTTAAATTCAGATAAGTTATCTTGCAATTAGAAGTAATCTACGTTCATTTTTATCTTTCCATACACGCCTAATTACTAGCAGTTTATATGGGCGCGGAAAGTAAATTGCGGAAAGTAAAGTGCAGAAAGTAAATCCTACGCTATTACATGCTTTGGGGCAATTATATAATATAAGAGTGCGGAAAGTAAATCCTAATTAAGCTATTACATCCCATGAGCAGTTACATAATATGGAAAAAAGAAATGCAAGAAAATTAACCTAACTATTACAAACTGGAAGCAGATACATAATAATCGGAAAAAGAAAAGAATTGCGAATAAGAGAAAATGTGTTAGTAAAAAAAGTTTTTGAGTTAGGAAAAAGTTTTTAAGGTTAGTAAACTTAATTAGATGAGAAAATAATTTTTGGGAATTTTCTGGATTGATTTTAGCAAGAAAAAACAATTAAAAGTCAATTTTTCGATTAATTAACAATTAATTAAAATATGCATGCAAAAAGAAAATATTTTGACCTAAATGATTAATTAACAATTTTTTGATTAATTAACAATTAATTAAAAGTCAATTTTTCTGACCTAAATGCAAAAAAATAATATTTTTTTGTGATTTTTTAATGCATTTGAAAATTATTTGAAAAGAAATAAAATTAGAAAAGAAAATATGAAGAAAATAAGAAAATGATGTTAGTTTGGAAAAGTGGTAAAAAGATTTGTAGGAGCCAGGGATCGAACCCTGGTCCTCTTCTTCACATGCGCGCGCTGCTTACCATCTGAGTTGGAGTGTTTAGCTGTTAGGAATATGAAACGAAATAATTATAAGGGAAAATAAATTCTAAAAATTAGTTTAAAACAAAACCCGCGCCAAGGCCTTCATCTTCTTCCTCGTTTGAATTTATTTCACAGGCTTTTACCTACGGTTTTCATCCGTAGCTAAAGCCTTTACCCACGTATTATTTTTCGTAGTTACATCCCTGCAAAATCAAAACTCAAGAAACATGTAATATAAATTAACTTTGAGGACACCAATCGATTGGAAATCGTCCTCTGAGCGTGATGGTGGCACTGGTTTCTTCTAAGTTTGCCTAAAACACAAAGCCCTAATTTGGACCTTCAAACCCTAGCAATGGTGGATTCTAATTCCTGTACTCAAAATTCAATTAACCTATGCAGAAAGCTTCGAAACTTCATTCTAAACACAAACAAACAGTCAAAACATGTTAAATATGCATGAAAATCAGAAATCGATTTTGAGTTAGAATGTGCAAACCGTAATCGTGATTTCGTGATTCTGGATGTTTGGCTGGCTTGTGAGTATCTGGATCGATTTAGAGGACCTCCAGGAATGTGTTGGAATGCTTAGAATGCTTTGAATTGGACTGGAAACCTGGCTGCTAGTAGCTTGCAAGACACGGTTTTTTGAAGCTTGGAATAGGGTTCTTGAGGCCAGAATTTCATCTCTTGTGCATGTAGTAACATCATGTATTTATAATAGAGTGAATTGGGTCAAGAATTGTAAGAAAAAATCAAGCCAATCAATGAGAAATTATTTGATTTGGAATCAAACCAAATATTTCCGTTTTGAGCCAATTTCAATCAAATCTCATTACCAATCATGATTATTTCGAAATAATCAGATTAAATGGCTTGCTTGGACCTCAAGGATGAGAGAAAATCCATCTTGCAATTAATTTTTGATTTTCTATCTTTTATTTTAATTAAATTGGTTTTAAATGATTAAAAATCCAAAATAAATAAAAAATAAAAGATAAATTCGTGGCCTTGGGCTTGGAGGTTCCAATTTAGCTAAGGAACATGTTTGAATCAAGAAAAGTTAGGCCCATTTGCAAAATTTTTGGTTTTGTCAAGTATTTCTCTTTGTGCACCTCCTCAAAAATGCTCAACTTGGACAAGGTGTATCTTGCTCAATTTTTAAGATTTTTGGGTGTTCTTGGACTTTTTAGAAAGCTCAAGATGTCTTCTAAACAGCCTTTTTGGTTTCATATTCATTGAAGTTTCCATGCTCATGAACACTTCTTTGCAAAAAGTTGACATTTTGTTGACTTTTAAGATGACCTGTAATGTTTTGATCCATAACTTCTAAATGAAGCATTTTCTACCCAAGCTTGTGAGACATGAAGTTGTAGATAATTGAATTCTCTTCAAAATGAGCTGTGGTGGAAAAATTTCTGATAAAGTATGTGAAAGTTATGCTTGGTCAAAGTTCTATTGACTTTTGTCTAAGAAAGCCCAATTTAGAAACTTTGACTTTTGATCAATTCTTGATTTTTCTTGATGAATCATGACCAACCCTTGATCAAATGATGAATATAACTTCAAAATATTGATGTTGACCAAAAATTATGAAGTTTGACTGTATGTTGACCACAATTGACTTTTTGTCCAATACAATTGATTTTCAACCATTTGAGCAATTGTTTGAGAAAACTTGACTTGTAAGGCTTGAAACTTGACATGGAGATTCTTTGAAGCATATGGTGAGGCATGATGACCACTTGAAGTGTTAGAGGCCACCTTGATTTGAAAATGGCAAAACCCTAGTTTGGGTTGATTGCTTAGGAGAGGGTTTGTCTGGTCAACCCTTGTGAAATCCTTGAGTATGGATATGTGAAATGTCTTGAGAAGTAGGAGGGAAAATTTTGGGGTATGACATGGTACATCGGTGCTATTGTAGGATATGGGACTTCCTCCTTCTCCTAAACATGTGTGACATTTGTTTGTGCATTTCATTGCTTGTGTGCTTCTGCCAAACCACTTGATTGCTTAATCCCTTTTCATCCATTAGTTCTACAACCAAGACGGATATTAGGATAGCTTTCCCTTAGGACCGCTCGATTATGATAGCTCTCGAGACTATACATTAGGATATACATCCTTTTCATGTCAACATACGTAGAGATTCACTTACATCCTCAACCTTAGGTCCAACTTTGCATGATAACATTAGGGTAGTACTAGTTAGTCTCCCTTTACATGTTTTCATGTTTCTTTTGCATCTTTGCATGTAATAAAACTAAAACTTGTTTTCTTTTCTTTTTGCAAATAAAAACACTTTATAATGGTTCAAAACTCCTTTCTCAAAGGTAAAACCAACCTCACTTCAAACCTTTTTCGCCTACGGACGCTTTTTTATGTTTAAATCCTTTTCAAAAAGGGCGTTCCCTTTCAAATCCAAACAAATTGCTAAGTGTGCGAGCAGCCGAACATAAGACTTCTTATAGCTGCAACGCTAAGCACAAGTTGAGATTATGAGGATGCAGAATCAAACTTCCCATAAAAACAATTGCAACGCACTAAAATAAGTGGTCCAAACTATGGCGCTCTGACTTTTCCATTGCACGAGGGAATATGTAGGCATCTTGTCACGGGGCTCGATCGAGCAAAACTTTGTAAATACTTCATTCTTTTCCCCGTGTTTCCTTCATTTTATTTTCTTTCACATGCATTGTAGTGATTAAGCGATAAATAGATATAACACACCCCTTAGATAGAAAATAGAAGTGGACACTGTAGAGTACTACGGGCGTGTAGGGTGTTAATCCCTTCCCCTCACGTAATAGAATCCCTTACCCTGATCTCTCAGTCGTGAGACCGTGATTTCTCCTTCTCAGGTTTACTTGATGTTTTCCTTTCCTCTCGTCGGATAATATATTTCGATGGCGACTTCATTGATATAGTTATCAGATGATATTCGGCCGGTTGTTTCAGTTGGAGACTTCACTAGAAATGGTCGACCTATTGATGGTCCGTCCAGGAGTCGATCCTAGCTTCCTTTTTCTTTTCTATTGGGTGTTTATTTATTTACTCGCTTTATGGCATCATCCTTTATATGCTATTCATTGCATTCTATATGGCATTTTCTTGCTTCCATATATCCTATATATTAGCTGCTGCTGTACTGGTTGATCTCTTGATTGGGTGGGAGTTACATAAGGTAAAAGGCACCTACCCCGGCCAAAGACATATAGGATAGATGGATGTTCATGTAGAATCCTTCATCCCGTGGTACGTGTGAGGAGGCATGAAGTACTGAACTCAGACGAGATTCGATTCATGGTGCTCTTGCCCTACACCCTGTTGTGTAGATAGCGAAGTAATTGATAAAGGATCATAGACTCTATTTATCATTAGGGACCCCCGTTGTGTCTAGAATTACCCTGTGAGTTGGGGAGGGATATCATTAATATAGGTACTGATGATGGTTCTGTGATATGAGGTTTTGGTTCCGTGATCTTGGTATTTTCTGGTATTTTCTGTTGATGTTCCAGTTTGGTGTCGGACCTTTGATCCTGTTACATTTGATAGAGGATTACGTTATCAGTACAACAGTGGTTTAACATGTAGGAGATATGACCTTGATGCATTGCATTCGTGTTTTATTTTATTTTCATTTACCTTAACATGCATATTTGTTTCATTTCCAGGATTGTCTAGCCTTTGAGTCTAGTGTTGGACCTTTCCAGAAGATTGATACTTGAAAGAAAGACGATCAGAGACGTCACCCAATGTACAAATTTCCTACACCTGCTCTTGAGAATCTTGTCATGTTGGCTAATAGGTCTCCAACCAAAAATGTTAGCGTATTCACCAAAGATTATGGAAGAATTCTGACATGGTTGAAATCTCCTCTCACTGATTATCAAAAGGATGGTCTCCATGCTTTGTTCCAATTCTATGACCACGAGTTAAGGTGTTTTGTGTTCCCCGACTACTTGTTGATGTGGACTTTGGAGAAGTATTATAACATCTTGGATATTCTTATATTACATCAAGTGCCTTCCCATGCTTCTATGGAGAAACCGACTCATGCTCAGATCGCCAAAGCTCTTTGTTTTGAGAAATTTGTGGTGTCAGCTATTGTTGCCAGTAAGGGAGCCGTGAAAGGTTTTCATTTGGGTTTCTTGTTGCGAGAAGCCAATGCCAAAGGCGCCAAGAAAAATTGGAAGAGTTTCAATGACATTCTATATATTTGCATCTATGGGACGGTTTTGTTTCCGAATGAACCCAAATTTGTTGACATGAACGCTACTTCCATATTCATCCAGCAGAGTCCTATTCCAACTCTTTTGGGAGATGTCTATCATTCTATACAGGCTAGGAGTTTCAAAGGGAAGTGTGAAACTGTTCATTTTTGTGCTCCATTATTGTACCAATGGTTTTAGAGTTTTCTTCCCCGAAGTGGTGCTTTTATTGATACTCAGCATACTATGAGGTGGGTTCCGAGATTGTTGGGTCTCACATCTCAGGATATTGGTTGGTATCGGCGTGATATGTCTAAAAATGAAAGTGAGAAGATTATTATCTGTTGTGGGGATTTCCCTAATGTACCTCTCATGGGCATAACGGGTGGCGTCAACTATAATCATACTCTTGCTTTGAGGCAATTCGGATATGCTTTGATGGGGCCTCCCGATGTGAGTATTGTGTGAGAAACTCTATATTATGATGTGCCTAATGTTACCGGATCGATGATTAAGGCTATTCAAGCATGGAATAGTATTCAGTGGATTAAATAAAGGAATTATGATCGTTAGTGGCCTTCTATTACAAGAGCTAGTTCCCGATGTCGTCTTGAAAAGAGATTATGAGAGAGTGCATGCTCAAAACTGCCTTCTACTCGAAGAAAAAGATACGCTTACTATGAATTATCTTGTTTCTACCCATGCAAAGAATCAATTGGTTCACGAGCTTAAGTATTTCAAAGGGGAAGCATTTGATCCAACAAGGAAGAGGTTCAGAGTTGAAGGTCCCCATGTTCCCATGGAAGAGTACAAGAAAGTTGTCGACAGTTGGGAAAAGAAGTACAAGCAGAAGAGTCGAGATTTTGAGACCCTTAAAAATTCCAAAGTTGATTCAGAGAAGAAGTACAAGGCTCAGGTTGACGAGTTAAAGAAGCAAATGCATAATCATAAGTTGATGCATGAAGCCCAGATCAAAGAGAAATATGTCCACTTGTCTCTTGCTCTTGAGGAGATGGAGCATTTCAAAATTCATACGGGAGTTCAAGATGTAGAGGGATACCCTATGTTATGTGTTTAGATGTAGGCCTTATTTGTACTTTGTGGAGAATCACCATCAGGCTTGTTGATGGGATTTCTCATTTTATTGTTTGTATTTCAAAATAGATGCTCAGACTATTTGTAAACTTCTTTATCTTGATTTAATGATGACTATTGGTTTCAGTATCCATTATCTTGTCTATTAGCTTCTCCCTAAACTTAAATCAAAGTATTAGAGTCCTGGAAATGTTCAAATATGTCATTGCATGCATCACATTCATACATGTATATATATATATATATATATATATATATATATATATATATATATATATATATATATATATATATATATATATCATGCATAACAGGTTTTGCTCAGAGTTTTTATTAGTGGCTTCCGCTTATATTAAGAAGAAAATTGATTATTCCACCTTCCACCGTTACTCAACTCAAAGCAACAAACACCGTCAAATGGAGAAAATCCAAGCAGATATGGCAGCAATGAGCGCAGATGGAGGCGCAGATGGATAAGTTTATGGAAGTGATCACTACCATGAATCGAGGACAACAAGAACTAAGGGCTCTACTGGAAAGACCTTGTCTTGAGGTTGAGCGCCATGATAACCCGTTTGATGATTTCTCTATGGGACAACCGCGTGTAGTCAATGCTCAGAACAATGATGATTTGGTTGCTAATGATCACCTTTGTGACAATGAAATGGTCGGTTCCCACCACCTCCACCTCCACCTCTAGGACCTTACTTTTATGACAATGAGATGATGCAGGGGCATCACAGTCGTGGTCGCCCGTGTTCTCAAGGTTATAATGTTGATTGGAATGAAGAAGTATACTCTGTTAACGGCAGTGAGGCTAGTTTCCCCGCCGAGGACCAAACGTATCGTCTGCTTGAAGAGAGACTAAGGGAAATTGAGGGGAAAAAGATGTCTGGTTTGGATCTTTCTGACTTGGGGTTGGTACCAAGAGTGAGGCTCCCTCCAAAATTCAAAGTCACAACTTTTATTAAGTACAACGATGCTACTTGTCCGAAAACACATATCACTGATTATTTTCGCAAGATGGCGGTATATACTGAGGACAAAAGGCTTCTTATGCACTTCTTTCAAGAGAGATTTTCTTGAGCTTCTTTGGAGTGGTATATGCACCTCGAAAGATATCATGTCAGAACATGACATAATTTGGTTGATGCCTTTATTCAGCAATATCAATTTAATATTGATATGGCTCCCAACAGAACTAAGTTATAGAACTTGTCTCAGAAGTCCGGTGAAACGTTTAAAGAGTATTCCCAAAAGAGAGATGATAGACATGTTTACCAGCACTCTTTCTGGGCACTACTATGTGGCATGTAGCATATCCGGAAGCTTTGCTGAAATGGTTAGGTATGGAGAAAGGATTGAAAGTGGTTTGAAATTCGGTAAGATCCAGTACACCGAAAGTGGAAGTTCTTCCAGTTCAAAGAAGGCATTCAGTGGTTATCCTAGAAAGAAGGAGGGTGAGACCAGCGCTCTGTATGATAAAGGAAACCAGGACAAAGCCCAAGTTAATGTTGTGAATATTTCTGCTCCTCAGTCGCAGGCTCAGCAAGCCTCGTTCCAACAATATAAAAAATAAAAAAATAATCGTGCACCTCGAAGGTTTGATGTTGTTCCAATGTCTTATGCTGAGATGTTGAAACATCTGCTTTATCTGAAATTGGTGACTGTAAGGCCTATGCTACCACCTCCTCCTATTGAGAGACGTCCGATGAATTATGATGCAAATGCTAGTTGTGAATTCGATTCTGGAACTATCGGACACAATATTGAAAATTTCTATGCATTCAAGTGTGTCATACCCCAAAATTTTCTCTCCCACTTCTCAAGACAATTCACAAGTGTTGACCAGACAAACCCTCTCCTAAGCAATCAATCCAAACTAGGGTTTTGCTCTTCTCAGGTCAAAATGGATTTCCAATGCTTCAAGTGGTCATCATACCTCATCATATGCTTCAAGGGATCACCATGTCAAGTTTCAAGCCTTACAAGTCAAATTTGCTCATCCAATTGCTCAGATGGTTGAAAATCAGTTGTATTGGACAAAAAGTCAATTATGGTCAACATACAGTCAAACTTCATAATTTTTGGTCAACATAAATATTTTGAAGTAATATTCATCATTTGATCAAGGTTTGATCATGATTCCTCAAGAAAAGTCAAGATTTGATCAAAAGTCAAAGTTACTAAATTAGGGTTTTTCGGACAAAAGTTAACAAAACTTTGACCAGGCATAACTTTCACATACTTTATCATAAATTTTTCCACCAAAGCTCATTTTGAAGGGAATTCAATTCTCTACAACTTCATATCACACAAGCTTTGGGAAAAAATGCTTCATTTGGAAGTTATGGATCAAAACATTACAAGTCCTTTTAAAAGTCAACAAAAAGTCATCTTTTTGCAAAGAAGTGTTCATGAACATGGAAACTTCAATGAAGATGAAACAAAAAGGAGTGTTTAGAGGACATCTTGAGCTTTCTAAAAAGTCCAAGAACACCCAAAAATGTTGAAAATTTAGAAAGATACAAATTGTACAAGTTGAACATTTTTGAGGAGGTGCATGAAGAGAAATACTTGAGAAAATCAATTTTTTTCTAAATAGGCCTAACTTTTCTTGGTTCAAAATTTTTTCTTATTTGAATTAGAACCTCCAAGCCCAAGGCCACGCCTTTTATCTTTTATCTTTTATTTATTTTGGATTTTTATTCATTTAAAACCAATTTAATTAAAATAAAAGATATAAAATCAAAACATTAAGTGTAAGGTTGATTTTCTCTCATTCTTGAGGTCCAAGTAAGCCATACAAGCTATCAATTTCGAAATTATTGAGATTGGCAAGAGATTTGATTGAAATTGGCTCAAAAAAAGGCAAAATAAAGTTTCATTCCAATCAAAAATTTTCACATTGATGAGGATATATTTTCTCATCAATTCTTGACCTAATGCCATCCAGTATATATACACACTGATCCCAGATGCACAAAAACGAAAATTCTTGCCTCCAAGAACCCTAAAAAAGCTTCAAAAAATTGTGTGTGTCAACCAACTTGCAGCCAAAGTTTTGCTTCGATCCAGGCCATTCCAAGCATTCAAACGTGTTCCTGGGAGTCCTCTGAATCGTCCTAGACCATCACCAAGCCTTAACACGTCCAGAATCCAGAAATCGAAGTCACGGTTTGTATACTCTAAACTCAAAATCGATTTCATTGATTTATGCACTTTTGATACAATTTGATTGCATATTTATATTCAAGATGATGTTTCGAAACTATCTGGACCATTTGTTTGAGTTTTAGAAGCAGGAATCGAGATGTGCCATGGTAAGGGTTCATGAGCTCGAATTAGGGTTTCTCAAAATAGGTAAAATTGGAAGCAACCGGTGGTACCATCGTAATCACGAGGTCAAATCGGATCGATCCATGTCCTCACCATGAATTTATATTGCTTATATTTAATTTTTCAAAGTTGCGGGTCCTATAGCTACAGAAGGACTATTGGTAAAGGCTATGGCTACGGATACAAACCGTAGGTAAAAGCCTGGGAAATTTGAATCGGGGACGATGACCCCCCTTGGCGTGCATTTTATTTCAATATTCAGTGAATTGTTTCGCTTATAATCTATTTGTTTCATGTTACTAACACAAACGCAGGGTGGCTTGGTTGGTAAGGCAGCGCGTGTATAACCCAGAGGACCAGGGTTCGATCCCTGGCTCTTCACAATATTTTTGCAACCTTGCAAAACTAACCTATTTTCTTATTATTTTCATATTTTCTTATTCTATTTAATTTTCTTTCAAACATTTTTTTCAATACACTAAAAAATCACAAAAAAATATTTCTTTTCATAATTAGGTTAGAAAAATGCTAATTTAATTATTTCATCAAAAAAATATTATTTTTCACTCATGTTTTATTTAATTGTTAATTAATCAGAAAATAACTTTTAAATCATTTTTTCCATATCAAATTAATCCAGAAAATTCCCAAAAAATATTTTTTCTAATTTAATTAGGTTTACTAACCCTAAAACTTTTTCCTAACTCAAAAACTATCTTTTTACTAACATTATTTTCTATTATTTACAATTCGATCCTTCTCGCGAAATTATTTTTAATATTGTAACTGTTTACATGTTGTAATAGTTAGGGCTTTAAGTTCTCGCATTTTTTCCAATATTATGTAACTGCTCATGGAATGTAATAGCTTAATTAGGATTTACTTTCTGCACTCCTATATTATGTATCTTCCCCAAAGCCATGTAATAGTCTAGGGTTTACTTTTCCGCATATTACATTTCCGCAATTTACTTTCTGCACATATTAACTGCTAGTAACTAGGCATGTATGGCAAGACTAAGTCAATTAACATAGCTAACCCTAATCACAAGATAAAATATCTGAATACAACACACTTTTTACAGATGCACCCACCTTAGGGTATCCTCTCTTGTTGCCTTTCGAATACATGGTCATGTCCCTCGAACGTGGGGATATCTTAGCTAAGACGCTTACAAACATATCATCATAGTCCCTTCGATACAAAGATCATAGTCCCTCGATGAACCTCGATGTTGCCTACGAATACATGATCTCGTCCCTCGATTGTTGCCTACGAAAAGTGATGATCGTCCCTACGAATATGCTAAGGTATCCCTACAAGTTGCCTTCTATGACCATCCGATATCCCTTCGAATGTCCCTTTACATCCAACGAATAAGATTACCTACCAACTAATGGTATGGATACCCTTATTCTAAAGGAAAGAAAAATAACATGGAAACGACCATTCTGAGTAGGTAATTAGACTCTTTTGCTTGCTCATTCAAAATAGTTTTTACACCTCACACTTTTTCAAAATATTTTCAAAACACTTTGTATACATTCCAGCGTGAATCATTACAAAGTCTTTTCCAAAACATTTCCAAACACTTCGTATATATTCCAGCGAGAATCATTACAAAGTCAAAGTAAAATGCCTTTTCAAAAACATTTTCAACCACACACACAAAAAGCAATTTGTAAAGTGAGCTAAGTAATTAAGAGCCCGTAGATAACTACGGATGGATATGGTGCTAACACCTTCCCTTTTCATAACTGCCTCCCGTACTCAGAATCTAACGAAGGTCTTTTCCTGTTCTTTTCGCCGTCCCTTAATTGGATACAAGAAAATTCGGTGGCGACTCTTGCTATCCGCAACATTTGTGATAAAATGCAAAACAAATAAGTAAGTTCTCCCACTGTATTACAAAATGTAAGGTACATGACTTTATTGATTCAAAAGCCATTCAATTTGATGCCCAACAGCAACAACAACCATGACTTAATGTCATTCAGAACCCAATGCCACAACATGGAGGAGAGGTAGTTCAAGTTATTATGGAAGACGGAGAAGTTCTGAACTTGATCATGGATGTGAGTTTGGTGAAGACACTGTTACCCTTTGTCAAAGAGTATTTAATCAAGAGAGGCGTCCTTGCAGGATGTGAATTTGATTGTATTGAAAGTGAAAATTTTCCGAATGGTTGTGAAAATTTGAAAGTTGGTATTCAAAATTTGATCACCAGTGGTAAATTACAGTTTGATAAGATTCAAAAGAGTAAGAAAGGTGAAGTTTAGGATGTGTCTATGATTTCAATTCCTTACACTCCGGTTGTCGTCTATGCTCCTATAAAGCTTGTTCCGTTGTTGATCACGAAGCCCGGTCATATCCTGTATGTGAGGGATAAAGTTGTGCCATGGCACTATGGACCAGAAGTTTACTATCAAAGAGTTAAACAGGAAGATGGGTTCTCTTCTGAGAAGAAGGATGATGAACCTGATGTTGCTAATACTGAAAATTTCGCCGGTAGTGGCGGAGTGTGTAACACCCCTTCTAAAATACCCCGCGAATTTAATAAATAAATCAGAGTTAGCATATAATAAAGGGCACTACAATTCAAATCCAAATATAAAATATCAAAACAGTAGTCATGCTTCACTGAAGAACTTTATTAAAAATAATCAAAACCAATGATATGTTCTACACAGCGGAAAATAGAAACCAAACAGAATAAACTTCAATTCATAATTATTCCCAAAATAAATTAAAGAACATTAGAGTATAAAACAAAACTCTCAGCCAAACGTTCCCCAGTGTTACGACTATCAGAGCATGACACTGACACGTAGATAACTAATAGCACGGCTCAAAAGCCATCCTCACCAACTCCTAAACGACTAACACTTCAATCTTAAATCATCAAATTAAGGGTGAGACTTCATCATAATTAAAATGCATTATAAGTTTCTCAAAACAATAAAATATCACAAGTATATTAATCCACCCTTTTTAGCATAATCAGATAAGTCGAGTTTTCACCAATCAATCCATAACATACATCCATACACGACAAACAAATTATAACACAGGAAACCATCCTATCATGTTATAATGTCACACAAATGCAAATGCACGACTCTATGCATGTGGTACCAAAACGTGAACTAAGTCACCAACATCGATTCGTCCATAATCACCCGGACATGAATCCAGCCTCACCACCCATAATCACCTGGGAACGATTATTGGGAAATCTCACTAATTCCGCACAATGGGAATTAGCTACCACCAGAATGTATATGCGTGCACATCATAAAGCATGCAACATTCAAATAAGTTCATGATCACACCAACGTCATAAACCAAATCAAACCAGAACATGATATCCTCATTGATCATGCACACAACAAACAGCATAAACATGCATTTCATCCACCAAATCCTGATACAAGCAATTACCACGGATACAACACTGCATACACACCAAATATGCACAAAGTACAACTGCATAATTCGAAATCCGACGCATTTTCAAACTAAATTTAAGATACAATAATTTTATTCATTTCATTAAATAGAGCATTAAATTTAAGAAACAACGACCAAAATGGCGCTCAAAACGGACTTACGGTTTGAAAGTTATGAATTTTTAAAGTTTAGTATTTTTCAAAATGACACAGTGGTAACCGGTTCCTCCCAGGGAGAACCCGGTTCCCACAAGCTTCAAAAACACGCTCTCTGGAAAAATGTATGGGGAACCCGATTCCTCCAGACAGGGAACCAGTTCCCACAGAAAAATGTGGTTTTCTTTGAAAATTTTTAACTGGGAACCCGGTTCCTCCCCAGGAGTAACCGGTTCCCAATATCCCAGAATTCATCCTCCCTGGTTTTTGTACCAGGAACCCGGTTCCTCCCACATAGGAACCGGTTCCTGCGACCTGCAGAACCAAAAATCTGTATTTTGACAGCAGTATGTATCCCAACCAAGTTCCTATGAATCCCAATCGAATCCATACATCCCAAGGCAGTAAAATCACTCAACCAACAGCAGTAACGTGCAACATAACATATTCCGATCATTCCTAACGATTATATATCATGCAAATTAATCAATTCTACACAATTCGACATCAATTGGGATAATTCCTACAAACCTAGATAATCCTAAATTGGGATTCCTAACATGCTATGATCAATCCTATTGCATTAAAAACCGATAAGGCATAGTAATTAATCGAAATCACCCCTTACCTTATGGATTCTTCGAATTCCGACACATTTGGCTTTTCCTCCTTCCTTTTGCTCTTCTCAATTTCACGTAGAGTGAAAACTTCCCAATTCCTTCTATTTTCCTTCTTTTCCTTTATTATTCCTTTTATTATTCCAATAATAATAAAATAATAATTAGTATGAGTAGAGTCTTTTACTCCTCACACCCCCACTTTACACCTCACACCCCGACACTTCCATTCTTATTTTTAATTAATTAAATCCAATAATTCAAAAAAATACTAATAATCAAACTTCTAATTAAATTAATAATTAAAATTCTAATTATATAATAATTGAATTATTTGGGGTGTCACAACTCTCCCCTACTAAAAAGAGTTTTCGTCCTCGAAAACATACCTTAGACGAAAAGTTCGGGATACGAGTCCTTCATCTAGCTCTCCAGCTCCCAAGTAACATTTCCACCTGCTGGTCCTCCCCAAGCTACTTTCACAAGAGCTATTTCCTTTCCTCGCAACTGTTTCAACTTCCGATCCTCAATCCTCGCAGGCAACGTTTCAACAGTCAAATTATCTCGTACCTGTATATCATCTACTTGAATCTCATGAGATGGATCAACAATGTATTTCCTCAACTGAGATACATGGAAGACATCATGTAAATTCGCAAGCGACGACGGTAAAGCAATCTGATAAGCAACTTTTCCAACTTTCTTCGTAATCTGAAACGGACCAATAAAGTGCGTAGTTAACTTCTTTGACTTCAAAGCTCGACCAATACTAGTCATCAGAGTAACTCGGATAAACACATGATCTCCTTCACTAAACTCGAGATCCTTTCTCCTCTTATCATGATAACTCTTTTGAAGACTCTGAGAAGCTTTCATCTCCTCATGAATCATCTTAATCTTTTCTGAAGTCTGTTGGACAATCTCCGGTCCAATCACAACACTTTCTCCAGATTCGTACCAACACAATGGTGTCCTACACGTCCTACCATAAAATGCCTCAAACGGAGCCATGCCAATACTCGAATGAAAGCTATTGTTGTAGGTAAACTCAACCAATGGTAGATAACTATCCCAAGCTCCACCTTTCTCCAACACACAAGCTCACAACAAATCCTCTAACGACTGAATCATTCTCTCCGTCTGACCATCTGTCTGCGGATGATAAGCAGAACTCAACCGCAACTTAGTACCCAAAGCTTCTTGCAACCCGGTCCAGAACTTAGACGTAAACCTCAGATCTCTATCTGACACAATACTAGAAGGATTACCGTGCAAACTCACGTTCTTCTCGACATACAACTCTGCCAACTTCTCCATAGGATAATCCATTCTTATCGGAATAAAGTGAGCAGACTTCGTTAACCGATCAACAATAACATAGATAGAATCACAATTCTTCGTTGTCCTCGGCAGACCAGACAAAAAATCCATAGAAATGCCATCCCATTTCCAATCCGGAACAAACAACGGTTCCATCAAGCCCGACGGTTTTTGATGTTCAATTTTTGACTTCTGACAAATCAGACAAGCATAAACAAACTCAGCAATTTCCTTTTTCATTTTAAGCCACCAAAATAACTTTTTCAAGTCATGATACATCTTAGTAGCACCAGGATGAATACTCAATCTACTACGATGTCCTTCTTCTAAAATACTCTTCCTAATCTCTGTAATATCCGGAACACACACCCTATAACCAAATCTCATAACACCATTCTCGTCAATTCAGAAATTACCTCCTTGACCTTGGTTGATCAATGTCAACTTATCAACTAAACCGACGTCAGATTTTTGTCCAGTTCGAATTTCTTCAAGAATACCACTAGTCAAATTCAACATACCCAATTTAACACTATCAGAAGTAGCCTCACATACCAAACTCAGATCTCTGAATTGCTCAACTAAATCCAATTCACGCATCATCAACATAGACATATGCAACGACTTCCTACTCAATGCATCTTCAACAACGTTTGCCTTACCAGAATGGTAATTCAAACTAAAATCATAATCTTTCAGGAATTCCAACCACCTTCTTTGTCTCATGTTTATCTCTTTCTGATCGAAGAGATACTTTAGACTCTTATGATTGTTGAATACCTCAAATCGAGATTCATACAAATAATGCCTCCACAATTTCAAAACAAATACCACAGCTTCCAGATCTAAATTATGAGTCAGATAATTCCTTTCATGAATCTTCAACTGTCTCGAAGCATAAGCTACTACCTGCTTATCTTGCATCAAAACACCACCTAATCCCATCAACGAAGCATCATAGTACACAACAAAAGATTCCGTTGGATTCAGAAAACTCAAAATCGGAGCACTAGTTAACCTCTTCTTCAACTCTTGGAATCCTTTCTCACATTCAGAATCCCAAACAAACATTTGACCCTTTCTGGTCAACTTAGTCAACGACAAAGCTAACTTCGCAAAATCCTTTAATGAACTTTCTGTAGTAACCTGCAAGACCAAGAAAACTACGGATTTTAGAAGCATTCGTCGATGCTTCCCACTGAGATATCGCTTCTACCTTCGTAGGATCCACAACAATGCCATTCTTGGAAATCACATGACCAAGAAAGCTTACTTCACTCAACCAGAACTCACACTTGGACAACTTCGCATAAAGCTTCTTTTCTTTCAACAATTCCAACACAACTCTAAGATGTTCTGCATACTCTCCATCACTCTTCGAATAGATCAGAATGTCATCAATAAAAACTACCACAGACTTATCAAGATACGTATGAAATATCCTGTTCATATACTCCATGAAAGCACCAAGTGCATTAGTAACTCCAAACGACATAAAAAAATACTCATAATGTCCATACCTCGTTCTAAATGCAGTTTTATGAATATCTTTCGTCTTCACACGAATCTGATGATATCCAGACCTCAAATCAATCTTACTGAATACGCAAGCCCCAACTAGTTGATCCATCAAATCATCAATCCTCGGCAATGGATACCGATTCTTGATTGTAACTTTGTTCAACTGTCTGTAATCAACACACAGTCACATCGAACCCTCTTTCTTCTTAACCAACAATACAGGAGCACCCCATGGCGAAACACTAGGACGAATAAACTTCTTCTCAAGTAATTCTTCTAACTGCTTCTTCAGTTCAGATAATTCGGATGCCGACATGCGATAAGGCGCCATCGACACCGAACTAGTTCCAGGAATCAAATCTATAGTAAATTCCACTTCCCTCTCATGTGGTAATTCACTAACATCTTTTGGAAACACTTCTGGAAATTCATTCACCACCGACAATTCATCACTCTTAGCTTTTCCTTTCGCTTCCGTAGAAGAATACGACATAAACACCACAACACCATCATTAACAGCTAAATTCAACTGCTTAACTGACATAGTCACATCTTCAACACTAGCTTCTTCAGGAAAAATAACCGTCTTCGCAAAACAGTTGATATGAACCTGGTTGAATTCCAACCAGTTTATTCCAAGGATGATATCAAGTTGTTCTAACGGTAGGCACACTAAATCCATACCGAAACCTCTACCAAAAATCACAATAGGACAATTCTTACAAACAAATGAAGTAGTCACTGAACCCGATGTAGGAGTGTCAATAACCATACTTCCATCCATATTAGATATATCCAAATTCAATCTTTTAGCACAATCCAAAGCAATAAAAGAATGTGTCGCTCCAATATCAATAATCGCAATCAAAGGTATGCCATTAATAAAACATGTACCCTTAATCAACTGATCATCTGGCTTAGTCTCTGATCCAGACAATGCGAATACCTTACCACCAGGTTGTTCTTTCTTTGGCTTAGTACACTGCAAACGAGTATGACCCTCTTCTCCACAGTTGTAATAGGTCACCATTCTCACCCTGCAATCATTAGCCACATGCCCGAGCTTCCCACACTTGAAACACTTCCTATCATTACTCTTGCAGTCTTGAATACGATGCCCCATTTCACCGCACTTGTAGCACTTAATGGAAGCACCAGAATCTCCCCCCACTAGGCTTCTTCCAACCACCGGATCTCTGATTATTCCTGTCGTAAGGTTTGCCACAATCCATCTGTTGCTTTCCCTTTCTATCAGCAAACCCACGAGAATTCGTTCGAGTATTAGCAAGATCCTCTTCTAGAATCCTACTACAGTCCACTAAATCAGAAAACCTTCAGATACGCTGATACCTGATACCCTGCTTGATCTTATCACGAAGACCATTCTCAAACTTTGATACATTTGGAAAATTCTCCATCTCCATCGTTGTTGTAGTGAGCATAGTACTTCGCCAACTCAGTAAATTTTGAAGCATACTCACTCACGGTCTTATTGCCCTGCTTGATCTCCAGAAACTCAATCTCCTTCTTTCCCCGAATGTCTTCAGGAAAATACCTCCTCAGAAAAGCCCTCTTGAACACAGCCCAATTCAGTGCAACACCATTTTGTTCCATTTCCGTCTTGGTAGCAACCTACCAGTCATCAGCTTCCTCTGCCAGCATATGATTACCATACCTCACTTTCAACTCTTTCGCACAATCAATTACTATGAAGATCCTCTCAATCTCCTTCAACCATCTCTGAGCACCTACGAGATCATGCGTGCCTTTGAGAAATGGAGGATTGTTCCTCTGAAAATTCCCCAACTGTCTATCAGCACCGATACCAGCTCCTAGCTGATTCCCTTTAAGCACACCAGTTAGCATTCCCAAAGCCTCAGCAATAGCAGCATCTTCTCTTCCGTTACCTCTTCCGGCCATTGTTCTATAACATTACAAAACAAGCTCATTAGAACACAAGTATTGACAGTGTTACCTTGCACTAGTAGCATACAAAAGGGAATAACAACACTAAGACACTGGTCACACGACCGAATATGCTTTGATACCACTATTGTAACGCCCCTTCTAAAATACCCCGCGACTTTAATAAATAAATCAGAGTTAACATATAATAAAGGGCATTACAATTCAAATCCAAATATAAAATATCAAAACAGTAGTCATGCTTTACTGAAGAACTTTATTAAAAATAATCAAAACCAATGATATGTTCTACACATCGGAAAATAGCAACCAAACGGAATAAACTTCAATTCATAGTTATTCCCAAAATAAATTAAATAACATTAGAGTATAAAACAAAACTCTCAGCCAAATGTTCCCCAGTGTTACAACTATCAGAGCATGACACTGACATGTCGATAACTAATATCACTGCTCAAAAGCCATCCTCACCAGCTGCTAAGCGGCTAACACTTCAATCTTAAATCATCAACGTAAAGGTGATACTTCATCATAATTAGAATGCATTATAAGTTTCTCAAAACAATAAAATATCACAAGTATATTAATCCATCCTTTTTTATCATAATCAGATAAGTTAAGTTTTCACCAATCAATCCATAACATACATCCATACACGACAAACAAATTATAACACAGGAAACCATCCTATCATGTTATAATGTCACACAAATGCAAATGCACGACTCTATGCATATGGTACCAAAACGTGAACTAAGTCACCAACATCGATTTGTCCATAATCACCCGGACATGAATCCAGCCTCACCACTCATAATCACCCAGAAATGCTTATTGGAAAATCTCACTAATTCCGCACAATGGGAATTAGCTACCACCATAATGTATATGCATGCACATCATAAAGCATGCATCATTCAAATAAGTTCATGATCACACCAACGTCATAAACCAAATCAAACCAGAACATGATATCCTCATTGATCATGCACACAACAAACAACATAAACATGCATTTTATCCACCAAATCCTGATACAAGCAATTACCACGGATACAACACTGCATACACACCAAATATGCACAACGTACAACTACATAATTTGAAATCCGACGCATTTTCAAACTAAATTTAAGTTACAGTAATTTTATTCATTTCATTAAATAGAACATTAAATTTAAGAAACAACGACCAAAATGGCGCTCAAAACGGACTTACGGTTTGAAAGTTATGAATTTTTAAAGTTTAGTATTTTTCAAAATGACACAGTGGTAACCGGTTCCTCCCAGGGAGAACCCGGTTCCCACAAGCTTCAAAAACACGCTCTCTGGAAAAATGTATGGGGAACCCGATTCCTCCAGACAGGGAACCAGTTCCCACAGAAAAATGTGGTTTTCTTTGAAAATTTTTAACTGGGAACCCGGTTCCTCCCCAGGAGTAACCGGTTCCCAATATCCCAGAATTCATCCTCCTGGTTTTTGTACCAGGAACCCGGTTCCTCCCACATAGGAACCGGTTCCTGCGACCTGCAGAACCAAAAATCTGTATTTTGACAGCAGTATGTATCCCAACCAAGTTCCTATGAATCCCAATCGAATCCATACATCCCAAGGCAGTAAAATCACTCAACCAACAGCAGTAACGTGCAACATAACATATTCCGATCATTCCTAACGATTATATATCATGCAAATTAATCAATTCTACACAATTCGACATCAATTGGGATAATTCCTACAAACCTAGATAATCCTAAATTGGGATTCCTAACATGCTATGATCAATCCTATTGCATTAAAAACCGATAAGGCAGAGTAATTAATCGAAATCACCCCTTACCTTATGGATTCTTTGAATTCCGACACCTCTGGCTTTTCCTCCTTCCTTTTGCTCTTCTCAATTTCACGTAGAGTGAAAACTTCCCAATTCCTTCTCTTTTCCTTTATTATTCCTTTTATTATTCCAATAATGATAATAAAATAATAATTAGTATGAGTAAAGTCTTTTACTCCTCACACCCTCACTTTACACCTCACACCCCGACACTTCCATTCTTATTTTTAATTAATTAAATCCAATAATTCAAAAAAAATACTAGTAATCAAACTTCTAATTAAATTAATAATTAAAATTCTAATTATTTGATAATTGAATTATTTGGGGTGTCACAGAGTGACCAGAAGTGGTTGGATTTTTGCTGCTCCAATTGCACTACCTAATGCAAATTCTTTGGCGAAAGCCAAAGGAAAGCAACCAACAAAGGAGCCTGATTTTCAAGTCACTAATCCTGATTTGGAAAAGGATGTTGAAGATATTGTGCGATACAACCGCAAGAGTGACTTCCGTGTTATTGATCAACTCGCTCAAACACCTGCTAAGATTTCCATTCTCTCATTGTTACACAATTCCGAGGCACACAAGAATGCCTTGATGAAGCTGCTTAATACTGCTTATGTCCCGCAAGAGATATTTGTTGGTCAGTTTGAGAATGTTTATGCCATTATATCTTCGAGTAACGGCATGGGCTTCACCGACTTTGATCTTCCGCCCGAGGGCAGAAACCATAATCGAGACTGACATGTCTCTATGGAGTGCAGGGGCACTACCCTATCTCGAGCTCTGGTGGACACTAGTTCGTCCCTGAATGTGATTCCTAAATCAGAGTTGATAAAAATTGATTATGCCGGTCTTGAACACCGCCCGAGTGATCTAGTGGTAAAGGCTTTCGACGGGTCAAGACGTTCAGTCTTTGGAGAGATATACCTCCCTATTAAGATTGGTCCTCAGGTGTTTAATGCTACCTTCTTTGTCATGGAAATTCAACCTGCTTATTATTGCCTTCTTGCCCGTCCATGGATCCATAAGGCTAGGGCAGTCACTTCCACTCTCCACCAAAAGCTTAGGTATCCTATAAACGGGAAGACCATCACAGTATACGCTGAAGAAGAGTACGTCGTGAGTCATCTCACCTCGTTCCGATATGTTGAAATCGACGGCGAAGTTCATGAGACCCCGTTCTAGGGATTTGAGACTATTCATATGCTTAAAACTCCCCAGCATGAGGAGAAGAAAAAAGACAAACCCGAGTGTTCTATGGCTTCACTCAAAGATGAAAATGCTGTAGTTGAAGGTGGATGCCCTGAAATATGGGGTAGTGTGGTGGAGGTGGTGCCTAAGTTTAACATGTTTGGGTTGGGTTTCGACCCTGTGTTGCGCCCCCAAATTCTCAAAGCGCATAATCTGGCTAATTCTGTCAAATTCTCAAGCGCCGGTGTCAGTTCTGGACAAGTGAATGTTGTTGACGATTATGATAGTGAATGCGACATTGACAAGTGGATCCGTCCTAGCGTCCCTGGTGTGGAATTGACTAATTGGACTTCTGAAGACTGTGTCCCAGTCACAATAGTCAAAGAGTAATTTTCTTTTGCTTTCTCTTATCATGCAATATTTTTTGTGCTTTGCCCAAGGCACAGTGAATCATATGTAAGGCCACCTTTGTTTTCTCATGCAAGTTTTTATCATGAAATAAAAGAACGTCTTTTGTTTTCAAATATTTTTTTACTTGTCTTTCTATTTTACATCACAATTTTAAAACTCAAAATGGCAATGATTTATTTTTCTTTTTATCATCTAAAAAACTAAAATAAGCATAAAATCAATCATGTAAATATAATCCCATTATTCTAATGGATCCCTTTGATAACGACTCTGCTATCACTTCTTATGACTTTGATAATCCGATCAACCAAGCCGAAGAAGAAGGTGAGGAAGATTGTGAACTCCCTTAAGAGTTAGCAAGATTGTTAAAGTAAGAAAAGAGGGTTATCCAACCACATCAGGAAGACATTGGAAAGGTGAATAGGGACACCACTGATGTTATTAGAGAGGTCAAGAATGGGGCTTCATTATAAGACAGTGTGAAGTAGAGACTGATTGATTTACTCAAAGAGTATTTAGATATCTTCGTCTGGTCTTATGAAGACATGCCCAGATTGGATACCGATATTGTTGTGCACAAGCTACCATTGAAAGAAGAATGTCCTCCAATTAAACAAAAGCTTCGAAGAAATCATCCTGAGATGTCTAAGAAGATTAAGGAGAAAGTCCAGAAACATCTTGGCGCGGGGTTCTGAACGTAATCTCTTATCCCCCATGGATTGCCAATATTGTGTTAGTGCCTAAGAAGGATGGGAAAGTTAGAATGTGTGTGGACTATCAAGATTTGAACAGAGCGAGTCCGAAGGATGATTTTCCACTTCATCATATTGACGTGTTGGTGGAAAATATAGCTCATGCCAAGGTGTTCTCGCTCATGGATGGTTTATCGGGCTATAACCATATTAAAATTGCCTCAGAGGACATGGCCAAGACAACTTTTATCACCCCTTGGGGGACATTCTGTTACAAGGTGTTGCCTTTCGGATTGAAGAATGTTGGGGCAAACCTATCAGCAAGCAATGGTGTCTCTCTTCCACGACATGATTCATAAGGAGATTGAAGTATATGTCGATGACATGATTATAAAATATTAAGATGAGGAAGAACACCTGATACATTTACAAAATTTGTTTGATAGATTGTGGAAATTCTGGTTGAGGCTTAATCCCAATAAGTGTACTTTTGGGGTACGATCTGGAAAATTGCTAGGCTTTGTGGTAAGCGAAAGAGGTATCGAGGTTGATCCTGCTAAAGTAAAAGCAATTCAAGAAATGCCTGAACCAAGAACTGAAAAAGAGGTTTGTGGCTTTCTAGGGAGTTTGAACTACATCTCTAAATTTATCTCTCACATGACTGCCACGTGTGAACCCATATTCAAACTGTTGAGAAAATATCAAGTTGTCAGGTGGAATGATGATTGTCAGGTCGTATTCGATAAAATAAAGGAGTATCTATAGGAACCTCTGATACTTATGCCTCCCGTGGAGGGTAGGGCATTAATCATGTACTTGACAGTGCTTGAAAGCTCAATGGGGTGTGTGTTGGGACAACATGACGAGTCTGGTCGATAAGAGCATGCAATATACTACCTTAGCAAAAAGTTTACCGACTGTGAGAAAAACTACTCACTGCTCGAAAAAACTTATTGTGCTTTGGCTTGGGCTGCTCGACGACTAAGGAGTATATGTTGACTCACACTACCTTGTTGATATCCAAGATAGATTCGATCAAGTATATCTTTGAAAATCCAACATTGATATGATGGATAGCCAGATGGCAAATGATTTTGACAGAGTATGATATCCAATATACTACTCAGAAGGCGATCAAGAGTAGTGTATTAGCGGACTATGTTGCCCACCAGCCTGTGGATGATTTTTGTCAACATCAATATTTTGAAGTCACGTTCATCATTTGATCAAGGGTTGATCATGATTCATCAAGAAAGTCACAAAATTGATCAAAAGTCAAAGTTTCTAAATTAGGGTTTTTTGATCAAAAGTCAATAGAACTTTGACCAGGCATAATTTTCACATACTTCATCATAAATTTTCCCACCAAAGCTCATTTTGAATGGAGTTCAATTCTCTGCAACTTCGTGTCTCACAAGCGTTGCCCAAAAATGCTTCATTTGAGAGTTATAGGTCAAGACATTATAGGTCCTTCTAAAATTCAATAAAAAGTCATCTTTTTCAAAAGAAGTGTACATGATCATGGAAGCTTCAATGAAAATGAAACCAAAAATCGCATTTAGAGGACATATTAAACTTTCTAAAAAGTTGAAGAACACTTCCAAATGATAAAAATTGAGCAAATTATGGTTTGTGCAAGTTTAGAAATTTTGAGAAAAGTGTATGAAAGAAATATTGAGCAATCTTGAAATTTTTCCAAATGGGCCTACATTTTTATGTTTATAACTTGTTTCTAACATTATCAAGAGGCCCCAAACCCATCCATGCTCCATGTTCATTTTCATTGTATTTATTTTTTTATTTTATTCATTAAAAATCAAATTAAATCAAAACAAAATACAAAAATTAAAGATGTGGCGTGCAAGGCTTGATATTTATCATTCTTGAGGTCCAAGCAAGCCCAAATAGCTGACAATTTCGTGCAAGATATGATTGGCATGAAGATTGATCAATTCTTGGAAATATTACATTTGATTCTTCAATCAAATATTTTCTAATCAATGCAAGATATTTCCGCAAATGCTTGACCTAATTCCATTCGTCTATAAATACTCAGCATGATCAGACCACTAGGACACGGATTGGAAGTCAAGAGAATAAGGTTTGAAGTACAGAAATTATCAAGAAACTTGCACTATCGAATTTCAAATTCCAGCCACATTCAAGAAATTCTAAGCATTCAAACAATCTCAGGTCTTCAAAGGTAAGTCTAGGCCAATAGCCATGTCCAAGCATGTCTGAATCACCCACATCATGAACTCCGATTACATCATACTTGTGAATTTCGTATTTTGATTTTTGTTGTGTTTTGATTTAAGCTAAAGATGTTGATGTCTTTCTGAGGTTAAATAGAACAGGTTTCATACATCGCATGAGGCTTATAACGTCAGAATCATGAATTTCCATGGTTAGGGTAGTTCGACCTATTTTCTTCAAATTCATCCTACAGGCATTTTTAGGACAAAACGATTGCACCAATCGATTCGCAGACCCTGATTTAGGGGGGGTAGCCTTAACCTTGAGCATCGAATTTTAGTTTTTTTTGCAGATTTGGAAAAGAGCTCATCAGAGAAGATGAAGCTGACCACCGCAGATGGTGGCTAGACCTCCCTGCATGTGGTGGTTCGCTTCTTATTGGTTGGTAAAAGCCCTAGCCTCACACGATTGGTTCGTTCCAATGCAAGGGGGCCCACAGTTTGACTCGTTTGAAAAATCAAAGGAACACGCGTGAAGCGCATGTGACTACATGGATGTGATTGCTTGACAACTAAATCCAACAGCTCAGATGGCAATGCATGGGAGCTGGTATCTAGATGGTCCTGGGATCGATTCCCAGCGACCACCCTTCCTTTTTTTCAAGCTTTTCTAACCTTTTCTTTTCTATTTTCTTTAATTATTTCATATTTTCTTTAATTAATTAATTAGTAATTAGATTAAATAATTAGTAATTAGGGTTAATTATCATTTAATTAAATTTCTTTTTTTCTTAATTAATTTAATTAATTCAATTAGTTTAGTTTAGGTTAATTTAGTTTAATTTAAATAAAATTTCTTTTATTAATTAAAAACAATTAGAATTAGGATTTTTGATTCACTCAATTTTCACATAGTAATTAGGTTAACTTCATTAGGACTTAATTAACCACAATCTCATATTTTCACTGACTTTTTTCTAATTTCTCCCGACTTTATTTCTTTATCCCGACTAATACTTTTCCACGCATATTATTGAAACTGCTTCTTGGATGTATAACTCCTCGCGCACATTTAATTTACTATTATTGTAACTGCTCACAGAATGTATTAGTAATTAGGACCTTTTAAACTTCTCGCACTATGCTTTCCGCACCTCCAATAATGTAACTGCCTAAAAGTCTTGTAATAGCGTAGATTTACTTTTCCGCATTTACTTTATGCATCTCTTATAAACTATCTATAAACTACTTAGATGTATGCTAATAGGATTGTATGACAAGATTAAAATCAACGGTTAGATAAACCTAAATTCAAAGATAAAATATGTGAATTGAACACACTTTTCACACTTGCACCCCTTTTAGGGTACTCTCTCTTGTTTCCTTTTCGAATAACAATGGTCATGTCCCTTAAATGTAGGGGTACCATTAGCAAAGTTGCCTACAAATAAACATCATCATAGTCCCTTTGATATAAATATCACAGTCCCTCGATGATCCTCAATGTTGTCTACGAATATATGATCTCGTCCCTCGGTTGTTGCCTACAAATAAGTGATGATCGTCCCTTCGAATTTGCTAAGATATCCTTGCATGTTGCCTTCAATGACCATACGATGACTCTATGCGTGTCCCTTCACATACAACGAATAGAGTTACCTACCAACTAATGGTATGGATAGCGCTATCCTAAAGGAGAAGGAAAAGAATAAGAACGACCTTTTGAGTAGGTAGTTAAGACTCTAAATTGCTTGCTCCAAATAAAAATACTTTTCACACCTCAAAATTCTTTTCTAAAATATTTTTCAAACAAACACTTTGTATACATTCTAATCAGAATCATTACAAATTTACATTTTTTCAAACAAATATTTCCAAACACTTCGTATACATTCTTGAGGAATGATACAAGAATCATTATGAATTCAAAGTGAAATACTTTTCGAAATACTTTTCAAATCAAATACACACATAGAAACCAAATTTTCAAAAAGTGAGCTAAAGAAATTAAGAGCCCGTATATAACTACGGATGGAAAGGGTGCTATTATATTCCCTTTTCATAATTACCTCCCATACTCAAAATCTATCAACGGTTTTTCCTGTTCTTTTCACGTTTCCTTTATTGGATAAAAGAAAAGTCGGTGGTGACTCTTGCTATCCGCAAGATTTGCGATAAAATGCAAAACAAAACAAGTCAGTTCTCCCATTGTGTTATAATCAACCTATGAAATTTAAGTTCTTGGACGAGGACATCATGTGTATCAGGGATTACAATTTTCCTGGCCCAGATGAAGGACCCGAACTAGGATCGAAATGGTCATTGGTGTTTGACGGTGCCTCTAAGGCCTTGGGAAATGGTGTCGGTGTTATAATCACTTCTCCAAGTGGTTTCCACATTCCGTTCACAGCTAGAATTTTCTTTGACTGTACAAACAACATGGTTGAGTATGAGACTTGCATATTCGGTATTGAGGCCGCAATTGATCTGAGAATCAAGCATCTGAGAGTGTATGGGGATTCATCCCTTGTGATAAGTCAAATTAATGGCGATTGGGAGACTCTTCACCCAAATTTGATTCCTTACCAAGAGCATGTGATAAAGTTGGTTCCTTACTTCGAGGAGATCACCTTTGATCATATCTCACAAGAAGAGAACAACTCGGATGATGCTTTGGCTACCCTGGTGTCAATGTTTAAAGTGAAGTGGGATAATGAAGCACCTTCGATTACCATTCAAAGATTGGATGATCCTGCTTTCTAGTTTGAAATTTATGTGGAAAAGGACGGTAAACCCTGGTTCTATGATGTTAAGAGATACCTTGAAACTCAAGATTATACTGAGGAAGCGTCTATGAGAGACAAGAAGTTTTTGAGAAGGTTTTTGGCGAAGTTCTTCCTTAGTAACAGTGTGTTGTATCGTAAATATCATGACAGGTTATTGCTCAAATGTGTTGACAAGAATGAAGCCGCAAAGATCATCGAAGAGATGCACAAGGGCTTATTTGGAACTCATTCCAGTGGGCACACTATGGCTAAAAATATTTTGCAAGCTGGGTGCTACTGGTGTACCATGGAAGTCGATTGTTTCAACCATGCCCGAATCTGTTACAAATGCCAAGTGTACACTAACAAGGTGCATGTGCCACCATCACCTCTAAATGTCTTGAACTCTCCTTGGCTATTTTCTATGTGGGGAATTGATATGATAGAAAAGATCGAGCCAACCTCGTCCAACGGACACCGTTTTATTTTGGTTACCATAGACTATTTCACCAAGTGGGTTGAAGTTGTGTCTTATGAAAACATCACCAAGCAAGTGGTTGCGAGGTTTATCAAGCATAATATCATCTACCGTTATGGGATTCCCGATAAGATCATTATTGATAATGGGTCGAATCTTAATAACAAGATGACGAAGGAGCTTTGTGAGTCCTTCAAGATTAAACATCACAATTCATCCCCGTATCGCCTGAAGATGAATGGTGTTGTCAAAGCAGCAAATACGAATATAAAGAAGATTGTGCAGAAAATGGTAGTGACCTATCGAGATTGGCACGAGATGTTTCCTTTTGCTTTACATGGTTATCGGACTACTGCGCTCACTTCTAATGGGGCAACCCCATTTCCCTTAGTCTATGGCATGGAGGCGATGCTTCCTGTTGAAGTTGAGATCCCTTCATTGAGAATTATGAAAGATGATAAGCTTGATGAAGATGAATAGGTGCAGAATCGACTAGACCAGTTGTGCCTCATTGATGAAAAAAGATTAACGGTTATTTGTCATGGGAAGACTTATTAGTATAGAATGAGGAAAGATTTTGACAAGAGGGTGAGACCTCATAACAACAAGCCAGGTGACCTCGTGCTAAAGAGGATAATTCTTCCTCAAGGTGATCCTCGAGGCAAGTGGACGCCGAATTACGAAGGACCATTTATTGTAAAGAAAGTTTTCTCTGGAGGTGCCATGATGCTTACAACGATGGACGGAGAAGATTTTTCACTGCACGTAAACGCGGATGTAGTCAAGAAATATTATGTAGACTTGTTTAGTCGAGAAAGGAAATAAGATCCAGAGATTACATCTTGCGTCGGATCAACGGTCACACCTCATGTCTACATCATTGTCTACTCCGAAGGGCAGGGATCGGTCCAATCACCTTCTTTGGGAAATGCGAAGTGATGATGTAGTTAGAGTTATAAAAGAGATAGAAGGGTTGAAACCCAAAGAGGATCCATTGTCGCATTGCCATGCGTTTTAGTTTTCCTCTTATTTTACTTTTGCAATTGCCTCATTTCAGGAAATGCCTCTTATTTGTACTTGCCTATTTACAGGCCCTTTATCAATCAATAAAATGAGTTTTTGCTTGTCAATTAATTTCTTGCATGTACTGATTTGATTGCGAAATACGTTCAAAGTTTTGTGATAAAATTTTGCATTTTTAAACATTAGAGGTTCTACCATGATGAGAAAATTCTGAATTTACTTTGAAACTTGTGTGACCCAGGTGGTAGAAAAAGTTATCATATCACACCTAGGGCATTCCACAAACAATGTGTTGCAGGGATCTTTGCTTGTTTGAAGGTACTTGATGCACCGGCGTAAAAATCAATAGCATTTCTTTCCTGGTGAGCATTGACGACATGTCCCCAAGTGACTCTACCTTTCCAGAAAGGTCAGATTCAAAGATCGTTATCATCATGGTATCCCCAATGAAATCTTCAGTGCAAGTGGTGGATACCTATGCCAGAAAAAAATTCCTCGATGAATGCCCGTTGGATTTACAAATTACTTCTGATAGAAGCCTCTAGCCTTTTATTCCCCTAGCAGAAAAGGCGTTTGAACCATTGGAAGAGGATGTTCATCCCCTGTGAGTTTAAATCTCTTGATATCACCTGTGAGGCTATATCTTGTGACATCCTTGACTGAAGTTATGTTGAGGATCGATGTTCTCGGTGGATGTAACGGTGGAAGCCCATCTTCAAGTGTTTTTGATCATTCCCCCAGTTGGTTGTTGTTTAGTGAATGTTTTCCCTAGTGGATCATTATTGCGGTGATTGATTTCTCCAAGAGATCATATCCCCATGAAGTTCATTACTAGAATTCCCCAGTGATCGTTGAATCAGTGGTGGCATTTTTACTTCAATAGCACACTCACGTGTTTTTCCCTAGTGAAGTTTGCAAATCTGAAGCTGGTTGTGATCTGATCTACAGTCATCGGATACTCACTTTTATCTTTCACAAACATGCATCATCACATTGAATTATCCCATTGCAAATTCATACATTGCATGGAATTCTGAGCCAGGAATAATAACCTTTGTCCC
The DNA here is from genome assembly GCA_021764765.1 of Vicia sativa. NCBI lineage: Eukaryota > Viridiplantae > Streptophyta > Magnoliopsida > Fabales > Fabaceae > Vicia > Vicia sativa. The sequence goes on along the minus strand of CM038794.1, from coordinate 246,546,413 downwards.
CAGTGATTCTCCTATAAGCTTTTAACATGTCAAGCATATTGAAAGTCTCAGCAAGGTGAATTATTTAATATGCCTATATCCCCATGAATTCTATTACGTTTCTAGTCATTCCCTGGTGCAATATGTATTTTCTATTCCTTATTGTTGCACTACCAGTCATTCCCTGGTACAACATGTTTAGGACATGTCGTTCCCCTGTGCCTATTTGAAAGCAAGCCCGACACTTTTTTTCTCCCTCAGAATACAATGTTTATTCTAAGAAGATCTTTTTGCACAAGATTTGAGTTGCTACCAATTCTTGAACATGTTTGAGTATCACATTATTCCCTATGCACATGGTGTATTCGTTCCTTGCACTATGTTTGAAGCCTGGTCAGCGTTTCCAGTCTTCGCTTTTGTTGCACTACCAGTCGTTCCCTAGTACAACATCCCAAGGTCAGGTTGTTCCCCTGTACCTATTTGAAATAAGTATCACACATGTTTATATCCTCAGAGTACATCATTCTGAGTTGGTAAAGTCTATTTGGCATTTATAGTCTTTACTTCATTGACCTATTCAGTTGTTCCCTAATATAGTGCGGTTAGTCTAGTCATTGTTCCGAGTCTTTACTGTGTGACATGTCAGTCGTTCCCTGGTATAACGCGATCCGCTAGCATGTCCAGTTGTTCCCTGACATAATATGGTCGAATTGGGTCTAGGCTAATTCTTTTTGGGTAGGGTTTGCACCCGTGTCTGTCAAGAACAAGTACTATGCTTGTCTGTCTTCTCAGAATTTAGAATTTATTTTGCGCATCCCTTTTGTTGTGTTTCAATCGTTCCCTGATACAACATTTTCGGTATATCCCCTTAAAGTCTATGCAACGTTTCTAGTCTTCACAATTTAAAGTGTAAATTTTCGAGTCCATATTTGTATTCAATCACCTTCTACCTTGTCGCTTGGAAGGCAAGCTAGCCAACCTCGATCTAGGTTGAAGGATGGTTGAATAGGGGCAGTTGTTGTACCCCAAAATTTATGCTCTCCATTTCGGTATTTCTGGATTATAATTACTAATCATAAATTTTCATGCATACATATGCATAGCATTGATCATGTGGCTACCAGGTTCTAAGCATCTCAGTTTGCGAAAGAAACTGTGTGTTTCGGCTATCTCAGATCGTTTCGAGACTAGTATCGATATTTTTCGGTTCGTATGTTTGATGCAAGATTTTCTGGTAAGAAAACTATTTTGGTTTGGTTCCATAATAATTGGGATCATTTCAATATATTCTCCAGTTCATTTGTTCATATCGGAGGTCGTTCCGTCAAGAAAAAGACTTTATTTGCTTATTTCTCAATAAAGTGAATATTGGCTTTTCGGCGCGTTTTGGAAGGCATATCTCTCAGCTCGTTAGGTATTTTCTGATTATTTTCGACTGGAAAGTCCATCTCATTATTATCTAAAACTTTTGTTTGAAATCCTGAAGCAAATTGTATGAGGAAGGCCCTCAAAGAAATTGATCTTTCAAGTGGATTAAACTGAATTTTAGTGTTGTACCGTGTTCTCGGTGTGCTAAAAAATTCATATATCCCAGATGGAACATTGAAACTGAGCGGAGCCAATTTCTAAAATTCTGTATCGAAGTCCTCTACAACTCTCATGAACAAGTCCAGAGTCAATTCCTTACCATTTAAGAGCAGTTTTTTATTCTTTGGACTTGATTTTGAGACGAACCGAGCAATTTTCATCTGATATGCGAAGTTCAAAAAAACATATTTCGCTCGATTTTTATCGAAAAGAGGTGGTACCACTGCCAAAAGTTCACAAAATTCATTGACTTTGTTTGTCACGGAGACACCGAGTTCATATTTTGTTCCGAAGACCCTCGTTCGAGGAAATTTCTCCAGAGCGCATTGAAATTTCTGCATGTGTAACGCCTAAAAATTGTGCTGAAAATTCAAAAATTCATATCGCTTGGACCGTTCATCCGATTTAGTCGAAATTTTAATCCACTCAAGCAAAATCATGTTTCCGGCATTTTTTGTTTACATTCCGACTTCAAATTTCGCACGGATCGGGCCGTTTTGGAATAAATACAAAAATTATTCGGATAATCACAATTTGGGCTTAATTATGGATCCAAGGCACTCTTAGGCACAATTTTTCACACTATAAATAAATCTTCCCCTTCACAATTTGGAAAGACACAACCATTTACCTAATTTTCATCTCTAATCTCACTCACTCTCTCTCTCTCTCTCTCTATTCTCTCTCAAACTCAAAGCCAAAAACAAGAGAAAATCAAAACTCCTCTCTCCCTCCAAAACTGGTCAACCTCCTCCTAAGAGCACCGACCGCCCTTGCTGCCACGTCAGAACCGGCCTTCTTCCGCGGGATCACCGCACCTCCACTGGGCAAGACTGGTCCGCCTCTACGCACAACTAGACGGAGCTCGGTCCAGATTCCTCTTCCAATCGCTCACGCATCCTCCGCTCCTGGCCAATCGCTCTTCTCTTTTCCTCTCCACCCTCCGCTCGGCTTAGGTACGTAACCGGTTCATCTCCTTCACGCCTTGCTTGGCCGATGCAAGACGAAGGCCGGAACTCCCTCTCCTCTTCTCTTGCTAGCTCGGTCAAGCATAGAGGAATACCTTCCTCCTTCAATTTTCTTCCATTTTCAAGAATCAAGTCTTTCATCTTCCGATTTTTACTTCAATTCCGATTATTATCATCAATTGAAGATTGATTTTAGTATTTTCTTCAACAATTCAACTTCAAACTTCAAGAACGAGTAAGTCAACTTCTCAAATAAGCACTTATTTTAAGTGATTTTTGACTTTTGACTTAATTCAAAATTGATTATTGAATTTGATTGCAATTTTCGTGTGGATTCTGATTCTTGAATTTTTGTTTCCGAATTCCTTGATTTGTTTCCAATTTTGCAACGTTAAAGTGTGTCGATATGAAGGAAATTATACATAACACACACATACACTTGTGTAGTTCATTTTCTTTGCATTTTAGTCACTTTAATTGCACATTTACATCACCTATCACATGCTCATGTATTAGATAGCATTTAGGTTGATTGATTTGCATTGAATCATGTGAATTAAAGCTTAGTTCATAAACAAAATTGTGTCGAAATGTAGCTTTAGGAATTTGAGATGTAGGTAGCATTTGCATTGTACATAATGCATCTAATCTTACATCTAGGACTTAATTTTCCTCCTCATGTATTGACATACATGCATTTTGAATAATGGAATCAAGTTTATGTGTCGGTGTTTGATTTTTATGACGTTTAAGTGTGTCGAAACCTCACTTTCACTCACTTTTCACATGTTGAAGACACTTAATCACATGTATCAAATCACAACACGACAACACTTTACATTCTTAATTTCATATGACATTAATCATGTTTTGCATTGCATTTAGGTATGGTTCACATTGAGCATCCATTATCCATGTATTGTATGCCATTTATTCTCATTTCATACATGAAAACAACATAGAAAATGTGATTAAATATGCATTTACATGCATAATTTTGCATCCACTCCCATTCAAACAAATTTGCATTCTGTACAATTTACATTTCACTTTGTTTTGACTTGTTGATTACATGTAGATTAATTAAATTCCGATTCATTTCACATTTTAAAAATCAAAACAAAAGTGAATCGGAATTTAATTCAACACATGAATTTTGTGATTCCATAAGCCTTTTTTAGCATTTTTGTGCATCAGAACTCATTTTTGTGCAAAAGACCAAAGTAATGGTTCCGGAACCGTTTTTAGAGGTTTCAGAACCAAATTTCAAGTGTAACATGCCTAAACGGAGTTTCCTCCCCGTCACTTTAAGGTCCGAAAAACGTTTCTTCCACTCGGAATTAATTCAAACCGTTCGCGTTTATGAATTAGTTGACGTTTTTGCAAGCAACCATGCGATTCTCAATCAATTTCGAGAAGTAGACTTTTTCGCTCCGATTTTGGAACACCGCCTTCCCAAGCCGATTTTTGTGATTTTATTTTACTTTTTACATGCTTATACTAGTTTATTTGCATATCTTCAATCGGTTTTGCATTTGGGGTTTATTTCTAGCACTTGCTTTGTTAATTATTACACTTTATTTCATGTGCATGGTACTTTGACTCCTTTTACTTGAAATTTGGACTTGTGTCATCTTTATCTTGCGCTTGCACATATACATGTGTATCATATTGTCTGTTTGTTTGGATTTACACCTTCCTTGCAAGTTATCCAATATTGAATACGTATGAACGCACATTCTCATGCTTGTACGCGTACGAATGCGCATACTATTTGTATATTGCTTGGATTGACATCTTTCTTGCATGTTATCCATTTGTCTGAATGTGCACGAACACACATTCTACTGCTTATTTGCGTACGAACACACACTTTTGTCTGGTTATTTAGATTTACACCTTTCTTGCAAGTTATCCATTTGTTTGTATGCGTACAAACGTGCATACTATTTGTCTAGTTATTATGGATTGACACGTTGCTTGCAGGTTATCCAATAGCTTGAATGCGTACAAACACGCATTCTATTGCTTGTACACATGCGAGTATATTCTATTGTCTTATTGTTGTGGATTGACACCTCTTTTACAGGTTATTTGTTTGCTTGAATGCGTACAAACGCGTATTCTATCGCTTGTACACATACGTGTACATTCTATTATCTGATTGTTGTGGGTTTCTCTTACAGGTCGTTTTAATATGAATGTGCACGAACACATGTTCTATTGCTTGTTTACGTACGAACGTGCATCCTGTTCTCTGCTTGTTCGGTTTACACCTTTCTTGCAGGTTCTCTTGATATGAATGTGCACAAACACACATTCTATTGTTTGTTTGCGTATGAATGTGCACCTTATTGTCTGGTTGTGATTTCTTGCAAGTTATCTTGTTCCAAATGTGTACGAATGCACATTCTAACACTTGTTTGCGTACAAACACGCATCGTGTTTTCTGCTTGTCTGGATAGTTTTTCTTATGCAGGTTTACTTGCTTTAGATGTGTACGAAAGCATATTCCGCCTATGCTTTGATGCCTCAGTGCATTACTCACCGGTTTTCTCTATTGCTTGGCAGCAATACTTGAAGTTTTCCGCAGTATTTCTTAGCTTGCAGTTGCTTACGGATTTTTATCCGTGTGGTATTTGCTATACCTTTTTACTGCATTCTTTACCACTTTTCTAGAGAACATGAGAAGTAGGGTTTTACCGCTTTCTTTTTCCATGAGAAGTAGGACTAGAGATGCATGAAGGGGCTTCCGTAGTTGGAGCATGTTCAGGAACCCCTCTGGTTTATTTAAAGATCCATTTAGGGCGCTTCTGTGTGCTACTTGTGTTTGTTTTGTTTAAAATCCTCTTCTGTGCATAGGGAGGTAATTCTCAGTAAGTGTTTACATTTGTGCTTTCATAGGTCATGAGTGGTTAGGCAACCCAGAGTGGCACCACCAAGCAAAATCCCGCTTTGATACTGATTTATATATATGATGATATGATGGGCACGCGGAAAGGGTTTGCAATCAACCTCCACACAGTTCTAGTCCGTGTCAGCTCAACACACGCGAATCATGTTGCTTCCTTATCGAGTCAATAATAAAAGTGGAAAGAGTTCCCTATTCTGGCTCTCCACACCTTTTTGGAGTTTGCATTTACTGCTGATACCTGCACTCATTGGTCTTCACACTTGACAATTCATTTCATGATGTGATACCTTTCACGGGAATCGGATGTGTCGGCTCCTGGTTGCTTCCGGTACATTGGTGTTATTGTAGGCTATGGGACTTCCTCCTTCTCCTGCGCATGTGTGACATTTGTTTGTGCATTGCATTGCTTGTGCGTTTCTTCCAAAGCACTTGATTGCTTCATTCCTTTGCATCCCTTGGTTCTACAACCAAGACAGATATTAGGATAGCTTTCCCTTAGGACCGCTCAGTTAGGATAGCTCTCGAGCCTAGACATTAGGATATACATCATTTGCATGTCAACATAGGTAGATATTCCCTTACATCCTCAACCTTAGGTCCAACTTTGTATGATAACATTAGGGTGGAACTAGTTAGTCTCCCTTTACATGTTTTTATGTTTCTTTTGCATCCTTGCATGTAATAAAACTAAAACTTGTTTTCTTTTCTTTTTACAAATCAAAACACTTAATAATGGTTCAAAACACCTTTCTCAAAGGTAAAAGCAACCAACCTCACTTCAAACCGTTTTGCCTACGGGCACTTTTTTATGTTTAAAACCTTTTCAAAAAGGGAGTTCCCTTTCAAATCCAAACAAATTGCTAAGTGTGTGAGCGAGTGAGCATAAGACTTCTTATAGTTGCAACGCCAAGCACGAGTTGTGATTGTGAGGATCCGGAATCGAACTTCGCATAAATTTTTTTATAACCCATCAAAACAAGTGAGCCGAACTATGGCGCTCTGACTTTCCCATTGCACGAGGGAATATGTAGGCATCTTGTCACGGGGCTCGATCGAGCAAAACTTTGTAAATACTTCTTTCTTTTCCCCGTGTTTCCTTTATTTTCTTTTCTTTCACATGCATTGTAGTGATTAAGTGATAGATAGATATAACACACCCCTTAGATAGAAAATAGAAGTGGATACTATAGAGTACTACGGGCGTGTGGGGTGTTAATCCCTTCCCCTCGCGTAATAGACTCCCTTACCCCGATCTCTCGGTCGTGAGACCGTGATTGCTCCCTCTCAGGTTTACTCGATGATTTCCTTTCCTCTCGCAGGATAAAAAACGTTTGATGGCGACTTCATTGATATAGTTATCGGATGATGTTCAGCCGGTTGTTTCGGATGAGGTGAAATATTTGTCATAAATTGTAATATTAGTAGTAGTTCCTACTACATTAAATCTAGTAATTACTTCGTATTTTCAATTATCTTTGGCGAAGTTCAGTGTCGTGCTATGACATCTAATATTTTTTAAATAGATTACCTATGTTACTTTATGATATATATGACTCTATATCGACCATCATCCAAAATATTCCCCACTCTAATTCTCGTTCTATGCCTCAGGAATTAAATTATGCAATTCCCCATGGGTCAACACAACCCCCACAACATATTCATTAGCATAAAATTAAACAATATTTTGTTATTTTTTGGGAATGATCCTAGGCTTAATGGCACCGTAGACAGATGAGAGAGTACTGCTATCATAATTTTCTCTCAAGTTGCTCTCACTAGAAAATTCTAGGCTTCACATTGTTTCTCCATCTCCTAGATTGGTAAGGGAAGTGGTGTTGACCCTTATTCTCGTCAACTAGATCAAAGGAAATTCAAATGGCGCATTATTGGTAATTTAGCTACCTGTGGGGGGATCTGTTGGAATCATTGAGGGAATCAGTGTAGTGTTTTTGGATGAAAACAGACTCCATGCTCGTGATTCAATCTTTCTCTAATCTCTTTTTGTTGCTTTGGAAAATTCAAAATAGGTGAAATAATTGTCTCCTTCACACTCAACTCAATTTGGTTGGCTCGCAATAAGGTTAGATTTGATGGCTCTCTAATCTCCTTTTCTTCTTCTATTTCTTACATTTCGGCCGCGGTTTCCACTGCGGGGAATGCGGTGGTTTCTGGATCTCATATTAATATGAATGACTTTGTGATCATTAAGAGGTTTAAAGTGGTCATAAGACCTCCTCGAGCTCCAAATATCAAGGAAGTTCTTTGGCAGCCCCCTCAAAGAAATTGGATTAAGATTAATTCGGACGAAACTTCTATTTCGCCCTCTAGTCTCTCCGCGTGTGGAGGTCTAGCTAATTTATGTCTAACTTCTAGGAATTATACCTAGTGGCGTATCATTCATTCTGATATAAGTATTGTCTATAGTAAGAACTTACAAGAATGACCTAATTCTAAAATTTGATAACTTTTAAAGTCTTGGTCTACTCCTATCATTTTTTTACCTTCTTCCATTAATATATCTCTCGGGCTTAACACATTTTGCTTAAAGAAAAATAAATTAAAATTAAAAGAAATTGAAATTTAATTATAAAATAAAAAATAAAAATATTAACATTAGATAATAATACATAAAAATTAAATTAAATTGTACATATTGTTAAATGTGTTTGAAGCTCATCCCAAAGTTTAGCTAAAAAGATAAGAGTGCCTGATCTACATATCTAGCTGACTATGAACACAAGTAATGTAATATTTCAAAACAATTTCAACACCTACCATTGAACTTAGGTCAAATTTTCAAAAGAAAAAGTAGTTAGAGTTTCAATAGTATAAATAATATAATTATAAAAATAAGAGTTACAGAAATAATATATGATTAAGGATACTAAACTACATTTGGTCCAATTATAATAAAAAGATTGTTACACTTCATCTATCATCTTTCCTCAAAATCACAATCAATTAAGAGAAAGTATTTAAACAAAAATAAAAATGAAAATGTACTCAATAGTATATATTATAAAACCAAAACAACTAACATCATTACATGATTACTTACCGACACAAAATCACAACCAAATAGATAAATCATCACAAATATAAATAAAAATAGACCTAGTCAAGTTAAGTTTTGTCAAATCTGATTCTAAACTATTAAATATTTTAAAATCTTAGTTTGATGTGAAGTCTTTTAAAAGTTTGTTTTTAAATTTAAGTCTAACCATTTTAAAATGATTTCATCAATCTATTAATCTATTTTATTTGAATATTTTTAAATAAGCAATTTAATTAGTGTTAAAATAGATTAATAAATTAAAATATTAATTAGAATAAATATTTATTTGCATTGACTTATTCAAATTTACCTATTAACATATGTTTTGTGATATTATTTATTTGACTCGCTTTTGAAAACAACTTATATATTGTTCATAAAGTTTGCTCAACTTATTTTCACAAGTGCATCTAGAAAACTAAACTTTATTTTTGTATTTTAATTTAAAATACAAATGTCATATAATTATAATAAAACTATTCATATTTATTTAAATAGACTAACTTAATAAGTTTAAAAGATTTTCTTTTTAACTAATGGCCTAATTCTTTTAACTAAATAGGCTTATAAAAAACCTAAATTTTTTTTATTTAAAAAGAAATGTATGACCTAACTTGGACCTATATAGACTAGGTCGTTGATCTTTGTTATTAGCCTGAAGTATTTTCACCCCTAATCACAAAGAATGAATAATAAATTCTACATTAATTAGGCATAGAGTTTAGAAAGAGTGACACTCTAATTTTGTAATTTGACTTTATACAAAGGAATTAAGTTAAAATCTAATCATAATATGATATCAAATCCTATATGATCCTAGATCACTCACTTTTTATATCAAAACAACAAATCTAATATTTTTTGCAAGAAGTATATGATAATGGGTAAATTATATGAAAATATGAGAATGAATAACAACTGACGAAAAGTTGAGATTAAATTGTGATATTTACTAAATCATGTGTCATTAATAGAAAAATGAATCATTAATCAAAATTTAAAATATATTTTAATCTCAACTATTAAATATAAATTTAACGGTTGTTGTTACGTTCTCACATTCTCATATAAACTTACTCATTCTCATATATATATATATATATATATATATATATATATATATATATATATATATATATATATATATATATATATATATATATATATATATATATCATGCATAAGGATTTCCAATAAAGAGTATATCCTGGCCTCTGGAACCAGATATATTCGGACTATAGAGCCAGAGATGCCGACGACTAAGGTGTTGGGAGATGAATGGATTTTCACTGGGGCACACAACCCAGATCCAAGAGGTTACCGTCAACCCGACAATTATGAGAGTGTTATGACTATGTTGACTCATTAAGAACGTAACTGCCATTTTATACCTGACAGTGCACGTTATGCTTCTGGCCATCATTGGCAACAACTGACGTTACAAGCCTTAAAGATAACTCCAGTTAAATATACTTGAGGGACACAGACGTTACAAGTAGCAATTAGTGAGGACTTTGCACCTCTATATAAAGGGCTCCTGAATGAGGGATAAACAAAACATAGAACTCGGAGCTAAAGACAGTTAACTTGAGCCTTCGAATCCCTAAACATATTCAAATAATTTTTCTAGCAAGAATAATATATATATATATATATATATATATATATATATATATATATATATATATATATATATATTCATGCATAAGGATTTCCAATAAAGAGTATATCCTGGCCTCTGGAACCAGGTTTATCCGGACTATAGAGCCAGAGATGCCGACGACTAAGGTGTTGGGAGATGAAGGGATTTTCACTGGGGCACACAACCCGGATCCAAGAGGTTACCGTCAACCCGACAATTATGAGAGTGTTATGACTATGTTGACTCATTAAGAACGTACACTAGTACAAAAAAGACAATATAATTTTAAAATTTACACCCTTTTTTAAAAAATGGGAGTAAATAAAAAAATATAGTGGCAATTTTGTAAATAAAATGTCATTTAAATGTTATCATGTGACAATGTACCCCCATTTTCTAAAAATGGGTTTAAATTAAAATTATTATTATAATCAAATCTCAATTACTCCTTTTAAAATAAATAAATGAGTGTAATTTTATATAAATTAAAAAATTTATAATGTAATCAATATGAAACCCATATTTTATTTTCACCCTTTTTCCTTCACCCATATTTTATTTTCACCCTTTTTCCTTCACCAAACCCATTCATCCTTCAAAATCTTCTTTCAAAATCTTCTTCCAACCGTAGAAATCGAGGGATGAAACCAACTCTTCATCCTCAACTCGAAACGATTCTTCCCAAACGCATTCATCCTTCACGAAACCCATTCATCCGTCGAAAAACTCTTCATTCTCAAAATCTTCTTCCAAACACGAAATCAAAGTGCGGACGAAACCAACTCTTCATCCTCAACTCGAAGCGATTCATCCCAAACGCATTCTCAAACGATTCGTCCCCAAGCATTCTCAAACGATTCGTCCCAACTCTTCTAAGCGCAAGGTTCGTGAACCAAACTCTTCTCAACTCCCAAACCATCACGATATATTTTGAGCAACATGCATTGGTAGGGTTTGAGTGACATGCATTAGGGTTTGAGTGACATGCATTGATATCTGAATTTTTTATGGTATTGAATTTTGAACTGGTTTGAACTGGAATGCAGTCTCAACTTGAACACCAATGTTTGATCATTTTCCAGCTTCTTGAAGGACCGGTGGTAAATCTGTAAGTGTGTATTCTGTCGATGAATGTTGAATGGATTCGAATTTTGATGATGATTTGGTGATTCGAAAATGCGTATTTTGATAGTGTTGTTGATTCTGTAATGATTGTTATTGTATTTTGTAATGGGTGTTTTGCTTAAATTGTTTCAAAGTGCAACTTGTTCAAGATGAGCTAATCGGTGAAGTAAGGTCTCGAGAGTTGTGTTGTTGATGTAACCGTGTGAATCGAGAAGGTATTTTTGAATTTTGTTTAGTTTGCTTACTTAGCTGCGCTTTTTAGGTCTTATATCATGTCATTGTTTATTATGTCATTGTTTATTTTACAATCTTCCATTATTTGTATAAATGTGTTTGTATGAAAAGATTAGTGATCATGTAAGGATTGTTTTGATTCAAATGAGAAAATGCCATGTATTGTCTTTTGATATGATTTTGTGCTTCCTCCTTCATACATCTCAACCTCAAACCTCTCATCGCCTCTGCCTCTCTCGTATCACTTTCTCTGTCACCTCTGCTCCGCATAACCTCCGCTCTCACCTTCACTACACCCTCCATCCTCCATCGAGTTACACAGTTGTGTCATGTGAACATACTGTATGATTCTGTTTAAGTTTGAGTTGATTCTATTCGAAATTTGTGATTAATTATGTAAAATGCAGTGATGGTGATAGTTACATTTTGTTGAGTAGAATGGTGAATGAGTAATGTGTTAATATCATGTCGTGTTTACATTCTCCTATTTCATTTCTCTATTGTTTATGTTCTATTCGAGTTTTTGTTAATGGAAAGAGATGAACAAATATGTAAGAGAGTTTTGATCCATTGCGTGATGTGAATTTTGTGTAGAGTGTTGTGTATGTTATAAGGGGTTTATATTGATCGATACATTTGCAATTGAATAGATGAGTTCTGTTACTCACTGTCTTAACTTTTTGAAACTTTTGATGAGTTTGTTTGTGTTTTATGGTTTTGTTGGAGCTTAATTAAATGAATGGATGAAGATTTTGTTGTTCAATTTGAGGTTACTGATTTGAATAAAGAGCTTTTAATGAGTATTTGTTGTGCTTAGGTAGAAGTAGAATCTAGAACAAAGTTAGACGACAACAACAGCACAATGGAGTTCTTCTTTAGGACCAATGGATCATTACTTTAGTCCAGTTAATAGGAACTCCTTCTTCATCAAGAACACATCATCATCAATTAGGACATTCACTTCATGATCATCAATCCATGACAATGTCTAATTCGGTTTATATACGAATGGTGAAAACCATACTGCAGATCAACGATAGATGTAGCATCGGTTTTCCCGCACCATAGTCGAAGGAGAAGATAGATTCAAAGATGACGAGGAGGATCCTATGAAGAGTCTTTTAGGCGAAGAAGGATTTAGGGATGAGCGTTTACCGGATGAAATGAAGAAAAATGTCGCTCACAATGTGTTCGATGAAATATCCCAACTGGTTTTTTTCTTCTTTTTGCTTCAATTTTGATTTTCTTATGCTGTGATGTTGTGTTGTTGATGATTATGTTGAAATCACGGATTGTGAATTGGTTATGATGTTGCCGTTATCGCCATCTTGGATTCTAGGAAAACGACACCAAGATGAGGTATATACATTGATTTTCTCTCTATGCTGATGCATTACTATATTTATACCTATCGATAAATATCATATTCTATTTGATAGATGAATAAAGTGTAGAATGATGGTTCAAATTGATGAAATCTCATCTTGGTGTGGTTCTTCAACTTTAATCCATGTCGTTAAAGTTTGTTCAAATTCTGCTATTTTACAGTGAAGAAAGCAGTTCTTGAACAGTAAAATGTATTTTTTGAGTGATTAACATCTTTATTATATCGGTTTCCTAAATATATTATTGATGATATCTTGAGTTTCAAGTCAACTTCCGTTTCCTTAATTGCAGAATATGATACTACGCCAACCGCAAACTGCTTTAACTTGATATATAATCTGTTGGCACATAATGAGGGAAATAGAAAAGTTTCTTTGAGCCACCAAGAGGTATTGCCAACATCTCTTTGGGTAAATTCTTAATTGCTTATTGTATAAGTACTTATTTAATCACATTTAGAATCATTAAATTTCGATGGACTTATTTGAATTTATCTATCGGTATAAACACTTATTAGGGCGCGATACTACGATTGCTTTGTGATTTGCGAAAGTCACTAAGTACAAAAATATGTTTCCAACAATTGATTTTTCACGGTAAGTGGTCTATTTTGATTATCTCAAAAGTGGATAATAGCTAAGGTATGATTAATATTTGGTTAGTCATGACCGATGTTTTCTATGAACTATGTTTAGATAGAATCGATGACGACATTTTGTGGAAACGATATTAGAGAGAAGAATGGAAGTTTCGCTGGGGACTGAAATTTTTGGAATGGTGAGTGATAAAATACGTTACATTTCATGTCGGTGACTATGCATATTTAAAATGATATTACCGTTGGCTCTTCGCTTTATTACATTCACACTATGAAATCTTATACGACTTAATAGGATACTGGGAGCATATTTCGCCTCTAAAATCTAAATCAATTAGTTTGAACTGGTCGATTCGGATTTGCATATGTTCGATAATAGGCGCCTTTGTAAACTTGTAGTGGACGAGTAGCATTAGGAGTTTGTAGGGAAGTGGTTATAGTGAGATGTAAATAAAAGAACTTCGAAAGGTAGTTCTTCCCTTAATTTATTGAATTTCAAACTGGTAGTGAGATGTAAATATAAGAAGTAATCCCAAGCATGTCTAGATTTCATCGAAACACTTGTTTAACCCTTTCCAAAATCTAAAATGAATTGGCAATTTCTACCTTGATATTGTACGGAACCCGGCATTATACCTCAATTATTAGCTTTGACTCTTTTCGGCGTGTGATAGTTATTGTTATTGATCTTTATATTTATGTTTCAGGAGAAGCGTATCTAACCTTCTTCACGTGGTTTCCGTGAAAGTCGGATCAACTAATACATCATATGTTGAAAGGCAAGGCCACACTCAGTTGATCGATTTGCATCGTAAGTTGCCTACAACGACCCCTCACAACGAGACCGTCAGCAGGGTGATAGTTGTAGGTTTATCATAATGGACAAGTTGTTTCGAGCTTTACGGAAACAACGAGGTCTTAACGACGAACAAGTGATTTCGCTCGGATCACTAGCGAAACTAGAGTCGAAATAGAATTTGTAATCTTTAAGTAAGAAACCGATTGATTTTTTCTCCTTTAGCAATGAGTTTCATATTTAGCATTTCATAACTAACAAGGTGAAGTAATTAAATGCGCTTTTCGATGGTGCTTCGAGATTGAGTTAAGATTATTACATATAGAGGTATGTAACAAGCACAAAAGACATCACAAGATTGCACTCGGGATCAACCATTACATTGGTAAAAACTAATCCTCTTTTGATAGGATTAAACCCTCCAAACAATATGTTTGTGCTAATTAAACTACATTCTTAAAATGGATTTTCTGTCTTTTAGCCGTTTTTGGTTGAATGGTTACGATTTGGGTATATAGATGATGATCACGTTGTTGTGAGTTTCAAGAAACAAGACCACGACTTGAAATGGCCGACATCATGGAATCATGGGAATCACTTGCTGGGTCGTCACAACTTTTGAAAGGAACTTCAATTTATCTTGTTGGCGATTCAACTGAAATCAACGAGAGGGTGAACACTCAGGTCTCGCACGCTTAAGTCATGCGTGATATGATTATCAATATTCTAAATCTGGTAACTAGGAGGAGAAACTATAGTAATGTCAAGGGGTTCATTTTGTGGTTGATGCCTATGATTGATGTGTAACTTTCAAGAATGGCTCATAAATGATATTCTTCTCTTCTCGGATACACATCACTTAGTACACAAGAGTTCTTTGGAATCTTATTCCAATCAAACTGTGGATTCATGTAAGTCGGTCTCATTGCTACTAGTTTGATATGCCTTGCTCCTCAAAGCCACTCTCATCTTCCGGTATCTTCTCATCTCTAACCACTTTTGTAGCTACAATCAAAGCTATTGAATTTTTAGCTTAGACTAAGTAGCTTCTCATTGTGTCTTAGAGTTGTTAAATTTCATGTTTGGATGTTACTATTTGAAACTAACCTTTGATTGGATCATTGTTCAATGTAGGGTATCCAACAACTTCAAATTGTTCAATGACTTCCTCCCGCCAGATGAATTATAAATTTGCTTCAACTCATAATGTTGCTTTTAGAGTTAAAGCCGCATTGGTAATCGGATGGAGGAGATAATGGTCCGGCTGATGAATTGAAGAGAACATCGACACAAGATTCATCAAGCCAACTTTTTCTAACTTGACAACAATGAATTTGATTTGGACGATCCTGAAGGTTTTGCTTCTATCCCAAGCCATTGAAGATATTCGCCAGGAAAGGTTGTGAAATAATCCTCCGTTGTTTAAGATTTTAGAAACCGATTAAAAATGAAATAATGTTTTTAAAGGGAGGCGAGGCCAAAAGTACAAAGATCACACACGAAGCTATGGCTTTTATAGTAAAGCATGTAATTGGCATAGTTTGTGTAAGCATGAAAGAGGAAGACCTTGATAGATTGGAACTTCGATATGACTTGTGAAAATTAATCAAGTGCGGAGAATGAAGTGCTAAAGATCGAACAAACAACACAGTTAATATTGAATACTTACTGATATGACTTGTGAAAATTAATCAAGTGCGTATATCTAATACCTTATCCGATGTTGATCAATTTGTGGTATAAAGATTGGAGGAGGATCTCGTGGCGATGTAACCATTTTGCCAACATTGATTTTGAACAATGTCCGATAGAGGTTAGTTACTTAAGTTGACACATATTTTTCCTCTTCTCGACTTGATTTCAACTTCAAATTTGACTATCCTTTTCAATTTTTATTTGTTTTGTCTAAAGGAAAATTGGAGAGAACATATGTTTTGAAATGTGGATTTAAGGAGACTACTGAACCTCAAGTTTGTTTAAGTGGAGGACTAATGATTGATTCTTTTAGTTCAAAGCTTCTACTTGAGAGTGAGTTTAACTTTGTTCGGTTTTGATTTATCGAAATGATGGCATGATCTCAGATTTGAAGTCGAGTCCTAGAACGAAACATAAAATTCTATAAGCTTTACTTCAATAACTTTTTCATTCGGTTCTCCATTATGAGTTTATGCAAGATTATCATATAAGGGTATTTGGTCTAATGGTATGATTCTCGTTTTGGATGCGAGAGGTCCGAGTTCGATTCTCGGAATGCCCATTTTAATTATTAAAATAGGGTTTAAATTATATTAGAAAAATGTGCTAAATTGTATTAAAAAATGGTGTAGTCAGACCTTTTTTTTATTTAAAAAGGGTGTAATTACACCCGATATTTATTAAAAAGGGTGTAAATTATCATATATTTACCCCCGATTTTTATTAAAATTTTTATGAAAATAGGGTGCACATAAGAACGATAAGAACATATTACCCCCTTTTTTTAATTATAATTACACCCATTAAATTTAATAAAAATCGGGTGTAAATCATAAGCTATTTACCCCCTATTGTTAAACGGGTGTAATTAAGGTAGACATTTCTCACCCAATGGATATACACCCGATTTTTATTAAATTTAATGGGTGTAATTATAATAAAAAAAAGGGTGTAAATTAATCTTTTTGTACTAGTGGTAACTGCCATTTTATACATGACAGTGCGCATTATGCTTCTGGCCATCATTGGCAACAACTGACGTTACAAGCCTTAAAGATAACTCCAGTTAAATATACTTGAGGGACACAGACGTTACAAGCAGCAATTAGTGAGGACTTTGCACCTCTATATAAAGGGCTCCTGAATGAGGGATAAACAAAACATAGAACTTGGAGCTAAAGACAGTTAACTTGAGTCTTCGAATCCCTAAACATATTCAAATAATTTTTCTAGCAAGAATATATATATATATATATATATATATATATATATATATATATATATATATATATATATATATATATATATATATATATATACATACATTAAACGGACAATACAAGAGTCTGGTACAACTTCAAACGTTATAAAACAATCGTACATTTAAATTCAATGAAATTCATTATTTTCACGGGTTCACTATCACCATAATATCGTTTTTATTTTAATCAACAAAATATTTATAAATATTTATAGTTATTAGATTAAGACATATTGGATTTAACAGGTTGATGATTTGTTATATATTTATTTTTAAATATTTATCGTTATTGGTGATTTTATAATAACAGTTATATATAGGCAAAGACCAATCCTTATCGAATTATATAAGATATGAAAGAATTCTTTTTTGATATGGTTTTTCTATTAGATACAAAGAGTATCTTTTAAGGCAAATTACAAAACTCATTCTTTGTTGACGTTAAAATTGTCCATAATTATAATATTTTAGTCAGAACTTATTACTATTTCATATTTTATTTGTTATATATTCTATTATTATAATTATAAATTTTACTTAAAATTATAAATAATAGAATCCGTGCGGACGCACGGGTCTTCTTCTAATTTATATATATATATATATATATATATATATATATATATATATATATATATATATATATATATATATATATATATTACCACAACAACATGCATACCGCATTAAACTGACAATACGAGAGGCTAGTACAACTTGAACCGTTATTAAGCAATCGTACATCTAGATCCAATGAAAACTCAATACTATTCCACATAAATATATTGCCATGTGTATACCTCTGTGCTTTGTTTTGACAGAGTACGCTAATTAAGTTGTTTTTGCATAGAAAGAAACTCAAGGCCACTGTAAATGCTAGGGTCATTTCATGCCCTGGTTGATTCCCACAAACCGTCAATCAAAATTCGAGTAAAATATATCTGTGGCAGACAATGTTAGGATTTCCCACAATCAACAAACTATTAATTTTTATAGAGACCACCGCGTATATTATTATATTCAATGGGCCAGTATTCAAAACCAACTATCAAATATGTGGGTGGTGCTGAAAATTATTCTTCAATATAATCATTTTTCTTACAATTCTATGATGAATTTATGAAGTTAATTATTATTTTTTCTTTTTTAATTTTAATTCTTTATAAACAAATATATATGAGCCATACCTATTTAATGAGATGCTGAACAGTGAGTGTGGGTGTATATTTGGATGCTTTTGAGTATTTTTCTGCTTGACATCACATGGATTTGATAATGACTGCTTGGACATATCTGAGTGAATGAGGGCATATACAACCGAACAAGAAAACTTCAAATTTCTTAACGTGAAATAACTTCCAACACTTTTCTTTTTTCCACATGTCTCTAACACATTTAATCATATACATTTATTAAAGCTATTAGACTATTAGGTTACATATTTAATATTGGTCAAACCGTATGGCTGATAATTTGATTTATATAAATTAAAAATAAAAATATTGATTAAATAAATTTTTTGACATTAACTTTATAATTATGAAATAAGTCAGGATGAAATGATACAAAGATGTGAAACTTAATAATATAACGTCTCTAATGATTCTTTATCACACATTCTTATAATAAAATTTACCGTTAAATTGAAAACTATTATCATATAAATCTCTATAAAATTTAATATCAATTGAAAATCATTTGATATGTCAACAAAATGTATAAAATTTAATGTCTTATAAAACTTCAACAAAATCGTTAATTTTAATCCTTCTCTTTAACATTTTAATAATTTTTTATTGATGTTAAATTTTATAGACACAATTTATATAATATTATCTTTCAAAACAACAGTAAATTTTATTAATTAAATATGTGGTAAAAAATTATCGAAGGTATCATGTTACTAGATTTCACACCTTAAAGTCAATTAATCATAAGTTCTATAATATACGTAAAAAAAAATTATAAAACTATTCAGGAAAATATGTTGAATAATAATTTTACATAATAATCCAACTTTCAAACATCACAATTTTTTTAAAAATTTCTAAATGTGAAGAAGGAGATCCTGCTACCAATTTTTTAAAACACCTTATGTCAAACTTTTAACACATTTATATATTTATTAGCAATTAATTATATTAATTA
This sequence comes from Vicia sativa, assembly GCA_021764765.1. NCBI lineage: Eukaryota > Viridiplantae > Streptophyta > Magnoliopsida > Fabales > Fabaceae > Vicia > Vicia sativa. The sequence continues at coordinate 246,527,022 of CM038794.1, read as the reverse complement.
ACTATAATTATATTTATTAATTATATTTATATTTATGAGTTATTACTCTTTTCATTTCTTTTTAAGTGTCATTTAAATATAAAACTCTTCAATCAAGATAATGGATTGTTAGAGTTATTTTTTTATTATACCTTCACTTATTTTATCTTTTTTAATAAATTCACTCATACACTCTCTCTTAGTTATTGAGAAAGTAAGAGTATCATTGATAAATTATGACATTAAATTATAAAAATGACATTTAAATAGAATTTTTTCTTCTAAAACGACATTTAAAAAGCAACGGAGGGAGTACTATTTTACAAAAAGAATTAGAAAATAATTATATGTGTGAAGATCCATTTTAATCCTTCATAAAAATTACATAATTCAACTTAATCCTCGAGAAATTAGAAAACTCTATTTAATTCCTTATAAAATTGAACCCGATCATATTAATCTCTCTATTAATATTATTTTCAAATCAATTTTATTTTCTAATTTTGAACGGTAACTAGACTACCATGTGGTAACTAGACTATTTAGATTTGCATTTTTTATAATTACATGAACAAACAAAACAAGTTGAATTTCAATTTTTCGACAATTTAGATTTAAAAATTATTTATAACAAAAAAACAAAAATTTTGCCCTAAAAAGTCAAACCCAAAGATCATTAAGTTACATCACACGTATTTATCACTGGACCAACATACATTAGTAATAGATAATCTTCATAATTTATAAATATTATTTATTTTCTTAGTTACTTATTTCATATAATACACAAATAAATATTTACATATTTCAAACTAATTAAAACTAAATAATAATCAATTAATTTAATAGTAGTTCAATTAATTATTAAAATATTTAAATAATTTAAAGCGTATATTATTTAAAATAAATAAATACTTATTTTTGTGTTATTTGAAATAAATAAATGTTTATTCCGAATTAGTATTAAATTAAGTATTCATCATTAGAAATATTAACAATATAAATTTATTGGTCTCGTGAAAAAGTGGGACATAAATAATACATATGGTAGTTCAGTCACGGTTTAAAAGTAAGCCAAAAATAAATTTGAAAAAAATATTAATAAATTAACTAACATGACCCAGTTAAATTTTGTAAGAAATTAAATAGAGTCTTTTTATTTCTCGAGAATTAAATTGAATTCTATAATTTTTGTGCGAGACTAAAATGAGTCTTCACTCTAATTATTCACAAATTAATGAAAAACAATAAATTACATTCTTATATGATATTAGAGCTCTCAATTCAAAACTACTAAAACCTAACCCTTATCACACATTCTTCATCATGGCTGCACCCACTTTTCCAACAAATAATGTTGGTGACACTTAGCCAACAATCAATAAATCTCTATCGGCGACAATTGGAATTTCATTATATTTTTATCATAAAGAACATCAAAACCATCATTCTGGTGATGTTGCATAATGATTCCAACTCATATCTCGCATGGTATGTAACACTCTAATTTTATTAAAATAAAATGCTCAAGTGAGCAAAAAGAAAATACCATAAAATAAAGAGCAAAAAGATAAATGACATGAATTATAAAGATGTTAATTTAAATGACATAAAGTAAATTGCAGGAAATTTAAATTGCATTAAAGTAAAAGTTAGTACAATTAATGGTAGAGTTAGTATGTTAGTTTTCTGATTCAGAATAAATTTAGCGTTACGTTAAGCAATCGCATACAGACTTATATAGAAGTCAATACTATATGAGGTCGGTCAATAACAATTTATGTATCTTACATGTTAGATATATGGTAGAAACCATACTCCTAAAACATATAGCACAAGTAAAACAAATGTGTATCAAGACCTAAGTTAAGGAGACGGGATTATTACATCAATCAAATTCTTCATAATACCTTAGGATAAACTTTTACTAGTCCAAAGTACCTTGAGTGATCTATTGATCACTTAGAGGTAGATTTGGAATGATGAAAGTTCATCAAGTACTAATCTAAATTCAACTGAACAAACATGAATCAATCATCATCCAATTGATCCAAAAAAGAAAAATAAGAAGAAAGAAATGAAGATAAAGCCATAAAGATCCAAATAGGATCATGAATTAGGTCTAACTTCATCATAATCAATCATCCATTTTGGTGGATTTGGACTTTCAACCTATCAACATTCAAGTTCCATTATTGTTGATGAAATTCATGACCTAAATGATCAAGATCCAAACTAACCAGAATATACAAAATTTAACTTGTATTAATAAACAAAATAAAACAAGGAAATGGTTTTTAAAAATGGTTTTAAAATGAAAAATAAAAGTTAAAATACTAAACTACATTCAAAAAATCTTAAAAAAATCAACTAAGGCCATAAAATCATCAGAAATTGTCCATAATATTTTTAGAATTTTTTTCATAATTTTTGAAAATTTAAAACTAATGTTAAAGCAATTAAAATTACTCAAACAAGTGAAAATGATTAAAAATAGTAAACATCAAAATGAAAATTCAAAAAAAATTACAGTGAGAAATTGTGAGAATAGTTTTTGTGAATTTTTCATATTTTTTAGAATTAAAATGACAGAGAAATGAATTTTTAAAATAAAATCAAATAAAATAAAAAAATGAAAAAAAAGGAAAACAAATCCCACGCGTTGGATGAAAGTCGCTTAAATGACCGGGATAATTAAGTGATCTAGAAGTGAGGACCTACGATGGAATTTAGTATAAAAATAACATGGAACCAGATAAAAGCCCAACCAACCAAAACGTTTCACGTGGAATGATCTCATTGGGTGAAGCATTTAAAATGAACTCAGGCCAAGCTCCGCTCTCAGATCATCTTCTTCGGTGATCCCTCACTGAAGTTTCAGTATTTTGCAATGTTTGAACATCAAACCAATACTATCATGATCATTTCATCAAGGAGAGACCAACTATGGTTTTTAAAATCATTTATATACACTGCACGCAGAGAATTTTGAAGAAGACAAAACAAAGTGCAAAACGGATTTTCAAAAAATACGAAAGGTAAACGCATCATTTCAACAAAGTTGAACACCCAGAAAGTGTCAACACACTTAGAGCTACATTGTGGTATCAAGAATGAAGAAAGAATATGCCTCCAATTACCTAAACAAAGAGTGACTGATTTGCTCTGAAATTGGACTTAGATAGCTTGATTTAGTGCACAATTTAATTTGCTTTTGATTTGGTTAGATTCAAGGAAGATCAGTGATGCTAATACGAATGAGAAAAGGGATTGAAAATTCATTGAGATTAGAAAATAAAGTCATGATTTGGAAGGTTCAAGGTGAGTTATGGAAGGGTAATTTAGGCTCTCAAAGCTTGGGAAATTAATGCAATGAATTCTTCTATTTATAGGGAAGTGAATGAGAAGGTTTAGCGGGAGAATTAGCCCTCAAAACTTAAATTCCAAGTTGATCTGATGAGTGAGTTTGTTGCGACTTGCTCTATGTCGAAATACGCCCTAAAGTTGTATTTTGTGACTCAAATATCTTGTGGAAACATGTTCAACAAGCAAAAGAGGCTTTTTCTGATCATTCCTTTTGCTACTTGTAGATTTCATCACAATCTTCATAATATGCTAAAAAAATTTGCATTAGGCAACTTAGAACAAACGTTATGGCTTGTGGAAGTTTATGAAAAATTTTGACTTCTATACTTAGAAAATTTTGTAAGTTAAAAGCATTAAAATAACATGTAATCTTTTGATGAATTGCATGCCTTTCCAAGAAAAATTAAAACTAGATCACTTAAAAGAACTTGTAGAGGGCATCATGAAGATTATTGTGCAAAAATAAGGAGCTCGATATGATAAGAATTGAGCAAGTTATGATTCTTGAAAGTTGAGTAAAAACCACTTGTAAATAAGTCAAATTTTCACTTAGTCCTCAAATGACCTATAATGTTTTTAAACTTTTGATGACTTTATTCACATAATTAGATCTTGACTTGTAAAGATAAGTTGTAGATTATGTCAAGTAGATTAATATGCAAAAATAAGCATCCAAAAATATTGAATAGTGAAAGAGTTGTGGTCTTGTGAACTTTGACTTGAAAACTTACCAAATTAGGTCAAGCCATTTTGCATAACTTTGATATTTTTCTTGCGATCCAATGCATGATGATGAAGCCTTGACTTATCTTTGATTAAAAATGGCCAAACTTGAGGTTAATTGATGATGAAGGCATGGAAATAAACACATGAACCTTTGATCTTTCTGGGAAATAAGCAACCAATCCATGAGCACCCCTTGATCAACTGAGATTGAACGATACTTGAAAATGATATGACATAAGATTATAGACCAATCCCTAATGCATAAGTCCTTGAGGATAAATATTGATCATACTTTGACTTTTATCAGATGAAACCCTAGTTGAGGAAACTTGTTTAATTCACTTCGTTCACACTTGTCCTTGCAAAATAAACAAAGGAAAACAAAACATATTTTTTTGGTATTTTGATTATATGTTAATAAAACATAAAGAATGTATGTACAAGATACACAAGTGAGTGCTTTATGATCCCTAAAAGGCAAACTTAAAGGGGAAGAGAGATTAAAGGTTGAGAGACAACATAAGGTTGTGATCTTGATGTGTTGCAAAGATGAAAAGATAGTAAGGGGTCTTAGGGGTAAAAATTAGAGTATAATACTTAGAGTTGTCAGAGTTATTGCTTGAGTAACTATGATATGTTTTAAAGTTGTGTTTTTATGCCTTGGTGTTAAAAGTTATTACCATGTTCATGGTCTAACACAAGTAATAATAATAGTGAACTACTTTATTGATGAATTTTGAGAGTTAGAAGAATTTTGTGAAATTAGATGTTGGTCGATAAGTTTAGAGTGAAACAATAGTAGGTAATTTACCTATAATAACAGATTTTTGAAATAAGCTATTTGAACATGTTAAGGGATGTTAGGGATAAGTCTAAGTTGAAAAAAAGGAGTTTAAGAGTGAAAATCCCGTAAGAAAATCGTAGAAAAATGAAAGAGAGTATTGACCTTTTTTTGGCATATCTTGAGCTTCGTAATTCTGTTTGAAGCCACGTTAGTTACGTTAGAAATATAAAGCGATAATATTTATGTCTAAGTTTATAAATTGTGTCTAAGAATGCTACAACAATATCAGTTTTCTGGTTTCTATACCATAAATGTTGGTGATTTCGGTCATGCATTGATCAACTTGTTTCAATTATAGCTAGAGTCTCATAAGTCTTTTGGAGTGAGGTCAGTTGTGTTGGAAAGAGGGATTAATAATCTTTTCAACTGGAAATTTTCATAATTTTCTCATAAGTATATAATTTTTTGTATCATTTTGAAGTCAGGCGAAACATTTTATTCGTTGTGAGTACTTGTTCTTGTTGTTTGATTATACTGAACCGATTGGTGTATTAAGTCTTAAAATAAAAACCATATTCTTCGGATAGAATCTCTAAGCTTTCCAAAATATATTAATTTGCTTGAATCTGACTTCATTTGATATTTTAAATAATTATTCGAATGTGACGTGTTGTCATGTTACTATTAAAGTGAAATTATCATGAATCAATTGGGTTGTTCTATAATATTGAATGTCGATCCTACTGATTAAGCTATTGCGTGATTGTGAATAATTGATTATGATATTGTGTTGAATGTGTAAATGGTGATATTGATGTATTATTGTATGATCATGAGATATATTCATGAATCAAGTGATATTGTATATAATTTTGTGTTCAATTAATTATATATTGAATTATAGAAAATATGATGCTATAGTATTATGATGTTGATGATGATTATGATGTTGTTGTGTATGATGTTAATAATGATAATAATGTTGATATGTTGATATTGTCATGATTATGTTGTTGTTGTGTTGGTTGATAATAGTTTGAGTATGGAGAACTATTATCGTTGGGTCAATGTATATGTTATTTATTATAGGGAGGGGACTTTAAATATTATGTTGTTGTTGTTGCATTAACGTATTTTAAAATAAATTTATGATGTTGTTGTTGTTAATGAAAGAGGCAAGTTACAACCCTAATTATTGTTGTGAATAATTCATGATTAGAAAGGGCATTTTAGTAATTTTAGGATAATTTAGTATTTGTTATTTTACTGTTATTATCGTATATCTTAAGTCCTTATGATTAGGATTATGGTTTGTTTTTAGTTAGTTACTTTTGAGCTTATAAATAGGTGCTTGTATTTCATTAGTTTTACATTTCAATTCAATACAATTTATTCCTTGTTTTTATTTTCTATCTTATTTCCATCATTGTTATCTTCTATCCTTGTGGCCTAACAAATTAGTATCTAGAGCTTTTGGTTTAGAATTCAGGGAAATAAGAATTGTGTTTCTATCTGTGGGTTATTTGCGTAAGGAAGAAGATGAACGAAAACAGCAACTTAAGCACCAACCTTCCAGTCTTTGATGGCAAAAACTGGAATAGATTGATGATCCAGATGCGTGTGCTGTTTGGAGCTCAAGATGTTTTGGAGCTTGTTACTAATGGTTACATTCCAATTGTAAAAAAAGAGAAAGAGAGAGAAGGAGGAGGATTAGAAGGATTTGTTCTACATCCATCGGTGTGGATGCGATCGTGTTTGAGAAGATTGCGATTCTATGACCTCAAAACACACTAGTCGTGTTACAGGTGACGATGAAGAAGGTGAAGCTTCAATCCTTGAGAAAGCAATACAAAAATCTCAACATAAAGAGTAGTGAGAAGATTTCTGAATATATCTCAAGAGTGATTCTGATCACTAATGAGATGAAGGCATGGAGAAACTCTTTCGAACAAGTGATCATAGAAGGTTGAGGTCACTTATCCCTTTTTTTGACTATATTGTGGTTGCTATTGAACATAACAACGATCTGGAGACAATAAAAATTGAAGAGCTGCAAAGCAATCTAGAAGCACATGAATTGCGCGAAACTTCGAGAGGAAGTAGAGCAGCTCAAAATATTCTTTTGTCAAGAAGGACCGCGTAAATAGACGTGGTGAGATACGGAAGCTTGATTCGATGAAAAGTATTAGAAGGAAAGGATGTATGAAAGTTCAATGTTACTGCAGGCGCTTTGCCACTTTAGAGATTGTAGGTCAAACAAAGAAAGAGAATCAGAAGAAGCAAAAACAGCCAGAGATGATTCAGATGATGAAAATGTGCTATTGATGACTTATGAATCTGACGAGGAATGTAACGCCCCGTTTTATTTAATATTATATTATATTAATATTTTGAGTTATCGTTTGACGATTATTTTGGCGACGAGAATATTTATATTAATCGATATATCTATTAATATATTTGGTGACGTTTCGTTCGGTCCGGTTTTTATTCTGTTCGAAAATTATTTTAATTAATTGAGTTAATAATATTATTAGATATTATTAGTGTGTTAATTAATAAGAATAGATAGGGGTGTGAGGATTAATTGTTTAGGATTAGATTTACACCCTTAGTTTACTAGTAAGAGAATAACATTATAAACACTTTTCCTCATTTTCTTCCATTCCAACACAAAGCCAAACATAGTAACCTAGAGAGAAAGAGAGGGTTTTGGAAGAAGAAGAAGAAGAGTAAGAGCAAGAGCAAGGTTTGGAGTTGTTGAATCATCAAGAATCATCCAATCACTTGAGGTAAGGGGTTTGATTTTCCTTTCCATATAGTTAGGATTTGATAGATATATTTTGGATTTAGGAAAAATTTATAGGTTGATTCATGAGTTTGGCTGGTTGATTGTTGAAATAACTTAGAAAGATTGAGTTAGGAGTATGGATTATTGGGTGTTTCATTGCTAGCTTGTAGGAACTAGAAATATAAAACTGGAAACAAGGAAACTGTGAAAAACCAGAAAAGAATTTACACTGTCTGTAACATAACCGTGGATGAAGAAGATGAGTGAACCATAAAACAAGGGGGAGGCGCCCACCTCAGCTTGAGGGGCGTCCGTCCCCCACTCCAAGGCCCACGCCTCCATCATGGTACAAGGGGCTGGGACGTGCGTCCCTTAATGCAGGGCAAGAAAAGGAATTTTGGTTTTTCTGTATACTGTGTTTTTGTTTTTTGTTTTCAGCAGAATGGTTTTTCTGCATAATTTTTCTAGCTAGCTTTTGTTTCTTTAAAATTCTCCAATTTCACATAGTAATAGTTTATATTAATAAAATATAATTAGGACATAAGTTAGCCGATTAATTTTAGAACCCGATTATATTCCGATTTTTCGATTTCGGTAATTTCAGCGACGAAGCAAGTTGCTCCGAATTCAACAAAAATTGACGTGCTAGCTAAGTTCGACGTGTAGAACGTAGTGGTGAGGTTAGCTTTTCGAAATTACGAGTTTTTACAAAATGACCCGAAATAGGCCAAATTACAGTTAAATTGAATCAGATTGCATTTTAGTCGATTTAAGACACATATGGACAATCCGCTTTTGGTGTTGACGATTATGATTAATGTCGGTTATTAAGAATGGCTTTCGCGACGATTATTGGTATTTCGACTATTTTTCCGTATTTGGAATTTGCTGGATTAAATTGATAATGATGTGGTGTGATTAAACATGATGTTTGCGACGGTGTATTTATTAATGAATACTTGATGATATGCGATGCGATGATATGTTTATCTTGATGTGGATAAATATGGCGACGTGGACTTTATGTCAATTTTTATGAGCGATGATGATGTGTCGTTGTGTTGTCTTTAATGTCGAGTCACATACATTGCATTGGCGACGAGGGCTTTTATGCCAAGCGACGATGGGCTTTATGCCAAGTGTTCCTAATTATGGACAAAGTGACGGGTACCACATGCATAATATAGTCGTGTCTCATGGAGTCGGTTATGTTTATGTTTGAGTTGTTTGGCGTTGGGTTTTAATTGACGGATGATGTTGAATTGCGATGATATATGATACTTTGTGTTGATGTAAGTATAATGATTATGTGACGAAGTTAAAGTGTTAATTTTATACACTAAATGCTAATTTAAAGTATGTAAGCTTTTATATACATACTCTTATTAACTTATATCATTTATAATTCCAAAACTATTTATATATTCTATCATGCCTTTAATTATATGTTTTGAAGTATCTCACCCTTTACTTGTTTCCTATATATTGGTAACGGTGATCCACGAGGATGATGAGGATTAGCTCGAGTCTCTTTATTTTGTGTCGCTGCCTCGATCGTAGTAACATTTGGCGACGTGACTATTTTGATAGGATAGTTTATGTATACTATCTTATGATGTTATAACTTTATGTATTGATGATAACATGATGTTATGTATATTTTGTGAACACATCCGTTGTCGTGAATAGTTATATGTATGTGATGAATTATGATATGAATTGGTATATCCATTTTTTTGCGTGCATTATAATGCAAAGTGATGAAAATATGAATATGTGATGCCTCAATTTTGTTGGATGAAATTTTGAAACTCGATTTTATTATTAATTACGAGGGTTAGAATTAGGTGTTAGTATCGGACTCCCTCCACCAAGTTGTTGAGTTTGTTGTTATCTGTGATTCTAATCCTTGTTTTGTTGTGAGCGTTGTTATGGAAGGAACAGGAATGATGAGGCTCTTTCTCGCTATGCATGCAATAGCTCGCTTTCCAACACCCGAATGTTGACGAACTGGTCTCGTTTGGCAACCTTCCAAAGAGAGAATACCCCTACTTTCCAAGGAAAGTATGATCCTGAAGGTGCCTTAACATGGTTGAAGAAGATTAAAAGAATCTTCCGTGTGATGGATTGCACTCCTGTGCAAAAGATCCATTATGGTACTCATAAGTTAAGTGAGGTGGTATGGGTTGACACCGTCAAAGGCTTCTTGTGGAAGTGACGTGGGGAGTTTTCCGTAGGGAATTCATGAGGAAGTATTACCCAGAGGATGTTCGGGGAAAGAAGGAGATAGAGTTCCTTGAGCTGAAACAAGGGAATATGTCTATCACTGATTATGCTTTAACCGAAATGCTAAGTTCTATCCTCACTATGATGGAGAGAATGCCGAGTTTTCTAAGTGCATTAAATTTGAGAATGGCTTGCGTCCTGAGATTAAGAAAGCGATTGGTTATCAGAAAATCTGTGTCTTTGCAGATTTGATTGATAGTTGTAGAATCTTCGAGGAAGATAGTAATGCACACTATAAGATTATGTCTAATAAGAGAAACAAGGGTCAAAGAGCCAAACCATATGATACTCCGGTAAAAAAGAAAAACTAGTAGTGCTCCCTAGTATTGTTTGTTACAAGTGTGGGAAACCAGCCACAAAAGTAATGTTTGTCAAGTGAAGGAGGAAATGAGATGAGATGTTTTGTGGAGAAGTGGGTCATGTGACTCGTGATTGCAAGCATAAAGATGTGGTCTGTTTAATTATGGCGAGGAGGTCACATTAGTTCTCAATGTAAGAAGCCTAAGAGAACTCAAGGAGCGGGAAGGTGTTTGCTTTGTCGGGTGCTCCGGCAAACGAAGATGGTCTTGTTCGAGGTACTAGTTTCATTAATAGCATTCCTCTTATTACTATTATTGATATAACTCACTTTTTTATTGATTGTGTTAAGAGATTGGGTCTCACTTTGTCATCTCTAGATAGAGATATGGTGGTGGAAGTTCCGCTAAGGAACGGTTACTACTTCTTTTGTGTTGCCTTTATCAATCTTTGATAGAGACTTTGTGGTGGATCTTGTTTGTTTACCGCTTGTTGGGTTGGACGTGGTTCTGGGTATGGATTGGTTGAAAGCTAATTATGTCCATATCAATTGCTATGACAACACTGTGAGGTTTTCTTCCTTAGTGGAAGAAGATCAAACTATGTTGATGTCGACGAAATAGTTGAATGAGTTCATGAAAGATGAAGCATTGGTTTTCTTGTTGATGGCGACTCTTTCTGTGGAGAGTCAATCTGTGATTGCAAACTTTCCGGTGGTGTGCGATTTTCCCGAAGTATTCCTTGATGAGATTCCTAGTGCACCTCCAGAAAGAGAAGTTAAATTTTCTATGGATCTTGTCCCTGGTACCAGACCTATCTCTATGGCACCATACAGGATGTTCGCATCTGAGTTAGCAGAATTGAAGAGCCAATTAGAAGATTTGCTCGAGAAGAAGTTTGTTAGACCAAGTGTGTCACCGTGGGAAGCTCCTGTGTTATTGGTGAAGAAGAAAGACGGTAGCATGAGACTTTGTATTGATTATCGTCAGTTGAATAAAGTAACTATCAAGAATATGTATCCACTTCCTAGAATTGATGATTTGATGGACCGATTGGTTGGCGCTCGCATGTTTAGCAAGATTGATTTGAGATCGGGTTACCATCAAATAAGGGTGAAAGAATAAGATGTTCAGAAAACTGCTTTCAGGACGAGGTATGGACATTACGAGTATTCGGTGATTCCTTTCGGTGTCACTAATGCACCGGGAGTATTCATGGAGTACATGAATCTTATTTTCCATCCTTACTTGGACCGTTTCGTGGTTGTTTTCATTGCTGATATTCTGGTTTATTCTAACTCGGAAGAAGAACACGCAGAACATTTGCGCATTGTGTTAGAAGTTCTGAAAGAGAAGAAGCTCTATGCTAAGTTGTCAAAGTGCGAGTTCTGGTTAAGTGAAGTGAGCTTTTTGGGACATGTCATTTTTGGTGATGGCATTATGGTTAATCCTTCTAAGGTTGATGTTGTGTTAAGATGGGAAACTCCTAAGTCTGTTACTGAGATAGAAGTTTCTTAGGTTTGGCTGGTTACTACAGGAGGTTCATTGAAGGTTTTTCTAAGTTGGCACTTCCCTTGACAAAGTTGACTTGTAAAGGAGCTGCTTTTGTGTGGGATGTCAAGTGTGAAGAAAGTTTTGTTGAATTGAAGAAGAGGTTAACAACGGCTCCGATCTTGATTCTACCTAATCCTGAAGAATCGTTTGTTTTTTCTTGTGATGCCTCTAAGATGGGTTTAGGTGGTGTGCTTATGCAAAATGGCAAGGTGGTTGCTTATGCTTCTAGGCAATTGAAGGTTCATGAGAAGAACTATCCTACTCACGATTTGGAACTCGCAGCGGTTGTTTTTGTGCTTAAGATTTGGAGGCATTATCTTTATGGTTCTAGATTTGAGGTATTTAGTGACCATAAAAGCTTGAAATACTTGTTTGATCAAAAAGAGCTTAATATGAGGCAAAGGCGGTGGCTTGAATTGTTGAAAGATTATGATTTTGGATTGAATTATCATCCTGGTAAAGCTAATGTGGTGGCCGATGCTTTAAGTCGAAAGACTTTGCATATGTCAGTTTTGATGATGAAAGAGTTGGAAATGATTGAACAATTTAGAGATATGAGTCTTGTGATAGAAGTGACGCCGAAGAGTGTTATCTTGGGAATGTTGAAAATCAATAATGATTTCCTTGATAGCATTAGAGAAGCTCAAAAGCTTGATGTGAAACTTGTTGATTTGTTGGTTGGTATTGGACAAACTGAAAGTGAAGATTTCAAGTTGGATGCTCAGGGTGTTTTGAGGTTCCGAGATAGGATTTTTATTCTCGATGATGTGGATTTAAAGAGAATGATCTTGGAAGAAAGTCATAGAAGCAATTTGAGTATTCATCCCGGAGCGACCAAAATGTATCAAGATTTAAGGAAAATATTTTGGTGGTCGGGCATGAAAAGAGAGGTGGCCCAGTTTGTTTGTGCTTGTTTAACTTGTCAGAAGTCTAAAGTGGAGCATCAGAAACCTGCAGGGTTGATGCAACCGTTAGAGATCCCGGAATGGAAATGGGATAGCATTTTTATGGATTTCGTAATGGGGTTACCGAATACACCAAGAGGACACGATGCAATTTTGGTGATTGTTGATAGGCTTACAAAGTCGACTCACTTTATTCCTATTAACATCACTTATCCCGTATCGAAGTTGGCGAAGATTTATACGCATGTGATTGTTAGATTACATGGTATTCCTTTGTGTATTATTTCGGATAGAGATCCGAGGTTCACTTTTGAATTTTGGAAAAGCTTGCAAGAAGCTTTGGGTTCTTAGTTGAGGTTGAGTTCGGCTTATCATCCTTAAACTGATGGTTAGACGGAAAGGACGATTCAATCGTTGGAAGACTTGTTACGAGCATGTATTCTTGAACATGGTGGTTCATGGGATACATTCTCCCTTTGATTGAGTTTACTTATAACAACAGTTTTCATGCTAGTATTGGAATGGCACCGCTTGAGGCTTTGTATGGTCGGAGGTGTAGAACTCCTTTGTGTTGGCACGAGTCGGGTGAAAGTGTGGTGCTTGGACCCGAATAGGTTAGAGAGACTACTGAGGCAGTGAAGATGATTAGAGAAAAGATGAGAATTTCTCAAAGTCGACAAAAGAGTTATCATGATAAAAGGAGAAAAGACTTGGAATTTCAAGATGGTGATCATGTATTTTTGAGAGTTACTCCTACAACCGGCGTTGGGCGAGCATTGAAGTTGAAAAAGTTAACTCCTCGCTTTATTGGTCCTTACCAAATTACTAGTAAAGTGGGAAAAATGGCTTATAGGATGGCGTTACCACCAAATCTTTCGAATTTGCACGATGTATTCCATGTGTCGCAACTTCGGAAGTATGTTCCGGATTCTTCGCATGTGATTGAGATGGATGATATTCAAGTTCGAGAAAATCTTACGGTGGAAACGATGCCTTTAAGGATTGAGGATCGTAAGATAAAGTCTCTTTGTGGAAAAGAGATTTCATTGGTCAAAGTTTTTTGGATAGGAGCAGTTGGTGAAAGCGTGACGTGGGAGTTAGAAAGTAAGATGCCGGATTCCTATCCCGAGCTTTTCGTAATTTCGAGGACGAAATTTTTAAGTGGGGAGAGTTGTAACACCATTTTATTATTATATTAATATTTTGAGTTTGACAATTATTTTGACGAGAATATTTATATTAATCGATATATCTATTAATATATTTGGTGACGCTTTCGGTTTTTATTCCGTTTCGTAAAATATTATTCGGACCGATATTTAATTATTAATTAATTGATTTAATAATATTATTAGATATTATTAGTGTGTTAAATAATAAGAATAGATAGGGGTGTGAGGATCAATTGTGTAGGATTGGGTTACACCCTTAATTTACTAGTAAGAGAATAACATTATAAACACTTTTCCTCATTTTCTTCCATTCCAACACAAAGCCAAACATAGTAACCTAGTTTTGGAAAAGAAGAAGAAGAAGAGTAAGAGCAAGAGCAAGGTTTGGAGTTGTTGTATCATCAAGAATCATCCAATCACTTGAGGTAAGGGGTTTGATTTTCCTTTCCATATAGTTAGGGTTTGATAGATATATTTTGGATTAGGAAAAATTGATAGGTTAGTTCATGAGTTTGGTTGGTTGATTGTTGAAATAACTTAGAAAGGTTGAGTTAGGAGTATGGATTATTGGGTGTTTCATTGCTAGCTTGTAGGAACTAGAAGTATAAAAATGGAAACAAGGAAAGAAAACCGAAAAAGAATTTACATTATACATAAACCGTGGATGAAGAAGATGAGTGAACCATAAAACAAGCCCACCTCTTGAGGGCGGCCCCCACTCAAACCCCCCTCCATCATGGTACAAGGGCTGCGTCGCGAAAGAGAAGAAATTTTGGTTTTTCTATATACTGTGTTTTTGTTTTCTATTTTCTGCAGAATGGTTTTTCTGCATAATTTTTAAAATTCTTTAAAATTCTGTTTCTTTAAAATTCTCCAATTTCTTTAAAATTCTCCAATTTCACATAGTAATAGTTTATATTAATAAAATATAATTAGGACATAAGTTAGCCGATTAAATTTAGAACCCGATTATGTTCCAATTTTCCGATTTTAATTTCGACAAGCAAGTTGCTCAATTCAATGAAAATTGACGTGCTAGCTAAGTTCGACGTGTAGAACGTAGTGGTGAGGTTAGTTTTTCGAAATTACGATTTTTTACGAAACGACCCGAAATAGGCCAAATTACGGTTAAATTGAATTGGATTGCGTTTTAGTCGATTTAAGACACGTATGGACAATCCGATTTCGATATTGACGATTATGATTAATGCCGGTTATTAAGAATGGCTTTCGCGACGATTATTGGTATTTTGACTATTTTTCCGTATTTGGAATTTGGTGGATTAAATTGATAATGATGTGGTGTGATTAAACATGATGTTTGCGACTGTGTATTTATTAATGAATACTTGATGGTATGCGATGCGATGATATGTTTATCTTGATGTGGATAAATATGGCGACGTGGACTTTATGTCAATTTTTATGAGCGATGATGATATGTCGTTGTGTTGTCTTTATTGTCGAGTCACATACATTGCATTGGCGATGAGGGCTTTTATGCCAAGCGACGATGGGCTTTATGCCAAGTGTTCCTAATTATGGACAAAGCGACGGGTACCACATGCATAATATAGTCGTGTCTCATGGAGTCGGTTATGTTTATGTTTGAGTTGTTTGGCGTTGGGTTTTAATTGACGGATGATGTTGAATTGTGATGATATATGATACTTTGTGTTGATGTGAGTATAATGATTATGTGACGAAGTTAAAGTGTTAATTTTATACACTAAATGCTAATTTAAAGTATGTAAGCTTTTAATATATGTTGACATACTCTTATTAACTTATATCATTTATAATTCCAAAACTATTTATATATTCTATCATGCCTTTAATTATATGTTTTGGAGTATCTCACCCTTTACTTGTTTCGCCGTTGCCTTAATATTGGTAACGTGCAGGTGATCCACGAGGATGATGAGGATTAGCTCGAGTCCCTTTATTTTGAGCCGCTCTGCTCTGATCGTAGTGACACTTGGGATTTGGGCGACGTGATTATTTTGATAGGATAGTTTATGTATACTATCTTATAATGTTATAAATTTATGTATTGATGATAACATGATGTTATGTATATTTTTTGAACACATCCGCTGTGTTGTGAATAGTCATATGTGTATATGATGAATTATGATATGAATCGGTATATCCGACTTTTGATTTTTGTGACATGCATTATAATGCAAAGTGATGAAAATGTGAATATATGAAGCCTCAATTTTGTTGGATGAAATTTTGAAACTCTGATTTTATTATTAATTACGAGGGGTAGAATTGGGGTGTTACAAGGAACCTGTGAGGTTATCATTTTCTGAATCCGAAGGGGATGAAGATTCTAAAGGAGTGTCTCTTTATGAGTCAGAGTCAGAAAATGAAGAAGAGTCAGAAGTTGAAGCATCTGAAGATGAGTTAGAAGTTGAAACTTCTGAAAGAGAGTCAGAAGATGAAACTTCTGAAGAACAGCCAGAAAATGATTTTGTAGATTCTGAAGATGAGTCAGAATCTGAGGTTTAGAAGATGAGTCAGAAGATTCTACTTCTGAAGATGAGTTAGAAGATTCTGCTTCTGAAGATGAGTCAGAACATGAAGGTTCTGAAGATGAGTCAGAACATGAAGGTTTTGAAGATGAGTCGAAGGAAGGTTCAAGATGAGTCGAGCGTAGGTTCGAAGATGAGTCGAACATGAAGGTTCGAAGATGAGTCGAAACGAAGGTTCGAAGATGATTCAAGCGAAGGTTGAAGAAGAACATGAAGGTTCTGAAGAAAAATTAGAGTTAGAAGATGAAGAAGCTTCTGGAGACTCTAAGGATGAGTCAGATAGTGAATTTGATTCTGATCCAGATTCTGATGATGATCCAGAATCTGGTGGTGATCATACTACGGAAGAAAACTCGAGGAGGAAAAGCTTCTGGAGGTGATCAAGAAAGTGATCATGCTTTTGGAAGGGAAAACTCTAAAGACGTGGTTCCGAGGACAACCTTAATGGGTGGTAATCATGACTCAAGGTGGAACCAGTCCCGGACGTTGGTCATGATTCTAAAGGTGGAACTTCTAGTCTAGCCTATGACGTTGGACATGACTTTAAAGGTGGAACTTCTAGTCTAGCCTCTAACATTGGTCATGATTCTAAAGGTGGAACTTCTAGTCCAGCCTCTGACGTTGGTCATGATTCTGAAGGTGGAATTTATAGTCCAGCCACTTACGGTGATCAAGATTCAAGGTGGAACTTGGCAAGAGCTTAATCCAACTTTGAAAGTGATGGCTCGACAAGGTTAACAAAGGTGGAACTTGGTGGATGTTAAATGATGGTTCCAAGGTCCGGTTAACAAAAGTGGAAGTTCGAAGAATGACAAGGTTAACAAAGGTGGAAAAAGTTCAAGGTGATGATTTTAGAAAAGGTGCGAAAATGTGGAACTTCGATGGAAATAAAAGAAAGTCCGAAGATACGGTCCCGAATCAAGGAGATTAACAAATAGGCAAGAAGATGTTCTCAAGAAGAAAGCGTGGTTGAATACCATGAAAGAAAAACTTGAGGCTTCAGAAGGAAACAAGACTTGGAAGTTTTCTGAGATTCCAAGGGAGAAGAAAGCCATCAGCGTTAGATGGGATTTTAAGGTGAGGTTTAAGCCAAATGGATCATTGAAAGCAAAGGTAATAATAGTCGAAAGACGAGACTATTTTGAGGTGTTTGCTCCTGTAGTGAGGCATGAAACAATCAGAAGTTGGTCGCTGATGCATTTGGATGTGAAGTCAGCATTTCTAAATGGTCCATTACAAGAGGAGTTATACGTGTCACAACCTTTTGGCTTCAAAAAGAATCATGACGATAAGCTACACAAAACTCAAAGCACCCGCTTGGACTCGAAAGAATTCATTTTCTAAGAAGCAAAGGTTTCAAAATGTGAGATGAAGTATGGTGTGTATGTGAAACATTCGGAAGCAATATGATTCTAGTGTGTCTTTATGGTGATGACATATTAGTAAAGAAGAGTTGCAACAAGCAGCTGTTTTCGATGAAGGATATCAAGACCGAACACCTTATCCGTTTGAACACCTTAAGCTATCCGAATGAACATGAAAAGGGAATTGTGAATAATTCATGATTAGAAAGGGCATTTTAGTAATTTTAGGATAATTTAGTATTTGTTGTTATTTTATTATTAATATTAATTATGGTTTATTAGTTAGTTACTTTTGAGCTTATAAATATGTGCTTGTATTTCATTAGTTTTACAATTCAATTTAATACAATTTATTCCTTGTTTTTATTCTCTTTATTTCCATTTGTTATCTTTATCCTTGTTTTAAATTCCGCATTTAATGCCACAAAGTTCTTGGTCCATGATTTTATTTCTTTTATTTCAATATTATGTTTGTGTTTTAATTTTAGTCAATTTTATCCTTTCTAAGTTATTATTTTAATTTAAATTTTAATTATTTAGTTATTATTTTTCATTTTATTTTATTTTATTATTATTATTATTATTATTATTATTATTATTATTATTATTATTATTATTATTATTATTATTATTTTTTTGTCATAAAAAAAAGAAGATAACAGTTATTGGGACCACATCAATAGCTTCATAGGGTTCCATGCAAGAAAAATAATAAGTTTCATAAGCTTTATTGGGGACCACATTAAATTTTATAACGAAAAATAATAAAAATGTGTGTTAGTTTTTATTTCATAGATGTTTCTCTTATATATAAACAAAAAATCAAAATAAATATGTATCATAAATGTTTGATTTTACTCTCAAAATATCTTTAAAAAATAACAAAAATATTAGATTAGGTTATTCCCTTTTAGTTTTAATTTTTCTTTTGATCAATTTGAAAAATATTCCAACTTTTAAATTCATCTAAGCTTGTTAGATATTTGATAAACTTTTATCATTTCCAATCTACCTCTAGGTGATCATTTGATCATTCTAGATATTTGAGATTGATGATAAATTTTTCATAAAGTATATATATTCTTTGAGTTTGTCTTGATCCCCATGTTTGTTGATTGTAATATATATATATATATATATATATATATATATATATATATATATATATATAAGGAGGGATCAAATTACACCCGAAGAGTTACACTATGACTTACACTCGCTCAAAAACGTTACTTCGGATTAATATTTTTTAAAATCAACCGTTGGATTGAAACATATCATCATATAGATCATACCTATAAAGTTTGAGATTAATCTATAAAGTTTTACTATACAATCAAGATATCAAAAAATTAACGTTAAAATGAACTTCAAAGTGTCATTTCTCTAACATGAATTAGTACATACATTCTATGCTTCATATGAAGCTACATTGTCCCTAATCGGTTGATCTTGACTTCTCACTAACAAATTCTTGTCATTTACTTATTGATTTTACTTTATGCAATTTAACTTTAGCATCTTATCATTTGGCATTTTACTATACTTTGTATATTATTTTGTCTCTATTTTGATTTGTTCAAAAATACCAAAAACATTAATAAATTTCAAGAATCCTAAAAAAAAAAATTAATGATTTCTTGTTGGACTATGGTCATCATTCTAAGCTTTGACTTGGAGTTTTAATTTGTTACATTGGCTTCTACTTACATATATTTATACTTGATGATTCATTTGTTGATAAATGCTATGTTTATGGTCTTTGTGTCTTTATCCAAGGGAAGGGATTGCATTTGTTGACTATTTTTTCATGTTTTAGTCTTGACTTGTATGTTTGTTGTTTCATTTGCCCCTTTTTATTTTATACTTAGTTCTCATCTCCCCAATTTTTTTGCAAACAAACCAATTTTAACCAAATACACAAATATTACAAGAGGTTCCTATAGAGTACTATAGATGCATTGGATGCTAACACTTTCCTTTTGCATAACTAACACTAGTACATTAGATCTCTTTATTGCATTGCTCCTGCTTTACTTTTAGTTTTGCTTATTGCTTTGTATGTTTATTTTGGGTTTTATTCTCACTTTTTCCATTCCTTAAAAATAATATAGCGCATTGGCGAATTTCACTGTGTGAGTTAAGTCAATCAATGACTTGATCTCAATTTTTACTGTTACAAGTGGATTGGTGACTTGTCCCTGATTCGATGGTGGATTCAAGGTTCGAGCAGGGTGAATCTGATTCTTGAGTGAACCAATTATTGATGATATGGTACCACATGCATATGAGTCTAGGTGATGTTGTGATCTCATTGCATAAATTAAATGATAAATATATTATTGTATTGAGTATGGTGATGAATAAGGTGTGAGAATAAAGTTGCATAAATGTTGTACTCTATCTTACATTCTTTATCATTATTATTGAAATAAGTTTTCATCCTTCTGTTTGAATGTTGACTTTACATGGGCATCAGCCTAGTACGTCAAAGCCTAGTACGTCGTTCTGGCCAACAACTACCAAAAAAGCTAGGGTTTCAACCCAAAAAAGTTACGAGAAACATTTGGAAAAAGATCCCACTTGTCAGTCACAAATAAGCCCCAAACAAAAGCTAAATCCTTATTGGCGATGACATCGGCAAATTCCTCTAGGGAGATAGACAACTGAGGTGGAAGAATGGTATGAACTTGGAAGAAAAGATTAATAACTTCCTGCTCGGAACTCTCTGATAAGTGAACTGTTTAGAGGAGCCCTTTTTAATAAGATTTGATGGGCTATCACCCCGACTCCTCTTAAAAATAGATGGAAACAACGAAGGCTCATGAATAGAAAAGCCAACCTCTGTGGTAGTCAACCATTCTATCTCATGAGTTATACCCAGGATAGTAGTAGTAACTACTATTGGGTCAGTCACTATATATGACAACTGGACCCCCGAATCAGCGATAGAAGCAACAACGGGAGTTACTAGTATCTAGCCAGAAAAGCTAGTTATAAGACCCTGATCTTTGGAAAATGTGAGGGCCTTATGCAATTGATTCATGTTATTTTCATAGAAAAATTTACACCCTTCAAAAATAAAGAAAAAATGCCCTGAATCCCCATCCTAACCAAAGAGTTGATGTCTTGAAATTCAGGCACAGTAATATTTACACAAGCATACATTTATTTCTTCTTTTTCTAAAAATAGTACTTTTCTTGGACCAAATCATTATTCATATCAAATCCTTGGCACCAGAAGCATATATCCTCTTTCTTTTTCACCTCCTTGGAGGATAGAGTAGTTAGCCTAGAATGATAAGAAGAAAAAGGATGACGGAAGTGAGCTTTAGAACAGTTCTTCAAACAAACATTCTTGGAAGAACGTGCACTTCCCACCATATCCCAAGACAAAAAAGGAAAGATGAGACTCACGAGTGTCACGTTTAATCAATATGAAATTTTCCAAGAAATTACCCATGTCAGAGGATAAATTTCCAAACCAAGGTACATGGGGGCAAAGGGAGATTAATCTATGACCCCGAGCATTATCGTGAGAAGTACGAGCCATATAAAAAAGATTGAAAAAGAGCCCCATGGAAATTTTCCAAGATATGTGAAACACAGAGTTGGATCACCTTTACGAAAAGCCTAAGCTCTAAGATGAAGTTGAAAGGGGGAAAATTTCAAATGATTCGTGAATGACACCTTTAAATATGAGAAGGGAAAGTGTATCCCTAACCTGGTAAAGAGGAATTCATACAGAGGGATTAAACAACCTTTTAAAGTGCTCAATATCCTTTTTTTCGGGCCTACTAGGAGAATTTACTAATCCAAAGAGTTGTCGACTGTAATGTTAGCATTTGTTATGCTTAAGTAGTGTTCAAGACAAAAGGAGTCCCAACTTTAGCAGACGCCCATTGGTGTCTATTGAAATTAGCCGACTTGATTAGCTAGAATCCATTACAGAGCAGTTCATCAAATTTATAATGATCACCAAGATTGACCCAAGACACAACATTCGAGTATTCCTGGCATTCCAAATGACATGCGATTTCAGCATTGCTAGGATCATGACCATTTGTTGGCCTATATAATTGGACAAATTTATTGGCTTGTTCCTTCTTCCGACAAGCAACTTCTATTACTGCCTCAATAATGACAGAAGGAGCCACATGCTTGTCAACGGAGTCCTCATTTTTTTAATATTTTTTTTCTGATAGGATAGCTTCTTAAGGATCACTCAACAAAAATCTTCCAAAAATGAAATTCCTTAACACTCCTTCTATTTTAGAATTCCCAATCAAAAAAGTGATTTCTAAATCATTATCCCTAAGGGCATAGGAAAAATAATATGAAACAAACTTCATTTCCCCTATCGAATGAGAAGAACCAAAATCCTCTAAATCACTCTCAATGATAATAGGTTTATCGTTCATCACAACTAAAATATAGTAAATGTTGGAATGAAAAGTTGAAGAGGAGAAATGGTATCACGAAATGTAAGGTCGAAGACGGTAAAGTGAAAAAAATATGGATGAATGTCGAAGTTTTGAATATGTAACGACCATTTCTCCTAGGAAAAATGCTCTCAGAAAAGAGGGAAAAACTTAATGAGACAAGGGCAACTCAATGTACAAGATTGCAAAAAATTTCTTCACACACACACACAAACACACACACACTTTATCTCTATCCATCATTATATAGACAAATTCAATCAAGCGGATCAGATTGAAATTAAGAAGCAAGTGTGAATAAACAGTCAGATTTTGTCTCAGGAACTCGACTACACTCAAGTGCACAATAAGTTGCATAACTTCACCCTATACCTTTTCAGGTCACACTTTAAAGAAAAAAGGAAAATTATTGCAATAATGGGACTACATTTTATGATCATGCTCCCTAAGACGCTTTGTAAAAATCAAAGCAGCGCATGTATGTCGCCTTCGGGAGAGCCATTCTTGAAGACTGACAATGACTGCTAAAAGACTTCTCCGACATAAAGAATGCCCTAAAATCCATGAGGGAAAATGTTCCATGTTGGACAAAGTCTTAATTATATGAGGCCTACTTATTATGCCCTCTCCATCGAGCCCAAGGTATAAATACATTCACAAAGGGTTTTGAGATAAACAGTCTCTAATATTCACTTTCACTAACACAATCTTAAACTCTAAAGTGGTTTGGGCGTTTGAGTGCTAACTGAAACACCTTGAACCCAACATACGAATTTATAACATAATGCGAATATAAAACTCAAAAAAGACGTCACATTTGGTCAGCATAACATAATTGTAGGGGAATTAAATAATTAAATTAATCTTAAATTAATCTCATAAAATAAAAGTCTACTTAATTAAAATTATAATTCAATTAAACTCAATAACTCCCTGAACACATAATCAAAACATAACCCCATTGTTGTACCCTAATTTTTTCCCCCTGAGATCCTTTATTACCTCATATCATTACCTCGCATCAAGATCACACATTTGGTTTGATTCTCCTAGTTCCCCTATCTTTAAGTTTGCTCTCAAGGGATTATCAAGCACCTTAATTATGTATCGTGTATTTATGTGATTTACGTTTCTTTTACTAACCTCTAATCAAAATATCAAAACTATTTGCTTTTGTATTTGTGTTTTATAGGTATCAAGTCAAAGCATCCAACAAACAAAGTTATATGGAATTTTTCTTCTATGGAAATCGATTCCAGTTTGAGGGTAATCGATTTCCTCAAGTATTTTTGCGCCAGAATTTATGTTTTATTTTGCAGTGAAAATCGATTACCCCAAAAGTGGAAATCGATTTCCCTGCAACGAATTTTGAAAAAAAAAAGAAGCAATTTTCAATTTTTCACCATTTTGTATCCAATTTCTTTTTTAGAGAATATTCTTGATTATCAAAAAAATAATAATTCCCTACATCATTATGATTACATTCCATCATACGTCATTATTTGATCACATGTGCACCACTTGATTCAATTTTGGCTCTAAAATCAATTCTCAAGCCTAATTTTCTATTTCCAAACCAAACTCCAAACCACCACTAATCCCAAGCCTAAATTCTATAAACAGAGGCCTCATTTCAGTAAATTCTCAAGCTTTCGATAGTCAAAATCTCTACTCTCTTCATCTACCAAATTCACCTAAAACTCTTTCTCCATTAAAGTAAGTGAATTTTCCATTGAATTTTACTAATCTTTGAGCTAAACCTTCATCCAAACACTTTTTCTTCATCAATTCTCTTGATCAAAGCTTGTGAGATTGTTCTTTAGAGTTGAATTGAAATAATTTTTTGAAGTGGTTTTTTTGATAATTTTCAAGATCTACATTTGGTAGGTTGGATTTTCATCTTTTACAATGTGATATCTTGTTGATCTTTGTGATTTGATTCATTGAGTCGTGTTTTATGATCCCATTGGTATTAATTTCTCAAAATTTAATGGAATTTTTATGCTCGAATGAATCTATGATCATAAAGAGTTTGATAAAAAGTTTGATCAAGAATTTCCTCTTTTAGAATTCTATTTTCTGGTTTTTCAGTAGAGAAAATCGATTTACAGTTTGATGGTAAACGATTTCCTCAACTGTTTTTGCGCTAGATTTTTGAAAAATCAGCACATGAAATCGATTACCCCTAAAATGGAAATCGATTTCCTGAAGTCAGAATGCTTTTTTTGGCTTGTTTTTGGGACTGTTATAGTGGTTTCTCTTTTTCTAATCAATTCTCTTTATGGTTATTTTGGATTGAAATTTTAAATGTCTAATTTCTCTTCAAATTCAATGGACTTTGGGTGTAGATGAAGTTGAATAAATGTTGATTAATTCAAATCTATCATAGAGTGAATTATTTAATTTATTCTTGGTGCTTTGTGATCGCAGGACTTAACGTCTATAAATCGGGAGACCGCAAGTGCACAGTCCTATCGCGTAGTTTTAAAAAGATATCGAACCCACAGAGACTATAAATCGATATATTGTTATCCTAAGTTACGGTATACAGCTAAGGCGAATAATTCTTTTGGATTTTGGTTTAAGGAAAAATAGAAATATAAATAAAACGGATATCGGTACGTAACGTAGTGAACCTAAGCGGATTAAATCGAACCTAAGCATATAAAGATTGTTAACTTAATTTATCTGTAGAATTAATCAGTTTAAAAACCCTCAACTCACACTTTCGTGGTCTTATCTCGGATTACACGTCTAAAGCCCTATACCTGCTTTCGCTAGCCTATAAGTGTTTAGAACATACTTTTTGGAAACTTAATTAATTCTAATTTGTTTTAAAGCGCTTTCACTGTATTTAAATCAAATGCCTAACTTTAGCTATCCGGTTAAAACCTCACACTTTCGTGGTCTCGATCTAACCTATTCTACTTAACTTACTTTGTGAAAAGATAGATTTTAATTATAAAAGTCATAACCGAAATTATGTTAATTAATATCTTAGCTTAGAAACAATTTAATTCCTACTTTTACTACTATTACTTACCGATACCTAAGCGGTTTAGCGGACATATTTATTAATTCGGATTTGCCTAAATAATAAGGTTCAATATATTTAAACATTCCCATAATTAAATAAATAAATATCAAGCAACAATACTTAAATAAAATAAAACAATTATATTAAGAACCTGGAAATAATAATACTTGAATAATCTTGTTCTTCACTTGAATCGAAAAGAAAATTGCAACAAGGAAATAAAAAGCACTAGATCTAACGTAAGGTTAGATCAGTGAAAAATACACAACAATTTCTGGTGTAGAAATTGTTGTGAGAAAATTACAAAGGCTTAAACTAAAAATAAAATATAAGAAAAGAAACTGAAAAATAAAATAAAATAGAAATGCAGAACTGAAAAGAAAATACAAAAAAATAGAAAAACTCAGAAACGGTTGTTCGGGAAGAAATCTCCGACCCTTGCACTGAATGCTTGAAGCTGTATTTATAGGCTTCATTTGTAACTTCCCTTTTCCAATTTCACACGAAGAGTTAGTGGAGATCATGTGCATAACTGCCAGAAAGTGGGAGAACATGGGACAGGAGAAGGAAGTGGGTTGAACGTGGCATGAGTGGGTGGTTGATAAGTTTCCTGCTGAAGCTTTTCCACGTTCTGCACTTGTTCTGTAACTGATATTAGGCGCATTACGGTCGTCACAAGTGCGTTACGAGCAGGTTTCATGTTTTCCCGTGTTACGGTCGTGGCCATGGTGTTACGGTCGTCACGCGCTTCATGGATGTCTTACGGTCGTGGCAGATGGCTGACGACCGTCACAGCTAGTGGACTGAACTTCTGCTGGGCTTTTCTCTTTTGGGCTTTGCTCTTTTGGCTTGTATAATTGTTTTCTCCTTCTTTTACCCATCCTTTTACTATTATTACCCCTTTGCTTCATTTCTTTATCTTTTTAATCTGATTTTTCCTCGATTTTGTTCCTTTGCTCAATTTATCTTTTATTTAATGCAAATACCTGAAACGAAAGAAATACCAACATAATACGGAAATAAAATAGAATAATTAAATAAAAATAGTAATATTATCTATGAAAATTACGTCAAATATGTTATATAAATTCGTGTTATCAAACTCCCCTATACTTAAACCTTTGCTTGTCCTCAAGCAAAAATTAGAAATTAAAAATCAAGCAAGGATAAGTCAAACGCAAATATAAAACACAATTCAATTCGTATTTGGTTGCTATTCACTTCTTTGTTGGATAACTCAAATTTAGATTTCGACATTAAAATTACCGTAATAACACTAGATAACCTTATTTATGTAGACCAAATTAAGTCATGAATTATAACTCGACCTAACACTTTCGTTTTGTTTCACCCGTTTTCATTCTTGCGCAATCACATTAAGCCCTTTACCTTACGCGCACATAGTGGAGTAACCGGTTAGTGACTTTGATCTTATAATCCAGCTTGGAGTTCTGGTACTTATATTTGGTACTCCTTTATCCAATTACAAATTGCGGGGGATCGGACCATCGTCCGCCCTACCAAGTTCAGCACCAGAAACCACTGAACCAATTCATAATGGTTTATCTGCATAAATATTTATAGTTTCCGCAACCGTTGGATTAAATGATCTGGTAAGGATCATCTAACTTAATAAGTGCATCTTCTAATAAAAATTTCTCTTTAAAAATATTGATCAAACACTTATATTCATCGATTCTCCACGTAGTTTGTCGTTTAAGGCGGTGCCGACTGCTCTTATAAACTACTCGGGATTACTTTAAAACTAAGTCTTAAGGTGTTGGTATAATAAGTACTTAAACTAATCTAACGCGTTGGGGTTCTGAAGAGTTATGACGATAATAATTTTGTTTTAGTCGCGCTCGAGTTCTTATTTATAAAAATAAGCAACCTTAATACTAGTTGAATATGTTAATATAACGTTTGAATTTTTCGTTATGGCTCAAGAAAATGGAGGAATTTGAATAAGCACGAGAATTTAACATAAAAGACTAAAATTTCATAAACATGTATTTTATTGAATGGAAATTTTGCAATACATGGAAAAAGAAACAAAAAGGAAATACTAACTAGAGCAAAGAAAATAAAAAGGAACTAAGAATTAAGAAATGTTCTGACTCCCCTAAACTTAAATTAAGCATTGTCCTCAATGCGAAAGAACCGGGAGAAATCAGAAAGGAGTAGGGTAATCACTTGTCGCTTTGGAAAATTTCGTCCTCTTGCTCCTCTACCTCTAGTACGAGGTCGGCCGGGTTTCACTTGACAATGAGTGTTTCGTGGAGCCATGGAAGGGAAGGTAATGAAGGAATGGAAGAAAGATAGAGTGGATGAGAGAAAGTATATGAGATTTAGATGGAAGGGGTGTGAAATGAGAAGAAATGAGGATGGGTAATTATAGTGTTTTTAGGATTTAAGAGGAATAAATTATAATAATAATATGTTGGGAAATGAAAGAGAAGAGTTTGAATGGGAATTATAGTGGAAAAATGAAGAGAAGAATATTTTGATGGAAGAGTAAATAAGAGTTGAACGGGAGTAATGTGGGAAAATGTAAATAAAGAAACGGACGAAACATTAAATCAGTCAAGGAGACCAGAAGATAAAACGCGTGAGGCATGGGGACGATCGTTTTGGGCAGCGAGATGTGAATTTAGGCAGAATCTAAATCTTGGCATGTCAAGAATTTGGGAATTGTAATTACATGCCTTTCTAGTAATACATGTGACTTGGGGTATGAGATAGGGAGCAAATTTTCAGATCACATGCATATATACTACATACATGTATATATATATATATTATAGATAATTTCAAACAATAGGATATAAATATATATATATATATATATATATATATATATATATATATATATATATATATATATATATATATATATATATATATATATATATATATATATATATATATATATATATATATAATTATAATTAATATAATAAACATTGGGAAATATTAATTATATTAATATGAGACGGAAATACGATAATTAAAATATTACTCAATTATAATTATAAATATTTAGCGTGAATTATTTAATTGAGTATAATTATCGGTATTATGGGGAAATAGTTCAGATGCATCAGAAGAAAGGGTGCAACCGACAATCAACTAAAAATTTAAAATTTAACATAAAATAGAAAAATTGAAAATACGAAAAAAAAAATTAAAATTAGAAACTAGAATGACTACCCGTTGATTTTCCATGGCCACTTATCAAGCCATCTCACATATCCCTCACCTTTTCTTTTCTTACGTCGTAGAGGCGGTTTATTCTTCGACATATTGGTAGTGGTTGGATTTATCCTAAGTATAAGTTTTTCAATTTTTGGCTTAGTGATTTCGTCCATCGCCTCATAAGTTAACCTTACCCTCTTAACAGTAATTATATCCCTAATTTTATGGTCCTCTAATTTTCTCTTTTTAGGTAAGACTTCAAATGGTGGTGAATTAGTATGGATATTTTTCAATACCGCAACGTACGTTTTAAATTGGGAGTCTAGCGGAGTTTCCATAAAAAATTTCGGGGTCAGAGGGATGTAGTGATGTGGGATTACAATTTGCGCTTCCTCCTCTACCTCTTTTACAACCTCCTCTTCGAACAGTGTCGGTGCATCTGCCTCAATCTCCACTATTTTCTCATTGGAACTTTCCTCGGTCGCAATATCACTCTCTTCAAACTCATCATCACTTTCTAGGTTTTCAAACAATTTTTCTATAATGGTTGTTTCAACATCCATATCTTCCTCGGGTAAAGGTCCTAGAAGGTTTTGTTCGAGTTGGGAGATTTGAGTTTCTAAGCCAATGTTGTTAGACGCGAGGGCTTCAACCATAATGGTTAGTTGGCTAAGGGTTTCATTATTTTGAAGACTTTGTTTTCTTACTTCTTCGTTTTGGATAGTTTGTGTCTCTACAAAGTGCTCAATCATAGACTCTAACTCATAATTAATTATCATCTCATCTGAATCCTCTATTGGTGTTTCAAAGTTAAAATCTTGTGATTCTTCAGAGTCTTGGAAGTAAGTTAAAGTTTCTTTTTGCGTTTCCCCGAAGCGTTCTATCATCCTAGATGTTTCATTAAAATTTTCCATCAATATTTCGATATCAGATTTATATGGTTCTGGTGTTTCTTCAAAATATTGGGTTTGATGATTGTAGAGAAAATTGGGTTGAGGAAAAGTTTGGTTGAAATTATAAGTTTCTTGTGGTTCCTCAAAATGTGGGGATTGGTAATTTTGGAGGTAATTTGGGTAAGAGTAAGTTTGTGAAGCATTGAAATCTTCCATCAGTATTTCAAGGTTGGATCTATGGGATTCTTGTGGTTCCTCAAAATACTGATAATGGGCGTAGGAAAAATTTGGGTCATACATGGTAAATAAAATAAAAATGCCTTAGTCTATACGGTGTAACACCGGAGTTACAATATCGACTTAAATAGTCCCCGGCAACGGCGTTAAAAACTTGATCGCAGGACTTAACGTCTATAAATCGGGAGACCGCAAGTGCACAGTCCTATCGCGTAGTTTTAAAAAGATATCGAACCCACAGAGACTATAAATCGATATATTGTTATCCTAAGTTACGGTATCTGACTAAAGGCGAATAATTCTTTTGGATTTTGGTTTAAGGAAAAATAGAAATATAAATAAAACGGATATCGGTACGTAACGTAGTGAACCTAAGCGGATTAAATCGAACCTAAGCATATAAAGATTGTTAACTTAATTTATCTGTAGAATTAATCAGTTTAAAAACCCTCAACTCACACTTTCGTGGTCTTATCTCGGATTACCGTCTAAAGCCCTATACCGCTTTCGCTAGCCTATAAGTGTTTAGAACATACTTTTGGAAACTTAATTAATTCTAATTTGTTTTAAAGCGCTTTCGTATTTAAATCAAATGCCTAACTTTAGCTATCCGGTTAAAACCTCACACTTTCGTGGTCTCGATCTAACCTATTCTACTTAACTTACTTTGAAAAGATAGATTTTAATTATAAAAAGTCATAACCGAAATTATGTTAATTAATATCTTAGCTTAGAAACAATTTAATTCCTACTTTTACTACTATTACTTACCGATACCTAAGCGGTTTAGCGGACATATTTATTAATTCGGATTTGCCTAAATAATAAGGTTCAATATATTTAAACATTCCCATAATTAAATAAATAAATATCAAGCAACAATACTTAAATAAAATAAAACAATTATATTAAGAACACGAAATAATAATACTTGAATAATCTTGTTCTTCACTTGAATCGAAAAGAAAATTGCAACAAGGAAATAAAAGCACTAGATCTAACGTAAGGTTAGATCGATGAAAAATACAACAATTTACGGTGTAGAAATTGTTGTGAGAAAAAACAAAGGCTTAAACTAAAAATAAAATATAAGAAAAGAAACTGAAAAATAAAATAAAATAGAAATGCAGTGAAAAGAAAATACAAAAAATAGAAAAACTCGAAGCGGTTGTTGGAAGAAATCTCCCCTTACCTTTGAATGCTTGAAGTGTATTTATAGGCTTCATTTGTAACTTCCTTTTCAATTTCACACGAAGAGTTAGTGGAATCATGTGCATAAGCGCGAAAGTGGGAGAACATGGGACAGGAGAAGGAAGTGGGTTGAACGTGGCATGAGTGGGTGGTTGATAAGTTTCCTGCTGAAGCTTTTCCACGTTCTGCACTTGTTCTGTAACTGATATTAGGCGCATTACGGTCGTCACAAGTGCGTTACGAGCAGGTTTCATGTTTTCCCGTGTTACGGTCGTGGCCATGGTGTTACGGTCGTCACGCGCTTCATGGATGTCTTACGGTCGTGGCAGATGGTCGACCGTCACTAGTGGTGAACCTGGGCTTTTCTCTTTTGGGCTTTGCTCTTTTGGCTTGTATAATTGTTTTCTCCTTCTTTTACCCATCCTTTTACTATTATTACCCCTTTGCTTCATTTCTTTATCTTTTTAATCTGATTTTTCCTCGATTTTGTTCCTTTGCTCAATTTATCTTTTATTTAATGCAAATACCTGAAACGAAAGAAATACCAACATAATACGGAAATAAAATAGAATAATTAAATAAAAATAGTAATATTATCTATGAAAATTACGTCAAATATGTTATATAAATTCGTGTTATCACTTTGAATTAGTGATATTTTTAGTGCTTTAATCCACCAAGATGAGTGATTGAAATTGAAGATGAAAGAATTTTGAGAGTGTGATCCAATGTAGCTTATCATTCCCCTTCCCTCTTCATCTCATCCTTTTCTTGTTTTTACTTGTGCTACATGTTTTAGGAGTATGATTTTTATTATATCTCTAACATGTATGTTACATTTATTATTATTGACCGACTTCAGATAGGTGCAACTTCTATATAAGTTCACTTACGATTGCTTAATATATCACTAAATTTTTGTCCCTTAAATCGGAAAAAATGATTCTTCATGGCCTAAGCTTTATGCTTGAAATTGTCCTAGTATGATTAGGTGTTAATCTATGACCAATAAACTTGAAAATTCATTGTTAGGAGGCATTGTTTCTATCAATCTTCTAATGAGTTCTCATCACTTTTGACCTAGGCTCAAGGCTCAAATCATCACGAACCGTATCATGTGAAGTTCCCTCCCTCTTTCTTTTTTTTAATTTAATTGATTCTTAGTGGCCCAAGCTTTATGCTTGCAAGCCCAAGGATGATTAAATGTTGACATATGGGCAATAACCTTGAAAGCTCATTGTTATGAGGCTTTGATTGGTTCTATCAATCCTCTAATGAGTCTTCATCACTTTTGGCTTAGTCTCAATGTTCAAATCATTATGGATCATTCATATAAAACCTCTAACACCTAACAACTAATCACTAATCTCTAACAATTAACTTCTAACTTACTTTTATGCCTTTATTTTTATGCTCTTTACTTTATGCACTTCATTTTTAGAATTTACATTACATGCTATTTGCCTTTTGCTCACTTGAACAATTATTTTTATGTCATTTTGAATTTACTCACTTGAGCTTTCTTTTTTCTTTTAAAGATACCTAATATTCCAACTTGAATACTAAATTTTTTTAATTATTTCTTGGACTTGGTTACTATACCCTATGCTTGGAGATTGGATCTTGGACTTAGGATTAGGACCTTGGCCTTGGCTTGGAGATTCTATAACTCTGCTGTTATTTTGTTAGAAGTCCTTGGTGTTTAATCCAAGGCATTGAGTTGTTATTTTGTTTGTGTGTAAGATATTCTTTTTATGATCATCTGTGAGTGGGGATTCCTCTGAATACAGTCGTTAATCTTCCTAATTTTTGTGAAGATTTTATTTCATCGGAGGCATAAGTTCATCCAAGGCTTGGTGTTTGTCTAAGTATTTTATTTGACTTGGTTTTTTATCCAAAGGATGAGAATTCTACATTGAATTCTTTATGTCAAGTGTTGGCTTCTTGTTTGGTTAGATCGTTCATTTCCCTAACTTTTACTTTTTGCACATAAGATAGTTCATTCCTCTCCTCATATCTTCTTTAATTTCAAAATTTTCTCCCTCCTTTTCAAAACTCTTCTTGTTTTCTAACTTGAACCGCTTTCACAATAAACTTGGACTTAGGTCCATGCATTTTCAAAAATATTTTTTCTCAATTAAACCAATAACCAATTTAATAATACTTTGACATTTTTCTTAAGACTAAAAGTTACTCAACCCCATTCAAATCATTTTGCCTCTTTGGCTTTTTAGTTTAAAACTTTTTTTCTCAAAAGACTAACCTCTTGTCAATTCTTGTAGTGACGCAAACTACTATACTTCTATGATATATAGTGAAGTGAGACATTTTCCACTTGGTGTAGAGTGATGTCTTCTTGATGGAAATCCAAGATATATCCTCCACTTTGACGTGATGCAAATGCTCATTTCTCATAATTGTGGATAGTAAGTATGTTTTCCACTCGGATATGAAGAGATGTTTCTTCTTCTTAAAATTAACCAATACACATTTTTTGGTCTTTTTTACTCGAACTACATGGGTTTTGGTTTCAACATTGCACATTGTTGGTATGTAGGCCTATAACTCATTGGAAGTTCTATCAAATCAAAAATTGTAAAAAATACTTTTTTTTCTCATCTCCACCATCTATTTTGTACATATTTTTATAGTCATACACAAATTTTCAAAGAGGTTCATGCGGAGTACTGTAGATGTTTATGGTGCTAATAACTCCTCTTTGCATAACTAATCCATATACCTAGATCTCAGTTTTATTAGTTTTTTGTTTTAAAAACTTCTTTGGGTTTCATTCGTTCTTTTCTCATTTCCTTTGGAAATGATAAATTGCGGTGACGACTTTCACTGATTACGAGTTGAGTCATTCCAATGACCTAGTCTCGAAGATTTTTACCGCTACACCCATCACGATCAATCCCCCTATATGTATAAATGTTATTTTCTACCATTTGAGTTTTCTTCCAATTGAAACTGATCCAAAATCCCATTAATTGAGTCCCAAGCAACCCCAAACTCACAACTAATTATGGTACTTGAATCCTAAATATTTTTCACATCAATCACACAAATATCAAACGTTCATATCATCAATTGGTCACAAAAATCACCCTCATGCTCATCAAGACAAAGAATATAATCATGGACATAAAAAATCAACATTATACATATAAATCAATACAAAAATCAATGATCAACCAAACACGAAAACAACATTCCATCACCATGATCTAGAGAGGTTTGTACAACCATCCCAACTCCCAAGATCCATAATCTTCATCAATGGAATAAACAAGAAAAAGGGGAAAAGAAGGGGATAAAAATCTTCTCTATCCTTCATGCTTAAAACACTTATAAGATGAATAGTTTCCTCCCTTACTTCGAATTCGCAGAAAATCTCAAGCTACAACTGTTGAGGCTCTCAATTCTCCTACTTTTTGCCCTGTTAGGGCTTTCTCTCTGACTCTGCTAACAACTTTTCTCCATAAACAAATCTTATCTCTAATTTCCTTTATATTTAAATAAAACCATAATAACTTGTATTAATTCTAAAACTCTCCACAATTCTTACTACCTTTGTATGTCAACGGTGATATGTTTCTCACATAACCTTCAAATCTTCATCACTCTTTAGCTTAATGTTGTTGTATTTCCCATTTCAATATATCAATCTACGGTGCATGAAACTCAATCTTACTCACCTTTTTGTTATCGGTGTCAGACAACATAGTATCCAATTTGGATCTAAGAAGAGCGATACATGTGGTATCCTCGAGGAGTCAAGAATCAACAAGAGGTTTCACGTCGTTGAAGAACTCAATGGCCATATACGAATAATGAGGCTTTCTAAGATGTTTTCCAACTACAAATGATCCATATTTAAACAAGTTTGAATTCACTATGGACCACACGCAACTACCATTGCAATCACAACAATAAAAACTATTGGCAAAATCTCAACGGTTAAAAATTAAACTATCAAATTTTTTGCAGCATATCTAAAAGTTTGCATGGAAAATGTATGAGTTTTTTTAAAAAAACTAAAGATTTTACATTATCGGATTTTTCAATGCTTATAAAAAATCTAATAACTCATAATGTTTTTTTAAAACCACTATATTTTTCATGCATTGATTTTTTTAAATCGATAAAAATGCATATCAAATTTTCAAAACAAACTATCAAAAGTTTTAATTCATATAAAAAATTTAACTTACCGAACTTTTTGTGCGCTCTTTGTAAGTAAATAATTAACAAAAATATTGCATATTATAAAAAAATTATGAAGGTGTCGAATATAAATGGAGGTGGTAGTACAAAATCTTAAAAAACATAAATGTAGAAAAATGGAGAATTTTTCTTTCCACCCCCAGTTGTACCTGACACTCCCAAATTTGTATGAAAGGTCAATTTTGTCCAAGCCTTCTTCATTGTTAAAATTGTCGGTACACTGTCTTAAATTTAAAATATCCGGTATTTTCGTCCGGAAATTTTGAAATTTATTGTATATTCCTTTGATGCTCATACCGGAAATTTCGAAAATTCCGGCACGCCTAAAATACCAAAATTTTTAAAATTTTTGATATTTTCTATTTTTTTTCTTTTTTCCAATTTTTTTTTCTATTTTTTCCTTTTTACATTTGGTTATCCTTCGACGAAATTATTTCCACATGACCTTCACATCTTCATCATTCTTCAGCTCGATTAGGTTGTATTTCACCCAACCATATGTACCAAAGTAATCCTCTCGAAACTCAACCTTTGTCACCCTTCTGTTCTCGGAATCAGACAGCAAACTGTTTAACGTTTCCTTCAACACGGCGAAGGACTCAGATCCATCTGAGAGCTTGAATTCAACGATAGGTTTGTGGCCGCTGCAATACACTTCTGCCTTAATCAGATATTGAGAAATAGGCATGTTGTTGAGATGTGATACCTAATAACCCTAAAACCCATATTTATACAAATTGTTATACGTTCTAGACCACACAAAAGTGTCGACAAAATCTTAACCGCTGAAAAAAACAAGATAAGGAAATATACCGAAAATTTTAGCCTTATGCGAAATTTCCAGTATACCAGAAATTTCAAAAAATCTGGTATACTGGAAATTTCAAAAACACTTCCGTATTTTTGGCATATACCGTAAATTTAAAATTTTTAGAAATTTCCGGTATACCGGATTTTTTGAAATAGACCTCCGAAAATTTTACATAAACCACAAATTTACCGGAAATTTAGAAATTTTTTATATACCGGAAATTTCATATTGCACTATCGAAAATTTTGTTCGAAAATTTCTTTATAAATGATCAAGAGTGTGAAAATTAAAATCTTTGGGGAGTGTCAGGTTAAATTTTAGGGGTGGCAAGAAAAATTCTCAGAAAAAAGGTATAAAGTGCAAACATAACAAAGCCCAAATTAAGAAGGTGGTATAGCAGCAAAAATAAATAAATAAATAAGAGTGGTGCAATAACAGTGTAGTCCGAACATTTTGTTTTTTAATCCATCGGTTTTTCAATAGTTTTCAAAGTTGCTCTTTAACACTTTCACATTCGATTCAAAATGACTATTATATTTAATGACGAATTTTTCAAAGCCATAAATTTAAGAAAGAAATATGACTTTGTGTCAAATTTTAAAAAATCTAAATATTCATACAATACAAATTAGATTTACCAAAGAATAACATAGTGTTAACTTTGTGTTTATAAAACAATTGCAAATTAAATTAAGATAACGTAATACACGGTTGTAAATTAATTTTTATTGAATTTTAATTATGTTAAGTATTTTTTATCAAATATAATAAATAATTTTATATTTTAATAGTTTATTATGAATTATAAATAAAAAAATTTCAAATACTAGTTATTTTATTAAATAAAAAATTTGTTTTAAATTGTTATTAACTATATTGTAAAATGTTTATGCGTTTTGTTGTTGATATTAATTGAAATATTGAAGTTTTTTAAAAAAAGTTATCTTTGTTTTTTTATTATATTTATTCTAATATAAAAAATAGAGTAAACTATAAACTCAATATCCTCCTATTTGAAAAATCAAAGAATTTTGTTATTTTTCTTAGTTTATTTATCCGACATGAAATAAAAAATATAGAATAGAAAGAATCTAAAATAATTTAAAAGACATTATTGTATTGAAATGATATATTTAATTGAAATATTGTTTTAGATATTACTACCTTTATTTTTTATTATACTCTATTGTTACTATAATCTATCTTATAGTTCATGAATTATTGGCATGTTTCAAATGCAATTTAAATGGCATGGATCTTTGACTTTTTTGGAATTTTTTTTTTAAAAATTTTGATATATTGTTACCATTTAAATCTTTAAAAATTAAACTTTTTTGGAATAAATTATTTTCTATAATTTTTATAATTATACTTAAAAATATATATATAGTAACGTAAATATACCATATACTGAGTACGTACTTAAACTTGTGCAACATTTAACAATCTATACAACTTGTGACTATACATCAAAATTAAAAAAAAATTATGTCAATTTAATTATTTTTTTATTCCTATTTTACGTATTATTGATTAAAAAAAATTAAAAGTTAGAGAAAAAAAAACAAACACGTACTAATTTTACCATATAAACACATTAAGATAGAATAAAATATAAAATGGGCCATGCTATCAAATTGACAAATGAACCCAAATAACTAAAGAGCCTTTTATTTTCACATATTACCATTTTTTTAACGGCAAAACTATGAATTACTAACATTGTTAAAATATGAGTACCAATATTTACACTCAACATTATTCACCGAATTTATATAATAAATAATATTTTTTAAATAAAAATATATATTTATATGGATTAAAATATTATTATTATTATAATAATAATAATAAATATATATTTTTAATTTGTTTAGATTAAAAGACACTAATATAAATTGTTTTATTAATCAACTTCATAAATTTATTAATCAATATTTTATATTTCATTAACCAATTTTATTTTAATATTAATAATTTTTAAATCTGAGCGTTTACTAACCAACTTCGTAATTTTATTAACCAACATTTTATACGGAATTAACCAACTTTATTTTATTCTTATAAATTATTTTTAATATCTAGACGTTTATTAACCAACTTCATAATTTTATTAATCAATATTTTAGACTTCATTAACCATCTTTATTTGACTACTAAATTATTTTTTATATCTGGACGTTTATTAACCAACTTCATCACTTTATTAATCAATTTTTTATATTTTGCTAACCAACTTTATTTTATTGCTAAAAAAGTAAAAAAAAAACAAATTATAAAAAATTGTTATAAGAATATTTTACTGTTTATAAATATATTATTTTATTTTAAAAAGCACTATTCACCGTATAAATACGGTGAATAGTGTTTGGTGTAGGTATCGGTGTAACAATTAAGTGTAAGAATAACATTGCTCGTTAGGTCTGCACTGCAAATACTAAACAGGTTTGCTATTCATACACCAAACCCTACATCCAATACTTATACCAAACACTTTTCATCGTATTTATACAGTGAACAGTGTTTTTTTAATTTAAAAATATATATTTTAAACATAATAATACGAATAGTACGTGAACAATGTCGGTGAATAGTATTCATGAACAGTGTATGAATAGTGAGTCTTAATGATAAAATGAAGTTGGTTAATCAAATGTAAAAAATTGGTTAATACAGTGATGAAGTTGGTTAATAAACATCCAGATATTAAAAATAACTTTTAATAATAAAACAAAGTTGGTTAATGAAATATAAAAGGTTGTTTAATGAAATTACGAGTTGGTTAATAGACTGCCCAGATTTTTAGTAATCATAAAATTGGTTAATGAAATATAAAAAGTTGCTTAATAAAGTTATGAAATTGGTTAATCCACTAATTTTGTTTTTGTACTCCCTCAACTTAAAAGAAAAAAGTAAAAAAAAATTATTATTATTTTTAAAAATAGTATTATTTATATAATATTTCACTGTTCAGAATATAGATGAACAGTGAAATACGGTGTAGGTGTAAGAAATGGTGTTCGAACAGCATTTTTCAAAACTAAATACAAACATACAACAATACTATCTAAAATACCAATCCAACACCAAACCCAACCACTTAACCATACAATAAAATATGAGAATTATACGTAATAAATCAATCAACTGCACACTCCAATAACTTATTAACTAATCATACTCTAACCCCTAACTGATTTGACTTGATAGAGAAACAATAGAGAATTTTTTAATACAATCTTATGGGTTTTTAAGAACCTCCGACAAAATTCTCATAATATCTTATGAGTTCAGATATCTATATAACAAACTTTTTTTTCCATAAAATACTTAATTTTATATATGTATGTCCGAAAATATTCTATTTTTTATTTAAAAAAAAAGGTATTTTGGGATATGTATTTCCGAATAAACCTTATTTTTTCTGAAAAAAAATATTTTCGAATATGTATATCCAAAAAGTTCTCTATTGTGTTTTTTTTCAAAATATATTATATTTTTATAAATTAAAATTTTAATATTATTTTTTCTAT
Source organism: Vicia sativa (assembly GCA_021764765.1). Lineage (NCBI taxonomy): Eukaryota > Viridiplantae > Streptophyta > Magnoliopsida > Fabales > Fabaceae > Vicia > Vicia sativa. The sequence goes on along the minus strand of CM038794.1, from coordinate 246,487,693 downwards.
TTAATTTAACTAAATTCATAAGAGTGAAAAAAAAAACAATTTCAATAATGAGAAATAAAATTATCATATTTGTAATAATAACATAATAAATATTTTTTAAATTTATTTTAAATAATATCTTAAAATTAAATAAAAAAACATATAATGAATTTCCAATATTACTAAAAAATTTATTCACTTTTGTTTACTAAATCACTCATTTATTTTTAATTATTCTTAATTTATTATAAAACAGGTTTCTTTTTTAATTTGTTTTAAAGTTTTTTTTATTTTGTTTTTTATTTTTAATTTATTATTTTTGCTTAAAAAACACAAATAGAGAACTTTTTGAAAATGTATATCTGAAATATTTTTATTGTAAAAAAATTAGATTTTTTGAGATATGCATCTCCGAAAATACCATTTTATATATGTTTTCTTCGTGTTTTGGTAAACAACGCTGGTCTCTTGCCAAAACGTTTACTAGCGAGATCAACTAGGGAATCTCAGTATTGTGTTAGCTTTCAAGTGTTAATATGTATAAAATGTTTTGAAGGAAATGTGTGTGCTCGACCCCGCGTCTGACGCGTTTGTGTAAGTGAAAAATACTTAAAGTAAATGTGTAAAACAACAACTGAAATGTTTAAAAAGATAAAGATAAATAACAGAATATTGAAATTGCTTAAGAAAATAGACAAACTGATTCAAACATACATTGCCCTAGCCTGACTCATTTCGCTCGATCGCTTGGTGACTCTAAGTGTTAGCGTTGGGAATGTGAAAAGTTTGAACCCTTTACAAGATGCACCCAGTGCTTTATTTATACTACGTATTTAATAACTACTTCTAAGTGGGATTTTCCTCTCCAGAGGCCCTGTGTTCCTTGTAACTTCTTCCCACGAACCCACGTTTACTATTCCTCACTCTTTTCCCTCCAAAAAAATTTCATTTTGAATAAACTGGACCACCCCGAACAATTGGGCCTTTATTGTTCCAAAGCCCATTTAAACTCCAAGTCAACCTCTCCCAAGTTAACTTCATGCCTCGTTCAACCATGAAACCTAGTCGACCCTTACTTGATAATAAATGCCAATAAATATAAATTACCTTTTGGCATTCTCTTCTCTCATTGGCTGGATTTTACTTTATTAAAATCTTAGCCAACAAATTGTCCCCCAAAATGTCTTTTTCAATTGAAAGGGCGAAATGGAAATTTTCTTTATAGCACGACTTAACGTCATAATCATGACTTTCTCCTCAAACGTCTTGTCACCAAGCAAACATCCATTTCCCTACTTTTTAGCTCCAACTTCTCAGACTGATCGTGGCTTTTTCACTCAACTACTTATCCACTATGTTGTCAACTAGCTGACACGTGTCCATTTCATGATTGTGATTCTCACACTTCACCTTCTTAACGTTTGGTTTTCTCTACTGGTATAAATACTCATTTTTCTTCAGTTTTTCTTTTCCGTTCTCCTTTCCATTTATTCCCCCTCTTTCTAAACTTGAGAAACTGTTTATCTTCATGTTCTCTGGCACAACTGCTCCCATGGCCTCTTCAAGCCACGTTGTTGATCACATTACAATTCCAACAACCGTTGATCTGGTTTCTAATATGGATGATTTCGTGACCTACGAGGATCAATCCTTCGATCTGGAACCCACTCCTTCAAGGAACCTGGAGGTGCTTCGCTCCAACGTTCTATTTCCCTTAATCTGTAAGGGCACTGCTCACGCTCTCCAATAATTTAAATCCCATCTCTGCAGCAAACTCTGTTACTTTTTGACCCACAAATATTGTCCCTTGATCGGTTGTTATACTCTGGTAATCCAAACCTATATACGATTTGATTTTGAATAAAGGTTATCACTTCTTCCTAATCTACTTTGGGTAAAGCCACCACTTCGACCCACTTTGAGAAATAGTAGATCCCCACATAAATATACCTATGTCCCTTTGATGAGGCAGGTTTAATCTCTCCTATAATATTCAAGGCTCATCCTCTAAAAGGCCAATGTTTAACAATATAATGCAGTTCGCTAGCTGGCACATGCTGAATCCTAGAATGTTTTTGGAATTCTTGACAGCTCTTCGTAAACCCTATACAATTTTTTTAACATGGTTGGCCAATATATTCCCATTAGACACAACAACCATTGCATTTTTTTGCCTAGCTTGATGTGTACCACAAGCTCCTCTGTGAACTTCATATGTTGCTACATATACTTCGCTTTCGCCCACACATTTTAACAACACTCCATCAGGCGTTTTCTTGAATAATTCATCTCCCGTTATTTTATAACTTAATGCTCTATATTTGATTTTACGCTCTGATGACCCAACTAGATTTTTGAAATAATCTACTGTGGGTTTCCTCCAGTCGCTCTCAGTAAACACATCAATGGAAAAAACTTCTTCTACCATTTCAAAATTTCCAAAATAATCATTCACTGACTGGTTTGGAATTATTTTGTTTTCCACATGTGCATCAAAATGTACAAAATAATTATTGTTCGAATGATTTAGCATTTCAGGGTCGACGAACGAATCAATGGCAAAAACTTCATCTACCACTTTGAAATTTCCAAAATATTCAAAAAAAACTTAAATCCGGCATGACTTAAGGATCTGCCCCCCAAGTTTTTGTCATTCGATCGCCTACAAATTCAAGCTTATCCTTGACTTCAATGAATTTGTCTGCTTGATCTGCAGGTATTTTATATCCAGACGCTAATTGGGACATAGAGTTCACCTCTTGATTACCCATTCGTTTCACATGGCTGATTGACACATTACTAAACTTTCGAAGTAATAACAACGCTCTAGCCAGATACTTAACCAAATGGTCTTTTCACACTTATATTCTTTGGTTAATTGTTTTATTATTAACTCTAAATCTCCCCTTATATCGACATCTCTAATGCCTACCTCCACCATGATCTGAAGTCCAATTATTAAGGCTTCATATTCGGCCTCATTATTAGAGCACTCACCTTTAATTTTGTAACGAAACCAAGTTGAAATTCCATCTGGAGATAAAATGAAGATCCCTACTATAGTCCCTTGTTTATGTTTAGAATCGCCAAAGTATAGTTGCCAGGACTTAGTATTTACATATCCCTACTATATCTAGTTTCAGCATCATTTAACATTCTACTGAGATAATAGATGGCTCTTTTGACCCCATTTTCATCTTCCTGGGATAACATGCTACCCAATGTCGACTCAAACGCTGCTATGTACAATTTCATGCCTTTGTTTTTGTTTGGGGGCACTAACGTAGGAGGCTGTTCGCGTTAAAAGGTGACGCGCTAGAGGATGCGAACGTGAGTTCGGATTCTCTGGATCGAAACGATTTTAATCTTTTGATTTGTTTATAAAGATGCCGCGAGCATCAAGCTTTATTATTTTCAACACAAGAAAGATGATTTAATGATTATGAAAAAGGGGAAAGCTGAAATACCCTCAATTGATATTGGTATGCGTAACAACGACTAGCGCAAACTAGACGCAACGCATTGGGGAGATTCTGAGTAAGGGGGATTGTTATATGAAGGGAATAGATGGAGCACCCTAAATATATATAGTTATCTATAGCTTTATATATGAATATATTTGATATGTTTGTGTGTTTTAATTGCTATTTCTATGATTGGGAAAGTTTCTCCTTTGGGATTTTTAAGAGGAGGCTGACTCAATGAGGAGTTCTTTTGAACGAAGCCCAAGAGGAGGCTGACTCAACAGGGGAGTGTTGTCTTATATGAAGCCTAAGCGGAGGCTAACTCTGTGGGGAGAGTTATCTTGTATGAAGCCCAAGAGAAGGCTAAACTCAACTGGGGATGAGTTGTCTTGTATGAAGCCCAAGCGGAGGCTAACTCATGCTGGTGATGAATTGTGTTGTATGAAGCCCAAGCGGAGGCTATACTGTGGGGAACCTATTGATTAGTCTAATTGTTATGTTATAACTAGACAGTTTGTATAAACAGGTGTGTGTGTGTGATATGTATTCACAGGAGTTTATGAAGGAAATATAAACAATGCAATGATGTTTATTTACAGAAGTTTATGAAATATAAACAAGTGTCTGTGAAACGAACGTTTAAAATGAGCGCAACTTGATTATTTACAAGTTTGAACTGTGTACAAGGAAATGAATATGTACACGAACGAGTATTTATGTACAGACAAAGATGGATGTACATAGGAGGGTTGGGACTTACACCATAAGGGAGGCCCATTGGTTTGAAAGCAGTTTCACAGGGAATAATGCTCCTTTCAATACCAATGGTATTCAACGTATATACAGATGAAACAGAAACGACTGATCAAAATTTATCTGTAAAGGGTATCTGTATTATGTACAGATAAAAGTTTTGTATGAAAAGAAATTGATATGTACAAGGAAAAGATATATGTACATAAAGAATGTTGATTTGTGTATACACAAGTGAAATGAAAACAAACGATAGAAGTTTGTCTGTACTTGAGTATAAAAAGTATCTGTGTTATGTACAGATGAAAATTTGTATGTATTTGGAAATGATTTGTTATGTACAAAGAAATATTATGTACACAAAAGAATGTTATGGGACTTACACCGTGAGGGAGACCCATTGGTTTAAAAGAAGTTTCATCGGGAATAATTCTTCTCCTAGAACCAATGGATTCGGTGTATAAACAAACGAATGAAAACAAACGAACGAAATTTGTTTATGTTTGAATATGGACAATGGTGATTTGAGTATGTACAAGTAAAACTAAATATGTACATAAAAGGGTTGGGACTTACACCGTAAGGGTGGCCCATTGATTGATTGAGAAATTCGAGAAAGAACGAATTTGATTTTATCGTTTAAATCGGATCGATGATGGTAAAAAGATGCAAGTTTTGATGAAATGTTTTGAAAAATGATTTGAAAAGTGTTTTGAAATGTAAGGTTCACTTATGAAAAGTTTTGAAAAAAATCGGAAGTCGAAAACTTGAAAATTTCACCTTAAAAGGAGGTTTGAAAAAGTGTTCAGGACGTCGTTTTCGGCTCGATTAAATTTAATCAGATGAAAGTTTTTTTCTGAAAATTTTTGCACTATCATAAAATAGATATATTTATTGACAAGTGTTTAAAAAATCATCTCAAAATGAGAAGTTTTGATTGGTCAAAAAAATTGTGAAAGTTTTGTGAAAAACATGAAAAAATTGGAAAGTTATAAAAAGAAATGGTCCTGATGGGAGTTGAACCCATGACCAAAGGGTGAAACACGTGGCAGAGAGGACTAAGAGCAAACAGGCTACCACTGAGCCAAACGTGCGCTGGTTGTTTAGTGGACTAGAACACGTGTTGATATGAGATTGGAATTTTTGAATTTGAAAAAAGATCAAGAACACGCGCGCACCTGTTCTTCATGTTTTGATTTTCAGAAATCATGATCCAAGCTACCATCTTCGTTTCTCAATGAAAATCAATGATATAAAAATGAAACTTGCTCGATTTTTCATCACGAACACGATGGTACTTGTTAATTTCATTTATATTCAGTCTAAATCAATTGGATTTCTGGAAAATGCTAAGAACCCTAAAACTGATTTTTCAAATTAAATGATGTATGTTTAATGATTCTTTGATTTTATTGAGGGTTATTGATCGTTATGAGTGCAGAAAGAGATCGGCCAAGAGTTTTTTCAAAAAGAATCAAAGAATTAGGAGAATGGATTTCGTGTTCTTACCTGTGAAAGTGAGAATCGAATTCTGGATTTTGATGCTTCCAGTTGCTGTTTGATGATTGTTCAAGCACTAGCGGCCTCTAGGGATGGTGTATGAGTGATCTGCACTTCATGAGATAGCTTGGATTGCTCTGACCAAGTCGACCTGTATAGAGCTCAAATGAAAACTGGAAATCGTGGTTAATGGAGTTACAGATTGCTGTTCATGATCTGGATCATTCCTATGATGTTCATAGATGATGTTTGAATGATTACAACACAAGTTAATTCAGCTTAGCCATTAATTCGAATCATAAGGCAGTTTTTGCAAGTTTATGAGCATGAATGATGAAAACTGATTTTTGCTTGTTCTTGCTATGATCTTAAGTTCTAAACAAGTTTTATATTAATAGTGAAGCATGTTTGACACCAAATTTTAACATGTTTCTAACTGTTTTTCAAAAATGCAAGAATTCTCCAATTTGCACTATGTTTTGTGAATTTTGAGAAAGTGGAGAGAAAGCATGAATTTGTGATGCTTTGGTGTGATTTTGGACTTGAATTTGTGAGCTATTTATAGGCAACAAGTTCTGAAATGTTAGGCAAAGAGGTACAAGCTTTTGGAAAATCAAGGATAGCTTAAGGGGTAAGAAAGACTTTTGCCAAAAAAGGAAACTTCCTTTTTTCACCATGTGCTCATTTTTACAATTTGATCCAATCCTCTCAATTATTATCTCTAACTGATATTTATCAGTTCAATCATCCATTTGGCAAGGTTAGATTGCTTCTAGATGAAGAAAACACAAAATGACCTATAATTTGAAGTTTTGAATTTTGAAAATCAAGTTTCATGGAGCCTTATGTTTCAATTTCAAAAGTATGGCTAGACTCCATGGATTTGAGAGTTCTTGGACATTTTGGAAAGCTTGTTTCACAAGCTACAACTTTCATGTTTTGAGTTTTTTCAAATTCAAATTGGAACTAGGTGAAAAAATGGCATGAAGTTTGGAAAAAATAAGAAATTTCAACACTTAGAAATTTTTCTAAGTATGAAAACTTTTGACTTTTTGTTGACTTTTCCAAATTCTTTGATTTTTTATGATCATGATGGATCATTTGAAGTATTTTGATGATGGAAAAGTTTTGTTTTGAAAAAATTGACCAAAAGTCAAAGTTTGACTTTTATGCGATGAAAATTCATCGGATGTTTGAAAATTGGTGATAAAGTCGTGAAAAACTTCGTGATGTTTTGAATCCGAAATTAGGTCAAGATGTTGTATCTAAGATATAATGACCAATCTCTATCCATAAAAGTCATTTCTTGTTCAAAAAGTCAGAGAATTCTCATGCCCGATCAAAACCCTAATTGGTCGATCCTTGATTGATCGTGAGAGAAATGGATGTCGATGATCGAGGTTGATGATTTGATCAAGATAGATCAAATGAGGTGAGAAAAACTCAAACCCTAATTGATTGCCCTTGAATCGATGAAAATCGATGAAACCCTAATTTTGACTTGTGAAAGCTATACCGATTAATGTTGTCAGTATTAGTTATGCAAATGATGCAAATGTAAGGTGGTATATTAGGTCAAAATTTGGGGTATAATGATGCCCTATTTAAGTTTCTTTAACCGAGATATGAAGATGAATATCTTCATTTTGATAGGTGTAAAGAGACTTAAATATCGAAATCATAAATTTGGACCTAAGATACCAAAATGCGGAATGATGCAAAATGATTGAAAAGAAGTTTCACCGGATGACTATCAAAGAAATGACATGATGGGGGAATTTGTGAATACGTCCTATTGGGAAAGAAAGATTCACAACACATGTGAATATTCGTTTTGGAAACAAAGAGATTACCTTCATCGACCTCGTGACAATGTTTAAGGTAAGTGAAAATGATATTACCAATTATCACCTTGTGATAGTTTATGGTAATGAATCTGAAGATATTACCAATTATCGTGACGTGATAACTATAACAAGGTAAATCTTGAGAAAATTTTTGTTATGTATTCACTTTGTGAATAGCAATGAAAAGCAGATTTACGGCTTTAAAGATATTACCAATTATCGAAAGTGATAACTATAACAAGGAAAATCTTTAGAAAATTGCTGTATATTCGACTTTGTGAATAAGACGATGAAAAGCAGAACTCCAATGAGTTTCTATTTTCTTGGATAAAGTCTTGCCGAGGATCTCTCTTTTGAGAAGATGCGGGCATTTTGATTGACAGACACAAGTTTTCTTTTTGACAGAAAAAACAACTGCTGGGAAATTTCTCGTATAGTCATGATTTTGACTTTGTTGAGAAGACAAATTTTTATGACAATTTTATGAATGAAGAGAAAGATAAGCGGCTCAAATGATGAGGCTATCGCTTATTGTTTTGTTGGTTAAAGACAAGGTTCTATCCAGGAATGAACTGGAAAGAAAAAGGTCAATCAAGACATTATTCCCAATGTGGAATGACCTCAGCTGGGGAATGTGGTGGAGAGAAGAAAATGCATTTCTCAGTTTGGGGACTACTGCCGAAAAAGAAATCCTGTTTGGAGATATTCTACTGGGGACAGACTTGTACTTACATGAGTAAGTGTGACTTATACCAGTGATATGGAAGCAAACATTTCAAAAGATGCAAAAATGCAATGAATGATGCTATCATGTATGAATGTCATGAATGTTATATGCATACTAACAATACTTGACAAAGACACTAAAGAGATATTTGGGAAAAGAACCTCATCACAGTTCAAACAAATACTTGGTGAAAATTGCAGCAATGGTGCAGATGTTCAGCAACGAAAATTTTGAGTTGCAGACTTTAAACTTTCTGAGAAAGGCACTTCATTGGAAACTTGGTTGGGGATTCTTTTTTGGAATAAGAATACCGTCCTTTGATGATTTCTGCTGAGGAGAAGACTGTTGTAGCCGTTGTTTTATCCTTCGGAGATTGAAACACTTATGGAGAAAACTATTGAAGTTCTTTCTGTGTTCATAGTTCAAAGGAAAAATTTTGCTTTTGTTTTAAAATTTTTGAAGTAAAAATTCATTTAAAACATTTTAGTCTCAAAAAGTGATTTTCATAATAAAAGCGTTATTTTGCAAAACAGAATAAAGTAGGAATTGCAAACAAAAAGCACAAGGCTCAAATTTATTGAATAGAATGGTAATCAGCCAAATGCGTGACTCCATGAGCTATTTACAAAAGTTGGAAATGATAATTTATTGGGAAAAGGCTACATTGAAAGCAAATAACCGCTATTATCCCTAACAACTTTGAATCCCAACTGTGCTTGTCGCTTCAGAAGAGTTGATTGAAGATCCGTTGATGGAAAATTCTTGAGTGTGAATATAGGCGATTGCGATTACTTTGTCATTTTTTGTGTATCCTTGTTTTTGCCTAGATTGCCCTTTTAGGTTTTCAATCCATCAGGATATTTTCTGTTTATTGTCTCTAATTTTTGCTTGGATCGCCTTTTCAGGTTTTCAATCCACCGAGACGCTCTTTTTGCCTAAGCCGCCTTTTCGGTTTCGACTTACCGCTGTTCTTTTTTTTTAGACAAAGTATTTTTGTCAAGATTCACGGATGCGGGAGTTCATCACCGTCCATGGTTGTGAGAGTTATAACACCGCCGAAAAAGCTTCTTTTGACGATGTATGGGCCTTCGTTAGGAGTCCATTTGCCCTAGAATCTGGTTGAAAAAATCTTTTAAGCAAGGTCGCCTTCTAAATTCACGAGGTCGGACCTTTTGTCGCTTTCTTCATTATTCTTTGATAGAGTTGTCTGTGACACGGCAGCGCTTTTCTTCAATTAAGTTCATTGGTCGTACACCCACCAAATAGCTTGGTTTCCATGAGAACTCTCATTGATGGGATCTCAACTTCTACGACCACTTCCATGCAGATACTAGAGAAAGTTGCTCTGGAAGTGCGATCTTGTCTGTACCATGCGAGCAAATGGTAGCATTTCGTGCCGTCTTTGTAGTGATGACCATTTTATGATCTTTTGATATTCTTGTTGGTACTTCAGCGCCTTCATCTTTGGTCGGTAAGGACGAGTTATGGTGCTCGATCTTGAATTCCTCACACAGTTCTTTCATCATTTTGTTGTTCAAGTTTGATCCATTGTCAATAATGATCTTATTTGGAATTCCATATCGGCAAATGAGATTGTTCTTGATGAACCTCACAACCACTTGTCTTGTGACGTTGGCGTAAGATGCTGCTTCGACCCATTTGGTGAAGTAATCAATAGCCACTAGAATAAAGCGATGTCCGTTGGACGCTTTTGGTTCAATCATTCAATCACATCGATGCCCCACATGGCCACGGAGAAGAAAGAACGTTGGGTAGAGTCACATGGATCTTATCTAGATCGATCACTTGTGACATCTTTTGACGTGTTTACAGCAATCAGATTCCATCGTTATCCAATAATATCCTGCTCTCAAGATTTTCCTGGACATTGCATGCCCATTTGAATGGGTTCCAAAGGACCCTTCGTGTACTTCATGGATGATCGTGTCTGCTTCTTGTCTGTCGACGCATCTGAGCAGAACCATGTCGAAGTTTCTTTTGTAAAGAACATCTTCATTGAGGAAGAAGTTTCTAGAAAGCCTCCTTAAAGTTTTCTTATCCTTGTACGATGCCCCGAGTGGGTACTCTCGTGTTTGAAGGAATCGTTTGATGTCGTGGAACCACGGCTTATCGTCGAAGACTGCTTCTGTTGCAAATACATATGCAGGTCTTTCAAGGCGTCTGATGCGGATTCTGGGCATATCATTCCAATCGTTGACTTTGAACATGGAAGATAGAGTAGCTGGCGTCGCCATTCGATTTTGATCTCGAGGATATGATGCGGCTACTTTGTTGAAGAAAGTCAACAACCGTCTTGCATAATCTCGTAAGGAATTAGACCAAGATGATGAGTTTGATACTTGTCTTTGATTTGATTGATCACTAGGGCTGAATCTCCATATATGTCAAGGATCTTGATCCTCGGTCGATGGCTTCTTCCCATGATGCATGCTTCATATTCGCTATGTTGTTGGTGCAATCAAATAGCAATATGGCGGAAAAGCGGGATATGAGAACCCTCGAGTAATGATGACTGCCCCAATTCCATTGCCAAAAACATTAACTGCTCCATCAAAGACTAAACCCCATCTGGATTCTGGATCTGGTCCTTCTTCGGGTAGCGGTTTGTCGCAATCTTTCATATTCAAGTACATAACATCCTCGTCCGGGAAGTCATATTTGAGAGATTGGTATTCATTGAGCGGCTGATAAGCCAAGTGACCGGCGAGAATGCTTCCTTTAACCGCCTTTTGAGCGCGGTATTGAATGTCATACTCAGATAATAGCATCTGCCATCGAGCGATTCTCCCTGTAAAGGCAGGTTTCTCAAATACGTACTTGATTGGATCCATTTTGGAGATTAACCAAGTCGTGTGATTGATCATGTACTGGCGGAGACGTTTTGTAGCCCACACCAAGGCGCAACATGTTTTCTCGAGCATGGAGTAACGAGTTTCACAGTCTGTGAATTTCTTACTCAGGTAGTAGATGGCATGCTCCTTCTTACCGATTTCGTCTTGTTGTCCAAGTACGCAGCCCATGGACTCTTCTAGTACGGTAAGGTATATGATCAATGGTCTTCCTCTCTTTGGAGGGATCGATATTGGTGGTTCGGCGGTATTCCTTGATCTTGTCGAGCGCTTTTTGGCAATCGGCTGTCCACACAACCTTTTGATCTTTGCGGAGAAGCTTGAATATCGGCCCACAGGTAGCAGTCATCTGAGAGATAAATCTAGAGATGTAATTTAACCGTCCGAGAAATCCTCTTACTTGCTTTTCCGTACGTGGCGTAGGCATTTCCTGAATAGCCTTGACTTTGTCAGGGTCAACTTCAATTCCTTTTTGACTGATGATGAAACCTAGGAGTTTTCCAGACCTCACCCCCAAAGGTGCATTTGTTAGGATTCAGGCGAAGCTGAAACTTCCTTAGTCGTTGAAACAACTTTAAGAGATAGTCTATATGCTCTTCTTCAGTGTCAGACTTTGCTATCATGTCGTCCACGTAGACTTTGATCTCTTTGTGCATCATGTCGTGAAAGAGAGTAGTCATTGCCCTTTGGTAAGTTGCGCCTGCATTCTTTAATCCAAATGGCATTACTTTGTAGCAAAAGGTGCCCCACGGCGTGATGAAAGATGTCTTCTCCATGTCTTCGGGAACCATTCTGATCTGATTGTAACCAGAGAAACCGTCCATGAAGGAAAAGACGTTGAATTTTGCAGTGCTATCCACCAGCATGTCGATATGCGGTAGTGGGAAATCGTCTTTTGGACTTGCTTTGTTCAAGTCCCGGTAGTCAACACACATTCTGACCTTACCGTCTTTCTTGGATACAGGCACTATGTTGGCTAGCCATTGAGGATATTCAGAAGTGACGAGGAAACCAGCGTCAAGCTGCTTTTGAACTTCCTTTTTGATTTTATCAGCCATTTCAGGGTGAACTCTCCTCAGCTTTTGCTTAACTGGCAGACACTCTGGTTTTAACGGCAGGTGATGCTCCACAATGCTGGTATCTAACTCTGGCATGTCCTGGTAGGACCAAGCGAATACATCAACATATTCTTTGAGAAGATTTATCAGTTTGCTTTTGACACTGCTGTTGAGTGAAGCTCCAATATTTACTTCTTTTTTATCTTCCTCAGAACCCAAGTTGATTGCTTCTAGAGGTTCTTTATGAGGCTGAATGATCCTTTCCTCGTGCCTTAGCAGTCTAGAAATTTCATCTGGGATCTCTTCTTCAACTTCCTCTTCGGCGAATTCACAGGGGATTTCAGAGTTGAGAAAGAGCGTAGAGTTATTGCTTTCAATGGATTTGTCCATCTGTTTAATCTGCATTTTTGATTTATGTCTGATTAATTAACTCCTTATCATTTTTTTTTTGGAAAAATTAATGTGAAAGTGTATGCAGATTAATTTTTTCATTATGACTTTTTTTTTTTTGAATATTTTTTTTTATTGTGTTTTTTAGGATTATCATTTCCAGAAAAGGGTAAAAATGAAAATAAACACAGAGTGTGGAAACAAAACAACGCGTTTTATTTATGATTCACAATATGAACAAGGCCCTAAAATACAAACTTATTCGTCTTGGGCAAGACAAAGAGAAATTATTTAAAAGCTAAGCCCTATAAAACATCTCTTCGCTTTGGGCGAAGCGAGAGTTCAAAACAAAAAGCAAAAATAAACTACTTAGAGCTATGAACATTAGTCCTAACTAGCGGGTTTCCGAATGACGAACTCCTTGGAAGTCGAGGTACTCGGGTAATTTTCCGCTTGGTTTAACCCTTGAGTAGACTTTGATTGCTGGCTAAGCAGGCTTTGAAGACTCTGAACGATGGCCCTTGCCCTTTGTGCTGCTAAAGCGATCTTCTTGATTAACAGATCGGGAAGTATGAGATATAGCATTGTACTTCCTGTTGATCTTTGTGTTGAATTCTGAGGGTGTACCTTCCAGTCTTTGGAGTGAAGAGACTCGTTGTCAGCGACACTTTCCGCATCGTATCCTGAATCATACTCTTGATCTTCAGTGATCATGTTGATGTAGTGATAACCAGGATCTGGCTTGGTGAATTCCACAGATGTGTTGAAGTAGAGATCTTTGTTTGGGATCTCGATTTGCTGATTAGGTTGAGAAGACGAGTATTCCTCTTCTGATTGACTAGGGTATTCAAAGTCATCACCCCATCCCGTAGGTTGGATATCTTCGATCCGGATTTTCGAGCTTTCTGGCGCAGAGTATTTCACCATGTAGTCGAATTTGCCACTTGGTTCTCCCAAGGTATCCCAAATTCGGAGGGTGGTGGATTTTCACGTTGTTGTAAGGACATGTCTTTGAATTGATCAGTCGGTGCATATGATTCCTCCTGAGACACATATTCAGGACTATTCAAATAAGTGCTCCACTCTTCAGATTCAGATGGATCGTCCTCATCTTCTTCAATGGTTACAACATTAACCTCTTGCGGAACAGGGTTTAAGAGACCTCCACTGTGAAATACTTCCTTGATGGGGGGAAGTGTTTCATCCTTTGGTTTGTTCGGGAGAAAGCAGTGTGAACACGAGTCCGCTTTTGTTCCGTTGTTGACAGTTTTAATTACTTGTCCCCATCCTTCAGCATTGCCATCTTTCATAATCTGTGCCGCTTCTTTATATGAAGAGATAGATGATCTGTTTTTGCTAGCAGATTCATCTTCTAACGGATGCTCCGGGAGATGCGTCCCTTCAATGTCATTAGCTGTGATGAAAGAAAGCGGATAGATGACTTACAAGTAAAGCTTGTTCACCACCGATGGTCACCAATTTTCCATTTCTTGTGAATTTTAATTTCGATGGAGAGTAGAAATTCTTGCTCTGCATCGTGGATCAAGGTCTTCCTAGTAAGCAATATGCGGTACGTCCATGACTTGGAAGGTAATTTGGAAAGTGTGCGGGCCAATCGTCATCGGAGATCAACTTCCCAATAGACTTCCTTGATCCGTCGAAAGCTCTTACTATTATGTCGTTGAACTTCATCGTTCCTTTGTAAGCTAAGCGAGCGTTTTGGCATTACATTTAAAGATGAACCCGTATCCACCAACACATTGGATGGGGAATCTGACTGGCAAATCATCGAGATGTGCAAGGCCAAGTTGTGATTTTTCCCTTCTTCCGGAAGTTCCTCGTCACTAAAACTCAAATTATTGCATTTGTTATGTTGGAGCGATCCTCCAAATTGATCGTAGTTACATCATGATCCACATAAGCCTGATCTAGTACTCTCATCAAAGCTTCTCTGTGAGCTTCAGAGTTGAGGAGTAAGGACAGTATCGAAATCTTTGAAGGAGTCTGCATTAGTTGATCTACGACTCGATATTCGCTTTTCTTGATCGGTTTAGTATCTCTTCAAAGTCGAGTTGATGTTGGTTCTATCGGTAGAACCAATATTTGTGCTTGGTTAACAATGGGAATCGTTGCGAGATTCTCGGCAGATATGTTAACGGGTTTTGTTTAATAACGAGGCTGAGCGATTTTGGTGGTAATGGAGTGTGCACTCGTCCACTTGGCGTTACTCGTCCGATTTACATTATATTGACATTAGCTGGCAGTGTAGGCATGGGTTTCTCCTTCCCATCCTCTATCAGGGTTGCATTGTACTGGTAAGGAATTGCTCTGGTAGAACTATATGGAGCAGGACCGGTGGGCAAATCACCAAAGGAGATGTTGGAATCTTGGAACCATCGCGATCTCCGCATGCTTGGGTATGTTGAAACAACGGATCACAACGTTTACTTCGGGATTTTCCGAGTTGATATCTGAGACTAAAAGCTCATGCGGAAAATGCCCTATTTTATTTACGTCATGATCATCTCTGTTTCTGTAAACTTGTAGATCACCGATGTCTAACAAATACTGGATATCTGCTCTTATGGTGGAACATCCTTGAATATTCTTGGAGCAGATGCGGCAAGCTGCGTAATCATGCTTAGTGAAGGTGCTCATGGTACTGTATGCTTCATGAAGATGCACCAAGTTTCCTTTGATCAGGTTTACGTCTGTAACGAGATACCTGTCTGTATTTCTTAGTATCAAACTTACTGAGTGTCCGCTGTGACTAGGAAGCGGATTGGCTTGCACGTTTGGGCTCGTATTTTTGAAGGAAAGAAGATTAGACCTTACTAACTTTTGTACTTCTGCCTTTAATGCTATGCAATGCTCGAGGTCATGGCCTGGTGCCCCTTGATGAAAAGGGCAAGATACATCGGTTTTGTACCACCATGGCAATTTTTCAGGAACTGGAGGTGGTAACCTTGTTTGTATCAGATTTCTTTCCATTAGCGCAGGGTAAAGTTCTGTGCACGTCATTGGAATTGGGTCGAACTGAGTGACCCGAGGCGTTCGATTTTGGTTGTTAAACTGCTGAGCCTGTTGACGAGGCTGTTGAGTTTGTTGATTTTGTTGAAATTGCAGAGCAATTCCTGTGTTTGGAGTTGTGTTGATGGCGGGTGCTATGGCAGCTACCTGTCGTTGTTGAATGACATTCTTACGTGGTTTCCCTCGGGATACCATTCCTACGTCATGTTCTTTTTTCCTTGGAAAACTGGTTCCAACCTTCTTTGTACCACTAGAAGATCCTACTTCCTTGGTTAGACGTCCACTTCGAACTCCCTCTTCTAATCGTATTCCCATGTTCACCATCTCAGTGAAATCTCCGGGAGTGCTAGCGATCATTCGCTCATAGTAGAATGAGCCTAGAGTATTCAGGAATACCTTAGTCATCTCCTTCTCTTCCAATGGTGGGTTGACTTGGGCAGCAATTTCCCTCCATCGTTGCGCATATTCCTTGAATGTCTCTCTTTCCTTTTGAGACATGGAGCGGAGTTGATCCCTATCAGGAGCCATATCCAAGTTAAATTTGTATTGCTGGACAAAGGCTTTGCCTAGGTCGTTGAATGTTTGGATATTCGTGCTGTCTAAACCCATGTACCACTTCAGTGCGGCACCGGTGAGACTGTCCTGGAAGTAATGGATTAGTAACTGATGATCCTCATTGTAGGTGGACATTTTCCTGGCATACATCGTGAGATGACTTTGCGGACAGGAGTTCCCTTTGTACTTTTCAAAGTCAGGGACTTTGAATTTTGCGGGTATTCTTACGCGAGGAACTAAGCATAGATCCTGGGCGTTTTTCCCAAACAATTCTTTCCCTCGAATCGTTTTTATCTCTAGCTGCATTTTGAGGAGTTGTTCTTGGAGATTTTCCATTAAACCACGGGATTTTGTGTTACTGCCTGGAGTGTGATGAATTTCTTCGTCCATGGTAGCGTGTACTACAGAAGCGGAATTTGTCATAATCGGTTGAGAAACCGGCATTGTTACTTGTGGAAAAGTTATTCCACGTTGCAGAGCACAGTTTTGTTGCAAAGTAGGTATTTCAAGCGAGGTTGTTTGAGAAGTCGGTTGGCGAACTCCGATGCCGAAGTTAAAAGGCATGCCCCATGGATAGCCTTCTGGCATACTGAAGAGCGAGCTACTAGTTGCGACAGTTGAGACTGGAGTAGTAGTGTCCTCTGAAGTTGCTGCTTGGTTTTGACTGCTCGATGCTGCTTGTTGACTTTGCGCTGTGGCAAGTGAGTTGACCAAAGATGTGAGTCTCTCCACTTCTTCTTGTAGTGTCGTTACTGTACTACGAAGTTCAACGTTCTCTTGCTCAAAGTTCTCCATTAGTTTTCTTCTTTTTGATCTAGTATCGTACGTTCGAGTTGGCTGTGGACGCGGTCGAGAAACTCTAAGACGCGACAGCTTGACGATCTTTCTATCTGTTCGAACTATTTAAGCTTTTCAAGCTGGTAAAGTATGAAACTGTGAAGTGTCAGACTCTAGACAATAGACTTAAATGCAAAGTATGATGCATGAATATGATTGTAAAGAAAAGAAATTTCCAGAGAATTTAATGCTAAAGAGATATTTCTGGCAAATATTTGGATGGAAAAATACGAATCTTATTGATTAATGAAGGAAGATTACAACAATTTTTTTTTGTTGGAGCATTGCTCGCACAAATGATAAAATAAATGATAAAATTACAAATTAAATTGAACTAATTAAACGTCTTCGTCGGATGACGATCCAAAGGCTTGATGCAGCTTCAGCTTCAGGATTTCCTTCCCATAGTGAGCTTTTAGTTCAGCTTTCTCGGCTTTTAGCTTGCTTGATGACTCTCTTCCACTCGTTGGGAGCGGGATCGCTGGTGGTCATTTCCTCAAGCTTTCTTTTCCTTTCCTTGACGTATCTCTGGATTGCGTTATCCTTCTGGCGAATCTTCTCATCTTTCTCCATGAGCCATTCATCCTGGAAGTAAAGCGTCTTTTCATGCTCTTTGACTTTCTTCTTGAGCTTCTCATTCTCGAGATTAGTCTTAAGGAATTTGTTTTCCAAAGCTTCTTTCTCAAACCTTATTTTGGTCAAGGCTTCTTGGTATTCTCCCACAGCTTTGACGGGAAAATCTGTTGATTTGGAAGCGATTGAGAACATGGGATCCTCATAAGCGTAAGGCATTCGAAATTCCTTCGCTCTTTTCTTCACCCAAGAAGTGTAGGTTTCCATAGCTACACAATTCTTTGATTTCCCTTTTTCTTTCCTTCGGATGTGATGCCAAGCTTTGATCATCCTAGCTTTCAACCCCTGGGAATCCTCTCCTTCATGATAGAAGTAGCTTTCTACTGTAAAACCAAAAGGTTTACCAGAATTTGCATATCCGAGCTGACGTCTTGCTAGAAATGGGTTGTAGTTGATTCCCTCTTTCGTACCAATGAGAGGTACGTTGGCAAATTCTCCAAAGCTCTCAATGATTTCCATCTCATTGTCTGCCAAGGTATACCAATGGATATCGTCGTTTGTAAGAGACATGATCCTTCTTGACCAATGCCACTCGTCTTTGTTTTCGCGGAAGATAGGAGATTTAGGCAAGTGCGAGGTAATCCATTTGAAAAACAGAGGTACACAACACACGATAGTTCCGTCTCCTTGACGATTCCTATGATGAATAGAGACGTACGTATCTCCGAGCAGAGTGGGAACGGGATTTCCAATCAGAAAGATCCTTATGGCGTTAATATCAACGAAATTTGGGACGTTGGGAAACAACACCAATCCGTAGAGGAGTAAAGCTAAAATAGCTTCAAAGGCTACCATACTACCGACGGAGAATTTGAGAGCCTTCTCCATTAGGAACTTTGAAGTTAGTCCTAAGAGTTTTCCTCTGGTAGTTAGGTTTTTGTCTATCTCAGATTTCTTTATGTGAGTCATCGTTGCAATGACTGGTGACTTAGGAATGGCTTCCAAACCATTGAAAGGCACTTTGTCCGACTTCGAGATACATATGATATGCGTACTCTTCCAAAGTAGGCATCAATCGATAATCGGGAAAGTGAAGCAATATAGATTGGATCGTAGAACGAACGAAAGTTTTGAGAAGTCCTTCATCCACGTTAGCGTTCGAAGAGTTAAAAGAGTTCCATAGCGTTTTCAAATCGAGGGATCTTCTACCAAGGATGCTAACTCTTTCAACTTTCCTCGTCGAAATTCTAAAGCGTATCTCTTGGTGAATCTTCCTCGGCGTCCATCACTCTAACCTAAAATATTTTACAAAGAAAAATCTCTAAATTCTTTGGAAATGGGAAGAGAAATGAATTTTTGTTTTATGAATGAATGAATGCATGAATGTGGCAAACACGGTTAGTAGTTATACACACGGCAAGCGTTGAAGTCACGAGCATGAAGCCAACGATAAGAATCAACGTGGTTAAGTTCTAAGGGCTTATTCATCTGAAACGGGTTCTCGATAATACTGCTCAACACTCCTCTTTGAAATATTATTGGATTTGTTGAATACTCGATGGTCCAATAATATTTTCAAGAAAACTCGTCGATCGTAGTATCGCATGACAATTACTCTAGGCTTACACGAATAATCTACTACATCCTAATGGCGGGATGGTTTATGTGTTCTACACCTTGCAATTACTTGCTAAACACAATACCCTCAAGACAACCTCCACGGAGATATTAACCGTAACCATTGAACTTCGTATTAATACCTAGATCTTAAAATGTTTCTTAAATCCGGTTAGGATTTCTTTCCATCGATGAAATCGCGAAAACACACAATAAAGAAAAATAGATATATGCAAAACATATCCCTTTCTTTTCTTTTGAAAACAAAAAGCTTGGTGCTCTCGCAGTAGCGTTTTCTTTTTCTTGAAAAATCAAAATTTCAGCTCCCAGTGTCACCATTTTCTGTTCGTTAAAGGTGAGAGGATGCGAACGTGAGTTCGGATTCTCGGCTCAAACAATTTTAATCTTTTGATTTGTTTATAAAGATGCATGAGCATCAAGCTTTATTATTTTCAACACAAGAAAGATGACTTAATGATTATGAAAAGGGAAAGTGAATACCCTCAATTGATATTGGTATGCGTAAACGCAAACTAGGCATAGAGATAAGTAAGGGGATTGTTATATGAAGGAATAGATGGAGCACCCTAAATATATATAGATATCTATAGCTTTATATATGAATATATTTGATATGTTTGTGTGTTTTAATTGCTATTTCTATGATTGGGAAAGTTTCTCCTTTGGGATTTTAAAAATGATTATGTGGGATTCTAGTGTTTGTTATTATTGTGCTCAAAAGATCTGGATCTTACGCATACATATCCCTAGTGGGAATCGAGCATTTGTAGCTCGGATCTGAGGTTCTACGGTTTGTTTAGAGGGAGATAGAAATTTGCTCGGTAAGGATGAGACCTTGTGCCTCACGTATTCTCAAAAGGATGTTGAGAAAGTCGAGCAATCGTAGTTCCCACTTATGCTAGTGGAAAGCAACGGATGTTAGTAAGAGAGACAAATGTCATCTTAATGAAAATGTATCTAATCTATTTCATCACATACATTTTTGAAAAGTTTGATTTGAAATGAAATCTTTCATCGTAAGTTACAGGTGTTTTGCTTGAGTGTACAAGCGTTACCACTTACATGTTTAAGAAAGATGTTTGAAAGAGATGATTGAATCTTTTAACTGCAAGCATTGGGTGTTTTGCTTGAGTATACAAGCGTTACCACTTACCGTTAAGAGATGTTTTTGTTTGAAAAAAGTTTGAAAAGTTTTTGAAAAGTTTTGACTGTATGTGATGTAATAGATAAGATACTTCTTCCATAGAGATGATAGATGTCTAAATCTAGAGGAGAAATTGATTGGATTAAAGGGATGCTTTTAAGAAGCCCGTGGGTCCTTGTATTGTTAGCCCAAGAGGAGGCATTCCGAGGGTCATCGAGGGTCATCGAGGGTCGTCGAGGGTCCTTGTATGAAGCTCAAGAGGAAGATATAGGGTATGGATGGCTTTGTGTTAAAAGGGATTTCACCGAGAAACCATCCTTTTGGAATTAAGAGCAATTTCACCGGGAAATTTTACTCTCTGGGGATTTGAAAGTGATTTCACCGGGAAACCATCCTTTCGTGGTTCTATCTTAGCGGTGATTCTTTGTATTGGAAGCCCAATAGGAGGCATTAAGAGATTTCCTATCTCTTTCATTGTATGATGCCCAAGAGAAGGCTAAACTCAATGAGGAGTTCTTTTGAACAAGCCCAGAGACTCAACAGGGTGTTGTCTTATATGAAGCCTAAGTGGAGGCTAACTCGTGGGAGAGTTATCTTGTAGAAGGCTAAACTCAACTGGGATGAGTTGTCTTGTATGAAGCCAAGCGGAGGCTAACTCATCTTGGTGATGAATTGTCTTGTATGAAGCCCAAGCGGAGGCTATCTGTGGGGAACCTATTGATTAGTCTAATTGTTATGTTATAACTAGGCAGTTTGTATAAACAGTGTGTGTGTGTGATATGTATTCACAGGAGTTTATGAAGGAAATATAAACAATGCAATGATGTTTATTCAAGTTTATGAAATATAAACAAGTGTACGTGAAACGAACGCTTAAAACGAGCGCAACTTGATTATTTACAAGTTTGAACTGTACAAGGAAATGAATATGTACACGAACAGTATTTATATACGACAAAGATGGATGTACATAGGAGGTTGTGACTTACACCATAAGGGAGGCCCATTGGTTTGAAAGTTTCACGAAATAATGCTCCTTTCAATACCAATGGTATTCAACGATATAATGAAACAAACGGCGATCAAAATTTATTAAAGGGTATCTCATATATATAATAAAAGTTTTGTATGAAAAGAAATTGATATGTACAAGGAAAAGATATATGTACATAAAGAATGTTGATTTGTGTATACACAAGTGAAATGAAAACAAACGATAGAAGTTTGTCATGAGTATAAAAAGTATCGTGTTATATGAAAATTTGTATGTATTTGGAAATGATTTGTTATGTACAAAGAAATATTATGTACACAAAAGAATGTTATGGGACTTACACCGTGAGGGAGACCCATTGGTTTAAAAGAAGTTTCATCGGGAATAATTCTTCTCCTAGAACCAATGGATTCGGTGTATAAACAAACGAATGAAAACAAACGAACGAAATTTGTTTATGTTTGAATATGGACAATGATGATTTGAGTATGTACAAGTAAAACTAAATATGTACATAAAAGGGTTGGGACTTACACCGTAAGGGTGGCCCATTGATTGATTGAGAAATTCGAGAAAGAACGAATTTGATTTTATCGTTTAAATCGGATCGATGATGGTAAAAAGATGCAAGTTTTGATGAAATGTTTTGAAAAATGATTTGAAAAGTGTTTTGAAATGTAAGGTTCACTTATGAAAAGTTTTGAAAAAAATCGGAAGTCGAAAACTTGAAAATTTCACCTTAAAAGGAGGTTTGAAAAAGTGTTCAGGACGTCGTTTTCGGCTCGATTAAATTTAATCAGATGAAAGTTTTTTTCTGAAAATTTTTGCACTATCATAAAATAGATATATTTATTGACAAGTGTTTAAAAAATCATCTCAAAATGAGAAGTTTTGATTGGTCAAAAAAATTGTGAAAGTTTTGTGAAAAACATGAAAAAATTGGAAAGTTATAAAAAGAAATGGTCCTGATGGGAGTTGAACCCATGACCAAAGGGTGAAACACATGGCAGAGAGGACTAAGAGCAAACAGGCTACCACTGAGCCAAACGCGCGCTGGTTTTTTAGTGGACTAGAACACGTGTTGATATGAGATTGGAATTTTTGAATTTGAAAAAAGATCAAGAACACGCGCGCACCTGTTCTTCATGTTTTGATTTTCAGAAATCATGATCCAAGCTACCATCTTCGTTTCTCAATGAAAATCAATGATATAAAAATGAAACTTGCTCGATTTTTCATCACGAACACGATGGTACTTGTTAATTTCATTTATATTCAGTCTAAATCAATTGGATTTCTGGAAAATGCTAAGAACCCTAAAACTGATTTTTCAAATTAAATGATGTATGTTTAATGATTCTTTGATTTTATTGAGGGTTATTGATCGTTATGAGTGCAGAAAGAGATCGGCCAAGAGTTTTTTCAAAAAGAATCAAAGAATTAGGAGAATGGATTTCGTGTTCTTACCTGTGAAAGTGAGAATCGAATTCTGGATTTTGATGCTTCCAGTTGCTGTTTGATGATTGTTCAAGCACTAGCGGCCTCTAGGGATGGTGTATGAGTGATCTGCACTTCATGAGATAGCTTGGATTGCTCTGACCAAGTCGACCTGTATAGAGCTCAAATGAAAACTGGAAATCGTGGTTAATGGAGTTACAGATTGCTGTTCATGATCTGGATCATTCCTATGATGTTCATAGATGATGTTTGAATGATTACAACACAAGTTAATTCAGCTTAGCCATTAATTCGAATCATAAGGCAGTTTTTGCAAGTTTATGAGCATGAATGATGAAAACTGATTTTTGCTTGTTCTTGCTATGATCTTAAGTTCTAAACAAGTTTTATATTAATAGTGAAGCATGTTTGACACCAAATTTTAACATGTTTCTAACTGTTTTTCAAAAATGCAAGAATTCTCCAATTTGCACTATGTTTTGTGAATTTTGAGAAAGTGGAGAGAAAGCATGAATTTGTGATGCTTTGGTGTGATTTTGGACTTGAATTTGTGAGCTATTTATAGGCAACAAGTTCTGAAATGTTAGGCAAAGAGGTACAAGCTTTTGGAAAATCAAGGATAGCTTAAGGGGTGAAGCAACTCGATTTTAAAAAATCATTTAAATGAATTTTCAAAATAATGAAATCGCCACCTAATTTTATTTGTTCTAGAAAGAACGGGGAAATAGAGATAAAACCCACAAAAATCAGATAAGGCGGTCTACAAGACCAAAAAAGATGGATTCGGGAGTCGGTTACGCAAGAGGAAGGTATTAGCACCTCTTACGTCCATCGTACTCGATGGGACCCATTTAGTTCGAAATGTGTTTGTGTGTGTGATCGCTAATTTCTAAGTTATGAATAAGAAAAAAAAGAAAATGGATTTGTTTGTTATTATTTTGAGTTTGACACGGTTTCGAAACCGCGTGCCTACGTATTCCCTCGTGCAATGGGAAAGTCAAAACTTCGTAGTTCTTGTTGAAAGTGTCTTGGATTGGTTGTGTTGATTTTAATTGAAATGTTTTTTTTATCTTTGATAATCGCATATGAGCGAAAAAAAAGATTTGAATGAGTTGAATTGATTTTAGTTGTGGATGACAAGTACCAAAACGTTGGGATATCCTCTAACGATTCAATACTCGAGATTGGTGATTGAGGTCAACCGATCATCTCTCATCCAAAATCTTTATTATGAAAAGAGTGAGGTGAAACAAAGTTCACTTTTATTAAGTGTTATGGAATAAAGTATTTAAGTCATTGGGTTACCCTCTAATGGCCCAAATACTTTACATTTTAATTAAATTGTTGGGCGAACCTCTAACAATTTAATTAAATACCATATCACTATGTTTTTTTTGTTTTTTTGTAGAAAAATTGATTTTGAAATAGCAAGTTCAATTAATTATTTTTTGACTTGAAAGTGTATTGAAAATTGCGGCGTTGGACGTAGAGAAATGTTGTTTCGGATTATGATTAACCAAGTATATGGACTTGATTAACCTCGTGAGGATAGGTGCTCCTATCCCCAACCATGAGACCCTGGTGCATGGTGATTGGTATATGGACCAATTGTTTTTTCGGGTTATGATTAATCAAGGCAACGAGGGCCTTAATTAACCTCGTGAGGATGGCCATGCCCATCCCCAACCATGAGACCCTTAGAGAATTTGGTATGGGTAACCAAAAATGAGAGAGCGGAGGCGTTGTTGTTATTTTTATATTAATTTGTGAGTGGAGTATACAATCGCGTAATAAACACACAAACGTATAATAATAAAGCAGATAGTAAAAGAAAATAAATTAACACACAATACAAACCGGAATTTAAATAATTATTAGTATAGATTTTTCTACTTGATAAAAAATCAACTAATAATTTAATTGATAATTTAGCAAATAAAAACTATCTTATACTAATTATTATTTAATACATCAACATAAAAAAAAACTTGCATAATATTAAATTTAAAGAGAGGGTTAGAAATGGGCCTGATTGGAGCTTTAATCTGGGGGGTGTGAACAGCAAATCTGAGCCCAAGCCCAAAACAATGCTGCTGGATCCTGTGTGAGTGCCTCCATGGATCATGTTGTGTTCTGCCATTCTGGATCGCTGGATCTGGACTTCAACAGATCTGATGGCTTTGATGCAGGAGGGTGCAAAATAGATACAATACACATATATACACCAGATTTCGAACAGGCCACACAGGTGGTGACAAGTGTCACCACTTGAACTAAACAACTCATCTTAAAACTAAACACCCTATTTACTATATTAATCTATCTATTAGTTAAATGAACATTAACTAATATATATAAAAAAAGTACTTAAGCTAATATTTTTATTTACTAAATAACTAAAAAAATTAATCTTAATTATGTTCAACATTAAAACTAAACTAAGCTATCTTATGTAATAAAACTAACATAATAATACAAGATAATATACACAGATTTCATAAAATAAAACAAAACCATTTTTTTAATTAAAATTAGAACAGTTTATAACTTAAAACTACATTTTATAAAATAAAAATTAGTTTTTCCATTTTTTTTAAAAAAACTAAACTAGAAATTAGTAAGTTAAGTTTTTTATAAACAAGATTTACATAATAGAAAAATAAAACACATGCAGATCCTTACACTCCCTATCTCTCATGGTTCAACCTCTCTTCCCACGAGACCTCATGAATCCCTAATCGCCGCTCTCATCTCATCGCCCTCACCGATCCTCTCATCGTCGCCGCTCTCGTTACTCCGATTCTCGCTGTGACCCTCTCAGTTTCGCCGCGATTTCCCATCTCTCACCTTCGCGTTTTTTCCAGAAAACTGTCGCGAATCCGGCAACTGTCTCTCTCGATCTAACGTTGCCGCGACTACCTCTCTTTCTGTCATTGCTACTTGTTATCTGATGTTTTTCTGAAAATAAACCGTTTGTGATTTCATGTTTGATTATTTGAAACGGAAAGGGGGAAAAAACGGAACCCTAATTTCTAATCGGTGAAAACGGTGCTGTCAGAGGGAGAACCCATGACGGTCATGCAACAAAACGAAAAGGAAAGAGGCTATGGTGATGATTCAAGGGTCGGAACGGCGGCGGACGGCGGTTTACAACCGCAACCCCGGTGAGATCGATCCATTTACCTTAAACCTTGCTTCTGTTGCCTCGTTTTTGCCTTTCTGAAGGATCTTTTTTGGAAAATGATGATAGGTTTTAGATGAATATCGTTTAAGGTTTGGTTTTTCTGATGAATGTTGTTGTGGGTTTTGGTTTTCTGATGAATGTTGTTGTGGGTTTTGGTTTTCTGATGAATGTTGTTGTGGGTTTTGGTTTTCTGATGAATGTTGTTCTGGGTTTTTGGTTACTTTGTATTTCGGCTAGGGTTTTTAGTGAACAGCTGCTGCCTCTTGTGTTAAAGTCTTCAATGCTTAAATACTGTCTGAGTTAGGGTTTTGCTGGTTCTTGTTATTTTGATTTTACAAGAAAGAGGCCTTGCGAAAATGCTTGATGGGCTTCCATCATTTGCATTGGGCTCATGATTTTTGACTTTTCTGGCTGCTTTGATGTATTAGACTGCTATCTGTTCTGATATGTTGGCTGTTGGATGCTGTTTATGGTAAAATGTTGCCCGAAATGATATCTGTCCTTGCTGCCCTGTGTAAAGTTTCTGTACTGTTATGCCAAACTGAGTTATAACTGCTTTTCCTCTTCTTCTTTCTACACCTCCTACTGTGAACCAAGGGTTAAGCACTCTTGAGGATTTGTAGTAGTGAGTTTTATGGCCGATGATTTTCTATGAGGCCGGTTGGTCATGATCGAAACCCTCGCAACCTGATTCCGAAATAAAGATCCTAATGATGAGATAAAAACAATGCATTATCTTGCATTTTGCTTATGTTTATGTTTGAAATCTTTGATCATTTGCTAATTATATCTTTGTTTCATATAACTCGGGCATTGGAATGATGAAAGCAAAGTGGCGAGGACAAACTCTAGTGAGGCCTTGGCACAACAATCAAACATGGAGGAAGGTATACTTGAAAGAATCGGAAGGAGGGCTCGAGAATGAAGTCATCCACGAAGAAACTTGCATATGGCGAATTTACAAATTATTAGGATGTACTAGGAAACTTGTAACCTATCATTTGCATTTAAAGTTTTGACAAGTTGTAAAACATGTATACTCATTCTTGTACTCTTGTAAAACCTTAGAGTAATTCAAAAACTCTTGCAATTTTATGAACACAAGATTTGGTAATTATGTATCAACATGAGTTTTAGTTTTAGATCTTCAGATAATACCAATGCGATTTCCATCGTTGTAGCAATTTGTGTATGAAAGTTGGAAATTGCATGAAAGTTGAAAATTCGTGATGAACCAAGCATTCCAAAAATTTGTCATGAACCCAAATTAATTTGGTTAAAACAAACTAAGTCGAAATGTTGATTAAAAAATGCTCCTAAAATCCAAATCAATCCACAATTCCAATCCGTATTCTTGAATCAAACGAGTAGTAACACGGTTGTTGTATTTTTAGAACTTGAACCCTTTAGTATGCAAAACTTGAGAATTAAACTCTAAATACAAAGATGGTTTGGTGGCTTAAATTTCAGAAACACTTGAATCCCTTTAAATTTCCCGGCCACAAAGCTTCCATGTTTATCCATTCATGTAGAAATTCGGAGCCCTTTGCTACTTGAGACAAAAATTGAAACTCTAAGTTTCAAATAAAACTCTTGATTAAAAACCTTAGTCAACTTGACGATTTCATGATTCTTTAAGAATTGATCGATAGATTCCACTTGAAATTAATGGAATTATCACCGCATTTCCAAATCGAACCATATTCGGTAGTAGAGAAAGATTTGAAACCAAACGAATTCCATAAGGAAACTTCTAATTTTTTTCAAAGAATGCCTTGAATCTTGTGAGCGATGAACGCGACAGGAAAAAATCTAATCATGTGGCAACTTGACATTCGTAAATCTTGTAAACGAGTCCTCTGGATGAATATTTCCACATACATCAACTATTGCCAAGAACGAACAAAGTTGATGAGCAAACCAAATACACTAGAACTTGAATTGTTGATCAATAGTCGGATAATCATAATCCACCCTCTTACATCTTGATCAATGAACTCGAAACGACAACAAATCCCAAACTCGTGATGAATTGATCTCTTGAATCAGGAGGTAATGATATTCAATATAACAAAACTCCGTAGTTCCATCGAGAAAAGACCACTCATTGCAACAATCAAACATCAAGCCCCGAAAACCGACAGATACGAAAGGATAAGATCCAATATTAAACCTTGTCGTTTTCAAATATCCTAGATTGGTTGAAAGCACTACGCCTTTTCTGCTCAACGGAGAATCTTCGGGAGTCAACTCCAACCCGTAACCATAGAACCAGCGGTATGAATGCATGTGAGTGTTATGATAAACGCGAAGCCTAAACCAGATAAAATCGAGATAGGAGGGCAAATTTTGGGGTGCAACAGCTGCCCCTATTTAATCGTCTTAAACCTGAAAGTGAAATTGGCGGTAGCCTTTTGAACTTTTTAGGTAGAGGAAGATTAAATACTACGAGAACCCAAAAATTTGCGCTCCGAAGAACAAGTAGAAATATTTGTGTTTTTTTTCATTTTCAATTTTTTTGATTTTTTTTTTATATTTACAGTGGGATCGGGAACAAAAGCTCTGGTATGTCAGGTAAGGATATTAGACATACACCAGAAAGACACCGACCGAAGACGACTCTAACAAAAGTTTCGAAATATATATGCCCGGTAAGGATATTGGACACATAAAGATCGAATATACATGATCGGTAAGGATATTGAACACATATAGAGGGCATATGTCAGGTAAAGATATTAGACATACACCGGAAAGAGACCGAAGACGACTCTATCAAAGGTTTCGAAATATACATGCCCGGTAAGGATATTGGACACATAAAGGGAGCATATGTACAGTAAGGATATTAGACATACACCGGAAAGAGACCGAAGACGACTCTATCAAAGGTTTCAAAATATACATGCCCGGTAAGGATATTGGACACATAAAGATCGAATATACATGTTCGGTAAGGATATCGAACACATATAGAGAGCATATGTCACGTAAGGATATTAGACATACACCAGAAAGAGACCGACCGAAGACGACTCTAACAAGAGGTTTCGAAATAATACATGCCCGGTAAGGATATTGGACACATAAATATCGAATATACATGTTCGGTAAGGATATTGAACACATATAGGGAGCATATGTCAGGTAAGGATATTAGACATACACCGGAAAGAGACCGACCGAAGACGACTCTAACAAAGGTTTCGAAATATACATGCCCGGTAAGGATATTGGACACATAAATATCGAATATACATGTTCGGTAAGGATATTGAACACATATAGGGAGCATATGTCAGGTAAGGATATTGAACACATATAGGGAGCATATGTCAGGTAAGGATATTAGACATACACCGGAAAGAGACCGAAGACGACTCTATCAAAGGTTTCGAAATATACATGCCCGATAAGGATATTGGGCACATAAAGATTGAATATACATGTTCGGTAAGGATATTGAACACATATAGAGAGCATATGTCAGGTAAGGATATTAGACATACACCGGAAAGAGACCGACCGAAGACGACTCTAACAAGAGGTTTCAAAATAATACATGCCCGGTAAGGATATTGGACACATAAATATCGAATATACATGTTCGGTAAGGATATTGAACACATATAGGGAGCATATGTCAGGTAAGGATATTAGACATACACCGGAAAGAGACCGACCGAAGACGACTCTAACAAAGGTTTCGAAATATACATGCCCGGTAAGGATATTGGACACATAAAGATCGAATATACATGTTCGGTAAGGATATTGAACACATATAAGGAGCATATATCAGGTAAGGATATTAGACATACACCGGAAAGAGACCGACCGAAGACAACTCTAAC
This sequence comes from Vicia sativa, assembly GCA_021764765.1. Taxonomy (NCBI): domain Eukaryota; kingdom Viridiplantae; phylum Streptophyta; class Magnoliopsida; order Fabales; family Fabaceae; genus Vicia; species Vicia sativa. Next base: position 246,457,838 of record CM038794.1, on the reverse strand, counting down.
AAAGGTTTCGAAATATACATGCCCAGTAAGGATATTGGACACATAAAGATCGAATATACATGTTCGGTAAGGATATTGAACACATATAGGTAGCATATGTCAGGTAAGGATATTAGACATACACAAGAATGAGACCGACTGGAGCAGACTCACTGGGGGAAAGATATATGGAATGGTAAAATCGTCGATCGAAGACGAATTCACGGGGAAAGAGGCCAAACAAGAGGGACTCTAGCAAGGACTGCCCAACTACGTTGGACTTTAAAAGGCTGCAAATATGCAAGAAACTTCAATATCCCTCAGGCCAAAGGCGGGGTGTAATTCTTCAAAAGTGGCAATTATATGAATTACCACACACCAAGTATGGATACTCAAACAATTGAGAAGCAAGAAAGGTTAGACACCAACTCTTACTCGCACTCTAACGACAGAGGCAAACACGGGTAAGATAACCAAAATAAGAATTTTCAAAAAGAAAGACACTTGGTAACTGAATTGAATCTGAATGATGTAGGAGACCGACACGGGGTCAAAAATGCAGATAACAACAACAAGAAGAATTTCTTGAGGGAACCCTGACTGGGAATACCACTTGGGGATTTTTATGGATAAACTTCTCTTCGGAGACGCAAAAGGTACTCGAGGAAGACTTTAATCTGGCTTATGCTTAGATGCATGTTTGAGATTATTATTTTTTAACGTAATGCTCCATATCAATGGAAATGCTACGCGTTTTTGAGGATGCAATGTAATGCAATGATGCATGTTTTAATATTTCTTCTGGGACTAAAGGCAATTGTGAACTGCCGAGGAAACATCAACCATCCAATGAATTGAACGTAGATCAATTGGTCTTTATCAAAGAGACGATAGTCTGGACCCTGACAGGGGGATTGTAGAATAGAAGCATTAACTTTCAATGATCTACATCACTGGGGAAGTAACTCTTGGAGATTAACACTTATCTGGGATGACAATCATGTTGCGTAGAGTTCCTGATTTCAATAACTCTGGAATACGAGCTCTTGCATAAGAGGAGTCGACAACATCTTCTGGCACAAGTGAGCCTTTGAAAATGATCTCGCTGGTGTAAACCGTTCTTTGCGATTTTCCGCGACGATGAAAGAGTGATAACATCCAAGGGCACACATATGCCGTAGATAACTCTTGTTGGAGAGAAAGAAACTTTTTCAGTTGACCGATGCTCAGGTGTATCATTCCCTTTCATTCTAGAATCTTCGGATAACAAAATCTTGATCTCTGATGAGCTGAGGATAACGATCCTGACTTGAATTGGAGATATTGATCCTGAACTTCTGATGGAGAAATCCAACACAGACTTAGATCTCTGATGAGCTAAGGATGACGATCCTGACTTCCTGACATGCCATTCAAACTTCAACGGTTGTTTAGCTTGCGCCTGGACTTGACCTGATTAATTATGAGATGGAGGAATGCCCCTACATAATGCTTTGCCCAAGTCTGTAGAGACTTTGAAGAAAAATAGCCTCGAGAAAGCTTCTTGAGATCTGTACCATCAAGATAATTCGCCCCAATATTATAAACTTGGAAATACTACCCTTGGCCAACCGAAGGTGAAGAAGGTTTCAACCTTGCTCGGGTGAATGCCCCTGATTGCTCAGCCCCTTGAGAGATTCTTCTAATCTCGACATAAATGCCCCAGATTGACTGAACTTTGAAGATATCACGTACTCAGGGTGGTTAATTTATATTTTGAAAGTAGGCTACTCCACAACCTTACTTCTCAACTCTGATTGATTTACTCAGCCCTTTGAGAGGTTCTTCGAATCTCGACATAAATGCCCCAGATTGGCGGGACTTTTGAAGTCATCATCTACTTAGGGTGGTTAATTTATATTTTGAAAGTAGGCTACTCCACAACCTTACTCCTCAACTCGAGCTGCTTTGTGCTCAATCAAATACTTGAAGCAATATGTCCTTCAGGATAATCAAATTATCCGCCTGATGCTCAATATGCAAGCTCACTTGATGTTTGAGCACTTATCTATATGCAAAGAATGTTTTATTCTACAAATGATAATTCTAATGCAAAGTTCATGTTTGTCTTGAAGTTAAAGAAACTTTTATTGAAAAGATATCGAAACATTGATTTTTTTTGTGAAAGATTGAGTGATACCAACTCAAATGTTTAGCAAACCTCCTAGGAGTCAGGTTACCGTATTCTTGTAACAGTTTTGCTTTCGAGTTAACCCATGCTTCAATTAGGACTTTCAAGGGTTGTAACGTGGTCTGGTTCACGGGTTTTTAGAAAAAGATTTTTAGGCTCAAAATATTTGGTGCCCTCCCATTCTCCGTGATGTTCTCCAATCCTAGGTTCAGATAACTTGATGCAAGCATTCATCTCTTGAGAGAAGTTTATGATGCGGTTGAGGAACCACTGAGGTTTCTTGGACACGACAGTCACTCACCTTTTGCTTTTGGTGTCTGATCACATGCCTTTGTTCTTTTGTTGAGGACTTTATTTTGTTTTGTAATCCTTTTCTTTTTTATTTTCTTTTCTTTTGCCATTTTTGCCTAAGCGACTTATTATGAAGTTTCGACTTAGCGGGCTTTTTGTCATCATTTTTTATCACTTTTTTTGAACAAGTCGTGCAATCTTGCACCCTTGTTTGATTGGAGGTGATAGTGACTGCTTGAATCCTTGGCGGATGAGAGATAACAATTGTGGTATCGTCATCTGTTGATTTCTTGTGCGAGAGATAACCATTATGGCATCATTCTCCTTTAATGCACATTGATGATAGAAGAAGGTTGACCATTACGACTTTGAACTTCCTCGACCTTTTGAAGGATAACCATTGTTGTATCCTTGGACGCGTACTCTTGACGAGTTTTGAACGCTCGATCAGATTAACTGAACACTACCCTGCCCCAGGTTTAAAAAATGAGTTTTTTTTTAAACTCGAAAAGAAACTCCTACTTCAAGGCTTAAAAGGTTAACTTTCACTTATATCTCGGTGTTTGGGAATTTGAAACAAGGCCTATACATCGTTAGCAGGGTTTTTACTCGAAAGCAATAATGTTTGAGATTCTGGGTAAATTGTTCATCATCCTCCCTACAGAGGTGTTGCTTTATTAATAAGAGTTGAATATCAAAATCATAGTAAAACAAGTAAGAGTGATATCGAATGGATTATTCCAAGACGAACATATTCAATGCATTATGATTAGTATTCAGAAATAAGCCAGTTTTGCATACAATAAAGTACTGAACAAAACAAGAAAAATTACAAATGAGCATGCAAGATAAAACTAGAAATATCCATGTTGAGGAGACTGGTCTCCGTATGGATTTCTTGCTTCAGAAGATGCACTTCGTGGTCCTGGCGTTTACTGAGTCAAAAGAGAGTTCAATTGATGCGTAGGCCCTCTGGAGTGAACGTGATTGCTTTGGAATTAATGAGTTTTTGAACTATGCCTTTGAAAAGATTACATCCTTCAATTGTATGGCCAGGTGCCCCAGAATGGAACTCACAGTAGGCATCAGGATTATATCTCAAAGAATATGGAAAAGGAGGCGTCCCGAGCTCCTTTAACTCCACCAAAGAATTTTGGAGTAAGTGAGAGAGTAACTCAATATGAGGCATAGGGATTAGATCATGCACTTTTCTTGGCCTTATCAGATTCTTCCCACCTCGTTGTTGACGATTTTGTCGATAAGTTTGTTGTCGAGGAGCATTCTGCTGCTGGGGAGCATACTGAACGGGTGTTTGACAGACAGTTGCAACACAGATTTGTGGAGCACACAGATTTGAATTAACTTTTGTCACTTGATTAGGCATCTGAAATGGAGGGTAAACAGAAGCTTCTTCCTCATCCTCGAAAGTTGTACTTGCCTCTTGATCAATTTGCTCTAGAAATTCAGAAATAATAGCAACATCCTGACTATTACCCAGCTTGAGACCACGCTCAATTCGTTCCCTTACAACAACCAGGTGTGAAAATGTAGAAGTACATCCATCAACCAGATAGGGATCCCGCAAGGTATTGGAGAACATCTCAATGAGTTCTCCTTCCAAAAGAGGAGGTTGAACTCTAGCAGCTAATTCTCTCCATCTCTGCGCATACTCTTTGAAAGATTCTTCAATCTTCTGAGTTAAACCTTGGAGTTGAATTCTGGTGGGAGCCATGTCCCTATTATAGTCGTACTGATTGACAAAGGCTTCAGCTAAATCTTTCCAACTTTGGATGCGAGTTCGTTCAAGCTGAGTGTACCACTCGAGAGATGCTCCACTGAGGCTATCTTGAAAAAAGTGCATGAGGAGCTTGTCATTTTCCGCATAGGGAGCCATCTTATTGTAGTAGGCTTTGATGTGAGTAATCGGACAAGAGGTAACCGTATACTTCTCAAAAGTGGGGACCTTGAACTTTGTAGGAATTTTGATACCAGGCACCAAGCACAAACTAGGAGCGTCTAAACCAAGGGAATCACGACCCTCAATAGCTTTCATCCTTTTCTCAAGGAGGTGAAGCTTTTTCTCAGACTCAGTCTCTTCAATCGGAAATCTGAAGGTGTCAAACGAAGACTCGAAGATATCCTCACAGTGAGGAGTTCCATTAACATGCATTTGAACGACGTTTTTGACATTTTGATGTGAGAGGACCTCCACGTGGTTAAGACCAACACCTGGTGGATTAACATGATCAGTAGTAACCACTTCGGATCTCTGAACAACTTGCTTTAACTCTTCTTGTCCAATGGCGATGTTATGGATAACCTCCATGAATTGATCCATCTGGGTATCTACATGAGTATTCATCGCAGTCCCACTTGCCTGAAGTTGATCCATGATGACGGTGATGTCAGGAAATCAGTCTTGCAGTCTTGAGATTCTGAATAAGAAGCCAAGTTGAAATGAGTCCTCTGGTTGAAATGCATGATGATGCATGGATGATAAGGGAAATAAACTCTTTTGAGATGATTGATGCAAATGGTATGCAATATGATGATAATAGGTTCACAAAGATGTGAATCAAGGATGGTATTGAAAATTAGAACAACTTATTTAGGTGGGCTCCTACAATAGGATAGCTCTAGGCTTCTACCCAATAATCCCAAACAAGGTGGTTCTAATGTTTTTTGCTAAATGTTTCTCGGAGTCTCAGATCCCCTTTTACAAACACTATCATCGCGCGAGAGGCCTACATGGCGATAGTATTTGTAAAAGTATACCCCAAGAAACGACTCTTAACGGGATGCTCGAAATCCAAAATTTGAGCGTTTGGTCTCGGTTAGGACAACATGAACAAACTTAGAGTTATAGGTCATTTGTCCAAAGATTGATGTCCCGCTATCGCGGCCAACAACCTCCTTAAAACAACCAACTCTAAGCCGGAGTCTTCGCTTCGGGCCAACAAGACAATGGAGTCAAGTGGACCTAGGCTACGCAACCCCTCTATTCCTAAAAGGTGACCTAGAAGCCTGGGTAGTTGGGCTTATCTATGTATCAATGTCCATGAATTCCCATCACAATAATATATCAATAGATTAATATATATAAAGTTTAAGGAGAATAATAATCAATAAACAATATATAAGCATAAAGAAGAAAGCGATAAACAAACACACAAACATGCGAAGAACTAAACTAGGGTTGACTCGCTTAGTCAAAAAGATTTTAAAATTTCCCCAGTGAAGTCGCCAACTGAAGCAACTCGATTTTCAAAAATCATTTAAATGAATTTTCAAAACAATGAAATCGCCACCTAATTTTATTTGTTCTAGAAAGAACGGGGAAATAGAGATAAAACCCACAAAAATCGGATAAGGCGGTCTACAAGACCAAAAAAGATGGATTCGGGAGTCGGTTACGCAAGAGGAAGGTATTAGCACCTCTTACGTCCATCGTACTCGATGGGACCCATTTAGTTCGAAATGTGTTTGTGTGTGTGATCGCTAATTTCTAAGTTATGAATAAGAAAAAAAAGAAAATGGATTTGTTTGTTATTATTTTGAGTTTGACACGGTTTCGAAACCGCGTGCCTACGTATTCCCTCGTGCAATGGGAAAGTCAAAACTCCGTAGTTCTTGTTGAAAATGTCTTGGATTGGTTGTGTTGATTTTAATTGAAATGTTTTTTATCTTTGATAATCGCATATGAGCGAAAAAAAAGATTTGAATGGGTTGAATTGATTTTAGTTGTGGATGACAAGTACCAAAACGTTGGGATATCCTTTAACGATTCAATACTCGAGATTGGTGATTGAGGTCAACCGATCATCTCTCATCCAAAATCTTTATTATGAAAAGAGTGAGATGAAACAAAGTTCACTTTTATTAAGTGTTATGGAATAAAGTATTTAAGTCATTGGGTTACCCTCTAATGGCCCAAATACTTTACATTTTAATTAAATTGTTGGGCGAACCTCTAACAATTTAATTAAATACCATATCACTATGTTTTTTTTGTTTTTTTGTAGAAAAATTGATTTTGAAATAGCAAGTTCAATTAATTATTTTTTGACTTGAAAGTGTATTGAAAATTGCGGCGTTGGACGTAGAGAAATGCTGTTTCGGGTTATGATTAACCAAGTATATGGACTTGATTAACCTCGTGAGGATAGGTGCTCCTATCCCCAACCATGAGACCCTGGTGCATGGTGATTGGTATATGGACCAATTGTTTTTTCGGGTTATGATTAATCAAGGCAACGGGGGCCTTAATTAACCTCGTGAGGATGGCCATGCCCATCCCCAACCATGAGACCCTTAGAGAATTTGGTATGGGTAACCAAAAATGAGAGAGCGGAGGCGTTGTTGTTATTTTTATATTAATTTGTGAGTGGAGTATACAATCGCGTAATAAACACACAAACGTATAATAATAAAGCGGATAGTAAAAGAAAATAAATTAACACACAATACAAACCGGAATTTAAATAATTATTAGTATAGATTTTTCTACTTGATAAAAAATCAACTAATAATTTAATTGATAATTTAGCAAATAAAAACTATCTTATACTAATTATTATTTAATACATCAACATAAAAAAAAAACTTGCATAATATTAAATTTAAAGAGAGGGTTAGAAATGGGCCTGATTGGAGCTTTAATCTGGGGGGTGTGAACAGCAAATCTGAGCCCAAGCCCAAAACAATGCTGCTGGATCCTGTGTGAGTGCCTCCATGGATCATGTTGTGTTCGCCATTCGGATCAGGATCGGACTTCAATGATCTGATGGCTTTGATGCAGGAGGGTGCAAAATAGATACAATACACATATATACACCAGATTTCGAACAGGCCACACAGGTGGTGACAAGTGTCACCACTTGAACTAAACAACTCATCTTAAAACTAAACACCCTATTTACTACATTAATCTATCTATTAGTTAAATGAACATTAACTAATATATATAAAAAAAGTACTTAAGCTAATATTTTTATTTACTAAATAACTAAAAAAATTAATCTTAATTATGTTCAACATTAAAACTAAACTAAGCTATCTTATGTAATAAAACTAACATAATAATACAAGATAATATACACAGATTTCATAAAATAAAACAAAACCATTTTTTTAATTAAAATTAGAACAGTTTATAACTTAAAACTACATTTTATAAAATAAAAATTAGTTTTTCCATTTTTTTTAAAAAAACTAAACTAGAAATTAGTAAGTTAAGTTTTTTATAAACAAGATTTACATAATAGAAAAATAAAACACATGCAAATCCTTACACTCCCTATCTCTCACGGTTCAACCTCTCTTCCCACGAGACCTCATGAATCCCTAATCGCCGCTCTCATCTCATCACCCTCACCGATCCTCTCATCGTCGCCGCTCTCGTTACTCCGATTCTCGCTGTGACCCTCTCAGTTTCGCCGCGATTTCCCATCTCTCACCTTCGCGTTTTTTCCAGAAAACTGTCGCGAATCCGGCAACTGTCTCTCTCGATCTAACGTTGCCGCGACTACCTCTCTTTCTTTCATTGCTACTTGTTATCTGATGTTTTTCTGAAAATAAACCGTTTGTGATTTCATGTTTACAGATTCGCTGGAAACGGAAAGGGGGAAAAAACGGAACCCTAATTTCTAATCGGTGAAAACGGTGCTGTCAGAGGGAGAACCCATGATGGTCATGCAACAAAACGAAAAGGAAAGAGGCTATGGTGATGATTCAAGGGTCGGAATGGCGGCGGACGGCGGTTTACAACCGCAACCCCGGTGAGATCGATCCATTTACCTTAAACCTTGCTTCTGTTGCCTCGTTTTTGCCTTTCTGAAGGATCTTTTTTGGAAAATGATGATAGGTTTTAGATGAATATCGTTTTAGGTTTGGTTTTTCTGATGAATGTTGTTGTGGGTTTTGGTTTTCTGATGAATGTTGTTGTGGGTTTTGGTTTTCTGATGAATGTTGTTCTAGGTTTTGGTTTTCTGATGAATGTTGTTGTCGGTTTTGGTTTTCTGATGAATGTCGTTCTGGGTTTTTGGTTACTTTGTATTTCGGCTAGGGTTTTTAGTGAACAGCTGCTGCCTCTTGTGTTAAAGTCTTCAATGCTTAAATACTGTCCGAGTTAGGGTTTTGTTGGTTCTTGTTATTTTGATTTTACAAGAAAGAGGCCTTGCGAAAATGCTTGATGGGCTTCCATCATTTGCATTGGGCTCATGATTTCTGACTTTTCTGGCTGTTTTGATGTATTAGGCGCTATCATTCGATATGTTGGTCGTTGGATGTTTATGGTAAAATGTTGCCCGAAATGATATCTGTCCTTGCTGCCCTGTGTAAAGTTTCTGTACTGTTATGCCAAATGATTGAAAGGCCCATTTGCATGGTCAAATACCACTTTTGGACTTTTTGTTGGAGGATTTTTACTCCTTAGGATTTCAATCTTTTTCTCCACCTCTTCACTGTAAATTACGTTACAGTTTGGGCACAACATGTATCTCGAACTACTTAGGTTTCAATGATTCAAAAAATACACCAACTCCTCTTCAGGTTGAGGGAACACTACCTTCATCATCTCAGTGATAACGAGAAATCGTATCGTATAATTGCTACGTTTTTAGTCCATTTTCATACTGCATTAATCCATTTAACTCCCGATTGTTCCGAGTTTTTATGTCTTTTCACAGGTACAACATGTCTCAAGTCAAATTAGTGGAAAAAGATCATATGAAGAAAGTTAACATGAAAACCAGAAGAAAGAAACAATTCTGCAAAGTTCTGCAGCTTTTGTTGCTGTGACGATCGTCACACATCACTTACGATCGTAACGCGCTGCTTGGTGTCTTACGCCCGTCACCTTGGTGTTACGACCGTAACGCGCTAATTACATGAAGAATTCCCGTAACACACTTGTAACGACCGTTACACGCTTAATCCAATTTTATGAAGAACATGAAGTGAAGACGTGGGCAACGAAAGGAAAGGAGTCTTCAGAGACTCCTACAATCTCTCAACCTCAACAACGCCCAGTCTCCCCTAGTTTTTCTCAACAACTGAAGTGCAAAGCCCATGTTCTTATTCTTAACTTTCAATTTCTCCTCTATAAATAGGAGAGACTTCGATGAAGAAGGGACAAAGTTTTATTTTACAAATTTCTTGCGGAAGCTCTGCCGAATTTACGAACCATTTCCCAGCTTTTGTTTTCTTGTTGTTCTTTGCTTTTATTTCCCTTTTACCATTTAATAGAAATTTCCAACATTAGGAAATTGCTATCTTAGTTAGAATTTATTTTTAGCCTCAGACTTTGTTTTTAGTTTCGATCCCGAAGGTTCCAATCTTGCCGACTTGTGGAAGAGGGAGCTTGAGGAATAATATTATTATTCAGGTTTTAATCGCATTTAATTTTAAGTACAATTTGTTTATGTTCAATTACTGTTATTTATTTATCATGAATGCTTTATTGCTTTCCAATTATATTTTCTATCTGTTTGTTTTAAGTACCATGTCTAGCTAAATTTCTAGAGTCGGTATGTGATAATAGTAACTGAATGGATTAAATTGTTCCTAAGCTAAAATCCAAATTAACTTAATTTCTGGCTGTGACTTTTTATAATTAAAATAAATCTTTTTGTTACGAGAGTAAGAAAAGTAGAATAGGTTAGGATCAAGACCATGAGAGTGTGAGGTTTTAACCGGATAGCTAAAGTTAGGCATTTGATTTAAATACAGCGAGAGCGCTTTAAAACGAATTAGACTTTATTAAGTTTTCAACGAGTATTTTCTAAACACTTATGGGCTAGCGAGGGCAGGCATAGGGCTCTAGGAGTATAATCCGAGATAAGACCACGAGAGTGTGAGTTGAGGGTTTTTAAACTGATAATTTTTACAAAACCATTTAAGTTAAACATCTTTATATGCTTAGTTTCGATTAAACCCGCTTAGGTTCACTATATTACATACCTGTCATACCCCAATTTTTGACCTAATATACCACCTTACATTTGCATCATTGCATCACTAACAGTTCAGAACAGAATTAATCGGGTGTAGCATTCACAGGTTAAAATTAGGGTTTCATCAGATTTTCATCTGATTCAAGAGGCAACCAATTAGGGTTTGAGTTTTACTCACTTCATTTGATCTATCTTGATCAAATCATCAACCTCTGACCTTCAGATATCCAACTTTTCTCATTGATCAATCAAGGATCGACCAATTAGGGTTTTGGTCGAGCATGAGTAATCTCTGATTTTCTGACCAATGAATGACTTTTTTGGTTAAAGATTGATCATCATATCTTAGATACAACATGTTGACCTAATTTCTGGATTCAAAACATCACAGAAGTTCACAGACTTCATCAGTCAATTTCTGAAACATCTGATGAAATTTCATCTGCACAGAAAAGTCAAACTTTGACTTTTGGTCAACTTTTTCAAAACAAAACCTTTTCTAACATCAAAATACTTCAAATGATCCATCATGATCATAAAAAATCAAAGAATTTGAAAAAGTCAACAAAAAGTCAAAATTTTCAACACTTAGAAAAATTTTCAAGTGTTAAAATTTTGTACTTTTTCCAAACTTCATGGAATTTTTTCACATAGATCCACTTTGATTTGAAAAAAACTCAAAACATGAAAGTTGTAGCCCTTGAAACAAGCTTTCCAAAATGTCCAAGAACTCTCAAATCCATGGAGTCTAGCTATACGTTTGAAATTGAAACATAAGGCTCCATAACCATGGATTTCAAGTTCAAAACTTCAAGATTATAGGTCATTTTTGAATTTCTTCTTCTAGAACACTTGCCACCTTGCCAAGATAAGTGAGAACTGATAAATATCAGTTGATGGTAATTATTGTAGGATAGGATCAAGTTGGATTTTCACACATGGTTAAAAAGGAAGTTTCCTTTTCCTTTTGCAAAAAGACTTTCTTGCCCTCTGAGGCAAGTTTGAATTACCAATGCCAATTCTTTGTGCCTAACATTTCAGAAATCTTGACCTATAAATAGAGGTATCATTTTCAAGTTCAAACTACACCAAAACCATGCAAGTACATGCTTTCATTCTACTTTCTCAAATTTCATGAATCATAGTTCAAAGTGATGAAAACTTGCAATTTTGAAAACTAATGAAAAACTCTAATCAAATTGGTGTCTAATATGTTTTAATATCCATTTGAAACTTGTTTGAAACTTACAAACAACATAGGCAAAGCTAAAACTCAAAATTACATGCCATGTTCACAAACTCACTCAAAACTTCCTTAAGATTCGAATCCATAGCTTGGCTTGATTAAATTGAGTTCTGATCATCCAAACACCATCCATATACATCATAGAGATGATGCAGATCATAAACAACCATCTGTAATAGCTCTAACCCAGAATTCGAGTTTCCATTTTAAGCTTATGCAGGTCGACTTGGGTAGAGAATTCCAGAGCATTCCAGAGCAAGCAGGGTGATCAAACACCTTCCACATAGGCCGTTGGTGCTCAAACAATCCTCAAAACACGACTGGAAACACTCCTTCATCAAATTCGATTCCAGCTTCAACAGGTAAGAGCTCGAACTTCAACTCCATGATTCTTTGATTCATTTGAAAAAAACTCTTGGTCGTTTGTTTTCTGCACCCTACACGGTCATTAACCCTCAACCAATTGATTAAATCATCAACCATACGTGATTTCAATTAGAATTTTCAGTTCTAGGGTTCTTCATGTTCATCAGAAATTCAACCATGTTAAACCAAAAATAAATGAAATTAACAACTACCATCATGTTCCTTGTTAAAATTCGTGCAAGTTTGATGTTTACATCATCCATTTTCATTGAGAAACAAAGAATCTAGGTTTCAAAAATTCCAATATAATATTAACACGTGGTTTGACTTCAATACACGGATGTATTGCCGCCCCAGCGGTTGCCAGCTCACTCTTAAGTCATTGTGCCACGTATTAACCCAACAGGTCCCGGGTTCAAGCCTTCTTGGGACCAATTTTTTCCAAACTTTTCATTTTTTCTTCATATTTTTTACAAACTTTAACATTTTTTTTAACCAATCAAAACTCCTCATTTTGAGGTGATTTTTTGTACACTTGTCAATAAATACATCTATTTTATGATAGTGCAAAAATTTTCAGAAAAAACTTTCATCCGATTATATTTTTATCGAGCCGAAAACGATACGTTTGAGTACTTTTCAAAGCACTTTCAAAGGTGATTTTTTCAAACATTCGAAGCCCGATTCTTTTTCAAACTTCTTGTAAGTAAACTTCATCTTTCAAAAACAATTTCAAGATCATTTTTCAAAACTTTTCATCAAACTTACATCTTTTTTTTCCATGATCGATCCGATTTAACGATAAAACTGAACTCGTTTTTCCTCGAATTTCTTAATCGATCGTGGGCCTCCCTTACGGTGTAAGTCCCAAACCAACATTCTTTATGTACATACATATTTTCCTTGTACATATCAAATACTTTTTATATACATACAAATTTTTACCTGTACATAATACAAATACTTTTATACTCAAGTACAGACAAACTTCGATCGTTTGTTTTCACTTCACTTGTATATCCATTGAATGCCATTGGTATTAAAAGGAGCATTATTCTCGGTGAAACTGCTTTTAAACCAATGGGTCACCCTTATGGTGTAAGTCCCAACCCTCCTATGTACATCCATCCCTCTCTGTACATAAATACTCGTTCGTGTACATATTTACATCCTTGTACACAATTCCAACTTGTAAATAATCAAGTTACGCTCGTTTTAAACGTTCGTTTCACAAACACTTGTTTATATTTCCTTCATAAACTCTTGTAAATAAACTTTACATGCATTGTTTATATTTCCTTCATAAACTCCTGTGAATACATATCACACACACACTTGTTTATACAACTGTCTAGTTATAACATAACAACTAGTCTAACCAATAGGTTCCCCTCAGTTGGCCTCCTCTTGGGCTTTATACAAGATAACTCTCCTCACAGAGTTAGCCTCCTCTTGGGCTTTGTACAAGGTAACTCATTCATCTGAGTTTATCCTCCGTTTAGGCTTCATATAAGACAACACTCCCCTGTTGAGTCAGCCTCCTCTTGGGCTTCGTTCAAAAGAACTCCTCATTGAGTTTAGCCTTCTCTTGGGCATCATACAATGAAAGAGACCAAGAAATCTCTTAACAGCCTCCTATTGGGCTTCCAATACAAAGAATCACCCGCGTTAGGATAGAACCCTGAGAGTATAATTTCCCGGTGAAATTGCTCTTAATTCCAAAAGGATGGTTTCCCGGTGAAATCCCTTTTAAGACAAAGCCAGCCATACCCTATAGCTTCCTCTTGAGCTTTATACAAGGACCCTCGATGACCCTCGGAATGCATCCTCTTGGGCTAACAATACAAGGACCCATGGGCTTCTTAAAAGCATCCCTTAATCCAATCAATTTCTCCTAGAGAGTTAGACGTTTATCATCTCTATGGAAGAAGTATCTCATCTATCACATCACATACAATTAAACTCTTTTCAAAAACTTTTCAAAACTCTTTTCAAACAAAAACATCTCTTAATTGTAAGTGGTAACGCTTGTATACTCAGGCAAAACACCCAATGCTTACAGTTAAAAGATTCAATCTTTTTCAAACATCTTTCTTAAACATGTAAGTGGTAACGCTTGTACACTCAAGCAAAACCCCTATAACTTACGATGAAAGATTTTTATCAGACAAACTTTTCAAAATGTATGTGACAAATAGATTAGATACATTTTTCATTAAGATGACATTCGTCCGTGTCTCTTACTAACATTCCGTTGCTTTCCACTAGCATAAGTGGGAACTACGATTGCTCTGACTTTCTCAACATCCTTTTGAGAATACGTAGGCACAAGGTCTCATCCTTGCCGAGCAAATTTCTTTCTCTCTCCGACCAAACAAACCATAGATCCCTGTAGATCCGAGCTACAAATGCTCGATTCCCACTAGGATATGTATGCGAAAGATCCACGATCTTTGCGAGCACAATAAAAACAAACACTAGGATCCCACATAATCCATCCTTCTTAAAATCCCAAAGGAGAAACTTTCCCAATCATAGAAATAGCAATTAAAACACACAAACATATCAAACATATTCATATATAAAGCTATAGATAACTATATATATTTAGGGTGCTCCATCTATTCCCTTTATATAACAAACCCCCTTACTCAGAATCTCCCCAATGCGTTGCGTCTAGTTTGAGCTAGTCGTTACGCATATCAAAATCAATTGAGGGTATTAACAGCTTTCCCCTTTTTCATAATCATTAAATCATCTTTTCTTGTGTTGAAAATAATAAAGCTTGATGCTCGTGGCATCTTTATAAACAAATCAAAAGAGTAAATCGTTTCGAGTTAGAGGATCTGAATTCATATTTCGATTCGCTAGCACGTCACTTTTTAACGCGAACAGGAAAAATGGCGACTCTGCTGGGGAGTACGCTAAAACTTTGATTTTCAAAAAAAAAAAAAGTGACTCTGCTCAAGAGCACCAAGCTTTTTTTGTTTTCAAAAAGAAAAAAAAGGGGTTAAGCTTTCATATGTGCATATGTTTGTTTTTCTTTATTGTGTGTTTTCACGATTTCATCTAATGGAAAGAAATCCTAACCCGGATTTAAGAAAAATTTTAAGATCTAGGTGGGGGTATAGTCCTGTTAACTTGTGAGAAGTCTCAGTACTTACGAAGTTAATTTGAGATCCCTCTCTCAGTGGAGGTTGTCTTGGGGGTATTTGTGTTTAGCAAGTATTTGCAAAGACATTTTGCTTTCAAGGGGTGTTGTGAACACATAACCCATCCCGGCATTTAGGATGTAGTGCGAGAGATTGTTCGGGCGTAAGCCTAGAATAATTGTCATGCAAGACTACGATCAGACGAGTTTTTCTTGAAAAATATTATTGGACCATCGAGTATTCAACAAATCCGATAATATTTCAAAGAGAAGTGTTGAGCTGTATTATCGAGAGAACCCGCTTCACGTATGAATAAGCCCTTAGAACTTAACCACGTTGATTCTTATCGTTGGCCTCATGCTCGTGACTTGAACGCTTGACCATGTGTATAACTACTAACCATGTTTGCGCATTCATGCATTCATTCATTCAAAACTTCATTTCTCTTCCCATTTCCAAAGAATTTAGAGATTTTTCTTTGTAAAATATTTTAGGTTAGAGTGATGGACGCCGAGGAAGATTCACCAAGAGATAGCTTTAGAATTCTCGATGTAGGAAAGTTAAAAGAGTTAGCATCCTTGGTAGAAGATCCTCGGATTTCGAAAGCTATGGAACTCTTTTAACTATTCGAACACTAACGTTGATGAAGGACTTCTCAAAACTTTCGTTCGCTTTACGATCCGCCTATCATTTTCACTTTCCCGACTATCGCTTGATGCCTACTTTGGAAGATGCGCACACATACTAGGTATCTCAGTATCGGACAAAGTGCCTTTCAATGGTTTGGAAGCCATTCCTAAGTCACCAGTCATTGCAACGATGACTCATTTAAAGAAATCTGAGATAGACAAAAACCTAACTACCAGAGGAAAACTCTTAGGACTAACTTCAAAGTTCCTAATGGAGAAAGCTCTTAAATTCTCTGAAGCCGGTAGTATGGTAGCCTTTGAAGCTATGTTAGCTTTACTCCTCTATGGATTGGTGTTGTTTCCCAACATCCCAAATTTCGTTGATATCAACGCCATAAGGATCTTTCTGATTGGAAATCCCGTTCCCACTCTGCTTGGTGACACGTACTTCTATATTCATCATAGGAATCGTCAAGGAGATGGTACTATCGTGTGTTGTGTACCTTTATTCTTCAAATGGATTACCTCACACTTGCCTAAATCTCCTATCTTCCGCGAAAACAAAGACGATTGGCATTGGTCAAGAAGACTCATGTCTCTTACAAACGACGATATCCATTGGTATACCTTAGGGGACAATGAGATAGAAATCATTGAAAGCTGTGGAGAATTTGCCAACGTACCTCTCATTGGTACAAAAGGAGGAATCAACTACAACCCATTCTTGGCGAAACGTCAACTCGGATACGCAAACTCTAGTAAACCTCTTGGTTTTACAGTAGAGAGTTACTTCTATCATGAAGGGGAGGATTCTCAAGGTTTGAAGGCTAGGATGATCAGAGCTTGGCATCACATCCGAAGGAAAGAAAAAGGTAAGGCAAAGAATTGTGTAGCCATGGAAATCTACACTTCTTGGGTAAAGAAAAGAGCGAAGGAATTCCGAATGCCTTATGCTTATGAGGAACCCATGTTCTCAATCGCTTCCAAATCAACAATTTTTCCCGTCGAAACAATGGGAGAATACCAAGAAGCTTTGGCCAAGATGAGGCTTGAGAAAGAAGCTTTGGAAAAAAAATTCCTTAAGACTGATCTCGAGAATGAAAAGCTCAAGAAACAAGTCAAAGATCATGAAAAGACGCTCTACTTCCAAGATGAATGGCTCATGGAGAAAGATGAGAAGGTTCGTCAGAAGGATAACGCGATCAAAAGATACATCAAAGAAAGGAAGAGAAAGCTTGAGGAAATGACAACCAGCGATCCTGCTCCCGACGAATGGAAGAAAGTCATTAGCAAGCTAAAAGCCGAGAAAGCTGAACTAAAAGCTCACTATGGAAAGGAAATCCTGAAGTTGAAGCTACATCAAGCCTTTGGATCTTCATCCGACGAGGACGATTAATTAGTATAGATTACAATTTTCATCATTTATTTTATCATTTGTGTGAGCAATGCTCAAAAAACTGTTGTAATCTTCTTTCAATAATCAATAAAATGTGTGTTTTCCATCCAAATATTTGCCAGAAATTTCTCTTGTAGTGTAAATTCTTTGGAAATCTTTCTTTACATCCATAATCATGCATCATACTTTGCATATTGAGTCTATTGTCTAGAGTCTGATCTTTTGGAATTTTTTCCAACAGATAGGAAAAGATCGCCAAGCTGTCGCGTCTTAGAGTTTCTCGACCGCGTCCACAGCCTACTCGAACATACAATACACGTCCAAAAAGAAGAAAAGTAATGGAAGGATTTGAGCAAGAGAATGTTGAGCTTTGTTGTACAGTAACAACACTGCAAGAAGAGGTGGAGAGACTCACTTCTTTGGTCAACTCATTGGCCGCAGCGCAAAGTCAACAAGCAGCATCGAGCAGTCAAAACCAAGCAGCGGTTTCAGAGGACACTACTACTCCAGTTTCAACTGTTGCAGCCAGTAGTTCACTCTTCAGTATGCCAGAAGGCTATCCATGGGGCATACCTTTCAACTTTGGCATCGAATTTCGCCAACCGACTTCTCAAGTACAAACAACCACGCTTGAAATACCTACTTTGCAGCAAAAATCAACGCTTACTCCGCAACATGGAGTAACTCTTCCACAGGTAACAATGACGGTTTCTCAACCGATCATGACGAACTCAGCTTCCGTAGTGCACACTACCATAGACGAAGAAGTTCACCATATTCCGGGAAATAACACGAATACTCGTGGTTCTATGGAGAATCTCCAGGAACAACTCCTCAAAATGCAGCTTGAAATTAAAACAATTCGTGGAAAAGAATTGTTTGGGAAAAAACGCTCAGGATCTGTGCTTAGTACCTCGCGTAAGGATATCTGCAAAATTCAAAGTCCCTGACTTTTAAAAGTACAAGGGAAACTCCTGTCCACAAAGTCATCTCACGATGTATGCCAGGAAAATGTTTACATACAACGACGATCACCAGTTGTTAATCCATTACTTCCAAGACAGTCTTACCGGTGCCGCACTGAAGTGGTACATGGGATTAGACAGCGCAAGTATCCAAACCTTCAATGACTTAGGTGAAGCTTTTGTACAACAATATAAGTTCAATTTGGACATGGCTCCAGATCGGGATCAACTCCGCTCCATGTCTCAGAAAGAAAGAGAGACCTTCAAAGAGTACGCTCAACGATGGAGGGAAATTGCTGCCCAAGTCAACCCCCTATTAGAAGAGAAAGAGATGACTAAAGTATTCTTAAACACTCTTGGCTCATTCTACTACGAACGAATGATCGCTAGCGCTCCCGGAGATTTCATCGAGATGGTAAGCATGGGAATGCGGTTAGAGGAAGGAGTTCGAACCGGACGCTTAACCAAAGAGGCAGGATCTTCCAGTGGAACTAGGAAGGTTGGGACCAGTTTCCCAAAGAAAAAAGAACACGACATAGGAATGGTATCCCGAGGGAAACCGCGAAGAAATGTCACCAACAATGAGGTGCGTAACACTCGTGTTAACACAAGTTCAAACACGAAATTGCTCCGCATTTCAACAAATTCAACAAACTCAACCCTCGACAACAGCTCATTTAACAATCAAAACCGTGCGCCTCGGGTCTCGCAATTCGACTCAATTCCGATGACGTACACAGAACTATACCCTGCATTGATAGAAAGGAGTCTGGTACAGACAAGGTCACCACCTCCGATCCCAGAAAAATTTCCATGGTGGTACAAAGCGGATGTATCTTGCCCTTTTCACCAAGGGGCACCAGGCCATGACCTTGAACATTGCATAGCGTTGAAAGCAGAAGTGCAGAGATTAGTAAAATCTAATCTTCTTTCTTTTAGAAATACGAACCCGAACGTGCAAGCAAATCCACTTCCCAGTCATAGTGGACATGCGGTGAATCTGATGCTAAGAAATACAGATAGGTATCTCGTCACGGACGTGAATCTGATCAGAGGAAACTTAGTACACCTCCATGATACATACAGTACAATGGGTGCCTTCACTAAACACGATTACGCAGCTTGCGACATCTGTGTCAAGGATATTCGAGGGTGTCCCACCATAAGAGCAGACATTCAACGATTGCTAGACATTGGTGACATACAGATATACAGAAATAGAGATGACTATGACGTAAATACAGTAGGGCATTTTCCGCATGAGCTTTTAGTCTCAGATATCAACTCGGAAAAGCCCGAATTAAACGTTATCATCCCCTGCTTCAATGTACCCAAGCATGTGGAGATTGAATATGATGGTTCCGACATTCCAGAGTCTCCTTTGGTGATTTGCTTACCCAGTCCTGTTTCATACAGTTCTAGCAAAGCAATTCCTTATCAATACAATGCAACTCTGATAGAGAATGGAAAGGAGAAACACATGCCAACTCTTCCAGCTAATGTCAACATAACTGAGATAGGACGAGTAACCCGAAGTGGACGAGTACACACTCCACTACCACCAAGACCAGCTGTCGTTCCTATTGCTAGACGGAATCCAGTTAACATATCTCCCGAGAATCCCACAATGATTCCCGATGTTAATCCAAGCACAAATGTTGGTCCTCCTGATAGGACCGACGTCAACATAGATTTTGATGAGATACTGAAATTAATCAAAAAGAGCAAATACCGAGTCGTGGATCAGCTGATGCAGACTCCCTCCAAGATTTCAATACTGTCTCTACTATTAAACTCTGAAGCTCACCGAGAGGCTTTAATGAAGGTATTATACCAAGCCTATGTAGACCATGATGTGACTACAGACCAGTTTGGAGGTATTATCGCCAACATAACAGCCTGTAATAATCTAAGTTTTAGTGATGAGGAACTTCCAGAAGAAGGGAAAGATCACAACTTGGCCTTGCACATCTCGATGATTTGCCAATCAGATTCCCTGTCCAATGTATTGGTAGATACTGGTTCATCTTTGAACGTAATGCCAAAAACGACACTCGCTCGTTTGGCTTACAAAGGGACACCAATGAAGTTCAATGACATAGTAGTGAGAGCTTTTGACGGATCAAGGAAGTCGGTTATTGGGGAAGTTGACCTCCCGATGACAATCGGTCCGCATACTTTCCAAATCACTTTCCAGGTCATGGACGTGCCAGCTGCTTATAGTTGCTTGCTAGGAAGACCATGGATACACGAGGCAGGAGCAGTGACCTCTACTCTCCATCAGAAATTAAAATTCACAGTAAATGGGAAGTTGGTGACCATCATCGGTGAACAAGCTTTGCTTATAAGCCATTTGACCAGTTTCTCTTTCATCACAGCTAATGACGTTGAAGGGACACAGTTCCCCCGAACATCCGTTAGAAGATGAATCTACCAGCAAAAACAGATCATCTATTTCTTCGTACAAAGAAGCAGCACAGATAGTAAAAGATGGCAATGCTGAAGGTTGGGGACAAGTAATCAAACCTGCCAACAACGAGACAAAAGCCGGACTTGGGTTCGCACCCGTATTCTCCAAAGACAAGCAAAAGGATGGAGCACTTCGTCCAATCAAAGAAATATTCAACAATGGGGGTTTCTTAAATCCTGTTCTCCAAGAGGTTAACGTTGTTACCATTGAAGATGATGAAGATGATCTCTCTAGATCTGAAGAGTGGAGCACTTATCTGAACATACCTGAATATGTGTCTCAGGAAGAATCCTACGCACCATACTATCCTCCGACTGATCAATTCAAAGACATGTCCCTGCAAAGGCATGAAAATCCACCTGTCCCTTCTGAAGTTTGGGATACCTTGGGAGAACCAAGTGGTAAATTTGATTACATGGTGAAATACACTGCGCCAGAAAGCTCGAAAATCAGAATCGAAGATATCCAGCCCACTGGATGGGGTGATTCTTTTGAGTATCCTAGTCAATCGGAAGAGATGTACCCATCTTCCCAATCTAATCAGCCGATCAAGATTCCCAACGAAGATTTTTGCTTTAATACACCTGTGGAGTTTGTTAAATCAGATCCTGATTACCACTACATCAATGTGATCACTGAAGATCAAGGGTATGATTCGAGATACGAACTAGAAAGTGTCGCCGACAATGAGTCTCTTCACTCTGAAGATTGGAGGGTACATCCTCAGAATTCAACACAGAGGCCAACAGGAAGCACATATGTTGTATCCTGTACTTCCCGATCTATTCATCAAGTTGAAGAAGATTGCTTTAGCAGCACAAAAGGCAAAGTCCGTCGTCCAGAATCTTCAAAGCCTGCTCGACCAACGACCAAAGTCTACTCGAGGATTAAGCCAAGCGGAAAGCTACCCGAGTACCTCGACTTCCAAGGAGTTCGCCACTACTGGAAACCTGTTGAAGTTCGGACTAACGCTCCTAGTTCTAAGTAGTTTATCTTTGCTTTTGTTTTGAACTCTCGCTTCACCCAGAGCGAAGAGATGTTTTATAGGGCTTAGCTTTTTAAATAATTTCTCTTTGTCTTGCCCAAGACAAATGAGTTTGTATTTTAGGGCCCTGTTTCATATCGTGAATCATAAATAAAACGCGTTATTTTGATTCCACACTTTGTGTTTATTTTCATTTTTTTACCCTTTCCTGGAAATGATAATCCTAAAAAACACATAAAAAAAATCTTCAAAAAATAATAAAATTAATCTGCATACACTTTCACATTGACTTTTTCAAGAAAAAATGATGTAAAAAAGTTAATTAATCAAACATAAATCAAATTTGCAGATTAACAGATGGACAAATCCGTTGAAAGCAATAACTCTATGCTCTCTCCCAACTTTGAAATCCCCTGTGAAATCGCCAAGGAAGAAGTTGAAAAAGAAATCCCGGATGAGATTTCTCGACTACTTAAGCACGAGGAAAGAATCATTCAGCCTCACAAAGAACCTTTGGAAGCAATCAACTTGGGTTCTGAAGAAGACAAAAAAGAAGTAAATATCGGAGCTTCACTCGACAACAACGTCAAGAGAAAACTGATAGATCTTCTCAAAGAATATGTTGATGTGTTCGCTTGGTCTTACCAGGACATGCCAGGTTTAGATACCAGCATCGTGGAGCATCACCTGCCGTTAAAACCAGAATGTCCGCCAGTTAAACAAAGACTGAGAAGAGTTCACCCTGAGATGGCCGACAAAATCAAAAAGGAAGTTCAAAAGCAGCTCGACGCTGGTTTGCTCGTCACTTTTGAATATCCTCAATGGCTAGCCAACATAGTGCCTGTCTCCAAGAAAGATGGGAAGGTTAGAATGTGTGTTGACTACCGGGATTTGAACAAAGCAAGCCCAAAAGACGATTTCCCACTACCGCATATCGACATGCTAGTGGATAGTACCGCAAAGTTCAACGTCTTTTCCTTCATGGACGGTTTCTCTGGCTACAATCAGATCAGAATGGCTCCCGAAGACATGGAGAAGACATCCTTCATCACGCCATGGGGCACTTTTTGCTACAAAGTAATGTCGTTTGGATTAAAGAATGCAGGCGCAACTTACCAGAGGGCAATGACTACTCTCTTTCATGACATGATGCACAAAGAGATCGAAGTCTCCGTAGATGACATGATAGCAAAGTCAGATTCTGAAGAAGAGCATATAGAGCATCTCTTGAAGTTGTTTCAACGACTAAGGAAATTTCAGCTCCGCCTGAATCCTAACAAATGCACCTTTGGGGTAAGATCTGGAAAACTCCTAGGATTCATCGTCAGTCAAAGAGGTATTGAAGTAGACCCTGACAAAGTCAAGGCTATTCAAGAAATGCCTACGCCACATACAGAAAAGCAAGTAAGAGGATTTCTTGGACGATTGAATTACATCTCCAGATTCATCTCTCAGATGACTGCTACTGCGGGCCGATATTCAAACTTCTCCGCAAAGATCAAGAGGTTGTGTGGACAGCCGGTTGCCAAAAAGCGTTTGACAGTATCAAGGAATAACTGTCAGAACCTCCAATATTGATTCCTCCAGTCGAAGGAAGACCATTAATCATGTACCTTATCGTGCTAGAAGATTCCATGGGCTGCGTGCTTGGACAACAAGATGACACCCGTAAGAAGGAGCATGCCATTTACTACTTAAGTAAAAAGTTCACAGACTGTGAAACTCGTTACTCCATGCTCGAGAAAACATGTTG
Organism: Vicia sativa; assembly: GCA_021764765.1. Classification (NCBI taxonomy): domain Eukaryota; kingdom Viridiplantae; phylum Streptophyta; class Magnoliopsida; order Fabales; family Fabaceae; genus Vicia; species Vicia sativa. The sequence continues at coordinate 246,434,484 of CM038794.1, read as the reverse complement.
CGCTTTGGTGTGGGCTTCAAAACGTCTCCGCCAGTACATGATCAATCACACAACTTGGTTAATCTCCAAAATGGATCCAATCAAGTATGTCTTTGAAAAGCCTGCCTTAACGGGAAGAATTGCTCGATGGCAGATGCTGTTATCAGAATATGAAATCCAGTACCGTGCTCCAAAAGCGGTCAAAGGAAGCATTCTCGCCGATCACTTGGCTTATCAGCCGCTCAACGAATACCAATCTCTCAAGTTTTACTTCCCTGACGAGGATGTTATGTACTTAAAGACGAAAGATTGTGACGAACCGCCACCCGAAGAAGGCCCAGATCCAGAATCTAGATGGGGCCTAATTTTTGATGGAGCCGTTAATGTTTATGGCAATGGAATTGGGGCAGTCATCATCACTCCCGAAGGTTCTCATATCCCGTTTTCCGCCAGATTGCTATTTGATTGTACCAACAACATCGCGGAATACGAAGCTTGCATCATGGGTATCGAAGAAGCCATCGACTTGAGGATCAAGATCCTTGACGTATATGGAGACTCAGCCCTTGTGATCAACCAAATCAAAGACAAGTATGAAACTCATCATCTTGGTCTAATTCCTTACAGAGATTATGCAAGACGTTTGTTGACATTCTTCAACAAAGTAGAACTGCATCATATCCCTCGAGATCAGAATCGAATGGCAGACGCCTTGGCTACTCTATCTTCCATGTTCAAAGTCAACGATTGGAATGATATGCCTAAGATCCACATCAGACGCCTTGAAAGACCTGCATATGTATTCGCAACTGAAGCAGTCTTCGATGATAAACCGTGGTTCCACGACATCAAGCATTTCCTTCAAACACGAGAGTACCCACTCGGGGCATCGTACAAGGATAAGAAAACTCTAAGGAGGCTTTCTAGAAATTTCTTCCTGAATGAAGATGTGCTATACAAAAGAAACTTCGACATGGTTCTGCTCAGATGCGTTGACAGACAAGAAGCAGACACGATCATCCATGAGGTACATGAAGGATCCTTTGGAACCCATTCAAATGGGCATGCAATGTCCAGAAAAATCTTGAGAGCAGGATACTATTGGATAACAATGGAATCTGATTGCTGTAAACACGTCAAGAGATGTCACAAGTGCCAGATCTACGCAGATAAGATCCATGTGCCACCGACTCTACTCAACATTCTCTCCTCTCCGTGGCCTTTCTCCATGTGGGGCATTGACATGATTGGAATGATTGAACCTAAAGCGTCCAACAGACATCGCTTCATTCTAGTGGCTATTGATTACTTCACCAAATGGGTCGAAGTAGCGTCTTACGCCAACGTTACAAGACAAGTGGTTGTAAGGTTCATCAAGAACAACCTCATTTTCCGATATGGAATTCCAAGTAAGATCATTACAGACAATGGATCAAACTTGAACAACAAGATGATGAAGGAATTGTGTGAGGAATTCAAGATTGAGCATCATAACTCATCTCCTTACTGGCCAAAGATGAACGGCGTCGTCGAAGCTGCCAACAAGAACATCAAAAAGATCATCCAGAAAATGGTCATCACCTACAAAGACTGGCATGAAATGCTGCCATTTGCTCTGCATGGGTATCGTACTTCAGTACGCACTTTAACAGGGGAAACTCCTTTTTCTCTAGTATACGGCATTGAAGCAGTGCTCCCTGTAGAAGTTGAGATTCCGTCAATGAGAGTTCTCATGGAAACTAAGTTATCTGAGGCTGAATGGTGTCAAAGCAGATATGACCAGCTGAATTTAATCGAAGAAAAGCGCCTGACCGCTCTGTGTCACGGACAATTGTATCAAAGAAGGATGAAGAAAGCATTCGACAAAAAGGTCCGACCTCGTGAATTCCGAGAAGGTGACCTCGTGCTTAAAAAGATTCTGTCTTTTCAACCAGATTCTAGGGGAAAATGGACTCCTAACTATGAAGGCCCGTACATCGTCAAAAGAAGCTTTTCTGGCGGTGCTATGATTCTCACAACCATGGACGGTGATGAACTCCCGCATCCTGTGAATGCTGATGCAGTCAAGAAATACTTTGTCTAAAAAACAAAAGAACAGCTCGGTAAGTCGAAAACCCGAAAAGGGCGGCTTAGGCAAAAAAGAGCGTCTCGGTGGACTGAAAACCTGAAAAGGCGGTCCAGGCAAAAATTAGAGACAATAAACAGAAATTATCCTGATGGATTGAAAACCTGAAAAGGTAATCTAGGAAAAAATAAGGATAAAAAAAAAATGACAAAGTAACTGCAATCAGTCCGTACTTCGTCAGTCTAAAGAATCTTCCATCAACGGATCTTCAATCAACTCCTCTAAAGCAACAAGCACAGTTTGGAATTCAAAGTTGTTAGGGATAATAGTGGTTATTGCTTTCAATGTAGCCTTTTCCCAATAAATTATCATTTCCAACTTTTGTAAATAGCTCATGGAATCACGCCTTTGGTTGATTACCATTCTATCAATAAATTTGAGCCTTGTGCCTTTTTGTTTGCAATTCCTGCTTTATTCTATTTTGCAAAATAACGCTTTTTATTGTGAGAATCACTTTTTTTGAAACTAAAAAGTTTTTAAATGAATTTTTACTTCAAAATCTTGAAACAAAAGCGAAAATTCTCCTTTGAACTCTGAACACAGAAAGAACTTCAACAGTTTTCTCCATAAGTGTTTCGATCTCTGAAAGATAGAATGGCTGCTACAGAAGTCTTCTCCTCAGCAGAAATTATCAAAGGATGGTATTCTTATCCAAAAAGAATTCCTAGCAAAGTTGCCAATGAAATGCCTTTCTCCGAAAAAGCATGCAACTCAGATCCTTCATCAGCAACGTCTACACCATTGCTGCAGATTTTGTTGAGTATTTGTTTGAACTGTGACGTGGTCCTTTTCCCAAATACCTCTTTATTGTATTGTCAAGTATCGTCAGCATGCATATGACATTCATAACATTCATGACATTCATACACAATAGCATCATTCGTGCATTTTTGCATTCCTCAAAATGTTTGCTTCCATATCACTGGCTTAAATCACACTTACTCATGCAGGTACGATTATATCCTCAGCAGATTATCCCAAAGAAGAGAAATACATCTTTTCTCTCTCCTGTTCCCCAGCTGAGATCATTCCGCATCAGGAACAATGTCTTGATTAACCGCTTCTTTCCAGTTTATTCCTGGATGGAACCTCGTCTTTAGCCAACAAAACAATAAGCAATAGCCTCGTCATCCGAGCCTCTTATTTCCTTGTCATAGAACAATTGTTTCTTCTCAACAAAGTCAAATCACGACTGTACGAGAAATTCCCCAGTAGTTGTCTTTTTGTCTAAAAGAAAACCTATGACTTTCAGTCAAGATGCCTGCATCTCCTTGAGAGAGAGAGATCCCCGGCAGGATTATAGCTTTGAAAATAGAAACTCATTTGAGATCTGTTTTCTCATATTCACAAGGCGTAATACTCGAAATATGTCTCAAGATTTACCTTGTTATAGTTATCACTTTCGATAATTGGTAATATCTTCAAAACTTGTTTGAGATCCTTTTCCATCATTATCATTATTCACAAAGTGAATACACAACAATTTTCTCAAAAGATTTACCTTGTTATAGTTATCACTTCGTTGATAATTGGTAATATCTTCAGAGCTCGTTACCATAAACTATCACAAGGCTGATAATTGGTAATATCATTTTCACTTACCTTAAACATTGACACAAGGCTGACAGAAGGTAATCTTTTCGTTTCCCAAAACGAAACAGATATTCACATGTTTTGTGAATCTCTTTTTCCCCAGCGAGACATATTGCTTGTTTCCCAACAAACAGGATCCTCTCTTCCTAGACAGATCGAGTCATCCTCACAAATTTTTCCCCACCATGTCATTTCTTTGATATCATCTGGGCAAAACTTTTTACAATCATTTTGCATCACTCGCATCTTTTGGTATCTTAGGTCCAAAATTTGCGATTCGATATTTAAGTCTCTTTACACCTATCAAAACGAAGATATTCATCTTCATCTCTCAGGTTAAAGAAACTTAAATAGGGGCATCTGTCATACCCCAATTTTTGACCTAATATACCACCTTACATTTGCATCATTTGCATAACTAACAGTTCAGATTAATCGGGTATGGCTTTCACAAGTCAAAATTAGGGTTTCATCAGATTTTCATCTGATTCAAGGGGCAATCAATTAGGGTTTGAGTTTTTCTCACCTCATTTGATCTATCTTGATCAAATCATCAACCTCTGATCATCAGACATCCATTTCTCTCACAAATCAAATGGAAAGGGGGAAAAAACGGAACCCTAATTTCTAATTGGTGAAAACGGTGCTGTCAGAGGGAGAACCCATGACGGTCATGCAACAAAACGAAAAGGAAAGAGGCTATGGTGATGATTCAAGGGTCGGAACATGGACGGTTTACAACCCAGTGAGATCGATCCATTTACCTTAAACCTTGCTTCTGTTGCCTCGTTTTTGCCTTTCTGAAGGATCTTTTTTGGAAAATGATGATAGGTTTTAGATGAATATCGTTTTAGGTTTGGTTTTTCTGATGAATGTTGTTGTGGGTTTTGGTTTTCTGATGAATGTTGTTGTGGGTTTTGGTTTTCTGATGAATGTTGTTCTGGGTTTTGGTTTTTTGATGAATGTTGTTGTCGGTTTTGGTTTTCTGATGAATGTCGTTCTGGGTTTTTGGTTACTTTGTATTTCGGCTAGGGTTTTTAGTGAACAGCTGCTGCCTCTTGTGTTAAAGTCTTCAATGCTTAAATACTGTCTGAGTTAGGGTTTTGCTGGTTCTTGTTATTTTGATTTTACAAGAAAGAGGCCTTGCGAAAATGCTTGATGGGCTTCCATCATTTGCATTGGGCTCATGATTTCTGACTTTTCTGGCTGTTTTGATGTATTAGACTGCTATCTGTTCTGATATGTTGGCTGTTGGATGCTGTTTATGGTAAAATGTTGCCCGAAATGATATCTGTCCTTGCTGCCCTGTGTAAAGTTTCTGTACTGTTATGCCAAATGATTGAAAGGCCCATTTGCATGGTCAAATACCACTTTTGGACTTTTTGTTGGAGGATTTTTACTCCTTAGGATTTCAATCTTTTTCTCCACCTCTTCACTGTAAATTACGTTACAGTTTGGGCACAACATGTATCTCGAACTACTTAGGTTTCAATGATTCAAAAAATACACCAACTCCTCTTCAGGTTGAGGGAACACTACCTTCATCATCTCAGTGATAACGAGAAATCGTATCGTATAATTGCTACGTTTTTAGTCCATTTTCATACTGCATTAATCCATTTAACTCCCGATTGTTCCGAGTTTTTATGTCTTTTCACAGGTACAACATGTCTCAAGTCAAATTAGTGGAAAAAGATCATATGAAGAAAGTTAACATGAAAACCAGAAGAAAGAAACAATTCTGCAAAGTTCTGCAGCTTTTGTTGCTGTGACGATCGTCACACATCACTTACGATCGTAATGCGCTGCTTGGCGTCTTACGCCCGTCACCTTGGTGTTACGACCGTAACGCGCTAATTACATGAAGAATTCCCGTAACACACTTGTAACGACCGTTACACGCTTAATCCAATTTTATGAAGAACATGAAGTGAAGACGTGGGCAACGAAAGGAAAGGAGTCTTCAGAGACTCCTACAATCTCTCAACCTCAACAACGTCTCCCTAGTTTTTCTCAACAACCAAGTGCAAAGCCCATGTTCTTATTCTTAACTTTCAATTTCTCCTCTATAAATAGGAGAGACTTCGATGAAGAAGGGACAAAGTTTTATTTTACAAATTTCTTGCGGAAGCTCTGCCGAATTTACGAACCATTTCCCAGCTTTTGTTTTCTTGTTGTTCTTTGCTTTTATTTCCCTTTTACCATTTAATAGAAATTTCCAACATTAGGAAATTGCTATCTTAGTTAGAATTTATTTTTAGCCTCAGACTTTGTTTTTAGTTTCGATCCCGAAGGTTCCAATCTTGCCGACTTGTGGAAGAGGGAGCTTGAGGAATAATATTATTATTCAGGTTTTAATCGCATTTAATTTTAAGTACAATTTGTTTATGTTCAATTACTGTTATTTATTTATCATGAATGCTTTATTGCTTTCCAATTATATTTTCTATCTGTTTGTTTTAAGTACCATGTCTAGCTAAATTTCTAGAGTCGGTATGTGATAATAGTAATCGAATGGATTAAATTGTTCCTAAGCTAAAATCAAATTAACTTAATTTCTGTGACTTTTTATAATTAAAATAAATCTTTTGTTACGAGAGTAAGAAAAGTAGAATAGGTTAGGATCAAGACCATGAGGTGTGAGGTTTTAACCGGATAGCTAAAGTTAGGCATTTGATTTAAATACAGGAGCGCTTTAAAACGAATTAGACTTTATTAAGTTTTCAACGAGTATTTTCTAAACACTTATGGGCTAGCGAGGGCAGGCATAGGGCTCTAGGAGTATAATCCGAGATAAGACCACGAGAGTGTGAGTTGAGGGTTTTTAAACTGATAATTTTTACAAAACCATTTAAGTTAAACATCTTTATATGCTTAGTTTCGATTAAACCCGCTTAGGTTCACTATATTACATACCTGTCATACCCCAATTTTTGACCTAATATACCACCTTACATTTGCATCATTGCATCACTAACAGTTCAGAACAGAATTAATCGGGTGTAGCATTCACAGGTTAAAATTAGGGTTTCATCAGATTTTCACCTGATTCAAGAGGCAACCAATTAGGGTTTGAGTTTTACTCACTTCATTTGATCTATCTTGATCAAATCATCAACCTCTGACCTTCAGATATCCAACTTTTCTCATTGATCAATCAAGGATCGACCAATTAGGGTTTTGGTCGAGCATGAGTAATCTCTGATTTTCTGACCAATGAATGACTTTTTTGGTTAAAGATTGATCATCATATCTTAGATACAACATGTTGACCTAATTTCTGGATTCAAAACATCACAGAAGTTCACAGACTTCATCAGTCAATTTCTGAAACATCTGATGAAATTTCATCTGCACAGAAAAGTCAAACTTTGACTTTTGGTCAACTTTTTCAAAACAAAACCTTTTCTAACATCAAAATACTTCAAATGATCCATCATGATCATAAAAAATCAAAGAATTTGAAAAAGTCAACAAAAAGTCAAAATTTTCAACACTTAGAAAAATTTTCAAGTGTTAAAATTTTGTACTTTTTCCAAACTTCATGGAATTTTTTCACATAGATCCACTTTGATTTGAAAAAAACTCAAAACATGAAAGTTGTAGCCCTTGAAACAAGCTTTCCAAAATGTCCAAGAACTCTCAAATCCATGGAGTCTAGCTATACGTTTGAAATTGAAACATAAGGCTCCATAACCATGGATTTCAAGTTCAAAACTTCAAGATTATAGGTCATTTTTGAATTTCTTCTTCTAGAACACTTGCCACCTTGCCAAGATAAGTGAGAACTGATAAATATCAGTTGATGGTAATTATTGTAGGATAGGATCAAGTTGGATTTTCACACATGGTTAAAAAGGAAGTTTCCTTTTCCTTTTGCAAAAAGACTTTCTTGCCCTCTGAGGCAAGTTTGAATTACCAATGCCAATTCTTTGTGCCTAACATTTCAGAAATCTTGACCTATAAATAGAGGTATCATTTTCAAGTTCAAACTACACCAAAACCATGCAAGTACATGCTTTCATTCTACTTTCTCAAATTTCATGAATCATAGTTCAAAGTGATGAAAACTTGCAATTTTGAAAACTAATGAAAAACTCTAATCAAATTGGTGTCTAATATGTTTTAATATCCATTTGAAACTTGTTTGAAACTTACAAACAACATAGGCAAAGCTAAAACTCAAAATTACATGCCATGTTCACAAACTCACTCAAAACTTCCTTAAGATTCGAATCCATAGCTTGGCTTGATTAAATTGAGTTCTGATCATCCAAACACCATCCATATACATCATAGAGATGATGCAGATCATAAACAACCATCTGTAATAGCTCTAACCCAGAATTCGAGTTTCCATTTTAAGCTTATGCAGGTCGACTTGGGTAGAGAATTCCAGAGCATTCCAGAGCAAGCAGGGTGATCAAACACCTTCCACATAGGCCGTTGGTGCTCAAACAATCCTCAAAACACGACTGGAAACACTCCTTCATCAAATTCGATTCCAGCTTCAACAGGTAAGAGCTCGAACTTCAACTCCATGATTCTTTGATTCATTTGAAAAAAACTCTTGGTCGTTTGTTTTCTGCACCCTACACGGTCATTAACCCTCAACCAATTGATTAAATCATCAACCATACGTGATTTCAATTAGAATTTTCAGTTCTAGGGTTCTTCATGTTCATCAGAAATTCAACCATGTTAAACCAAAAATAAATGAAATTAACAACTACCATCATGTTCCTTGTTAAAATTCGTGCAAGTTTGATGTTTACATCATCCATTTTCATTGAGAAACAAAGAATCTAGGTTTCAAAAATTCCAATATAATATTAACACGTGGTTTGACTTCAATACACGGATGTATTGCCGCCCCAGCGGTTGCCAGCTCACTCTTAAGTCATTGTGCCACGTATTAACCCAACAGGTCCCGGGTTCAAGCCTTCTTGGGACCAATTTTTTCCAAACTTTTCATTTTTTCTTCATATTTTTTACAAACTTTAACATTTTTTTTAACCAATCAAAACTCCTCATTTTGAGGTGATTTTTTGTACACTTGTCAATAAATACATCTATTTTATGATAGTGCAAAAAATTTTAGAAAAAACTTTCATCCGATTATATTTTTATCGAGCCGAAAACGATACGTTTGAGTACTTTTCAAAGCACTTTCAAAGGTGATTTTTTCAAACTTTCGAAGCCCGATTCTTTTTCAAACTTCTTGTAAGTAAACTTCATCTTTCAAAAACACTTTCAAGATCATTTTTCAAAACTTTTCATCAAACTTACATCTTTTTTTTCCATGATCGATCCGATTTAACGATAAAACTGAACTCGTTTTTCCTCGAATTTCTTAATCGATCGTGGGCCTCCCTTACGGTGTAAGTCCCAAACCAACATTCTTTATGTACATACATATTTTCCTTGTACATATCAAATACTTTTTATATACATACAAATTTTTACCTGTACATAATACAAATACTTTTATACTCAAGTACAGACAAACTTCGATCGTTTGTTTTCACTTCACTTGTATATCCATTGAATGCCATTGGTATTAAAAGGAGCATTATTCTCGGTGAAACTGCTTTTAAACCAATGGGTCACCCTTATGGTGTAAGTCCCAACCCTCCTATGTACATCCATCCCTCTCTGTACATAAATACTCGTTCGTGTACATATTTACATCCTTGTACACAATTCCAACTTGTAAATAATCAAGTTACGCTCGTTTTAAACGTTCGTTTCACAAACACTTGTTTATATTTCCTTCATAAACTCTTGTAAATAAACTTTACATGCATTGTTTATATTTCCTTCATAAACTCCTGTGAATACATATCACACACACACTTGTTTATACAACTGTCTAGTTATAACATAACAACTAGTCTAACCAATAGGTTCCCCTCAGTTGGCCTCCTCTTGGGCTTTATACAAGATAACTCTCCTCACAGAGTTAGCCTCCTCTTGGGCTTTGTACAAGGTAACTCATTCATCTGAGTTTAGCCTCCGTTTAGGCTTCATATAAGACAACACTCCCCTGTTGAGTCAGCCTCCTCTTGGGCTTCGTTCAAAAGAACTCCTCATTGAGTTTAGCCTTCTCTTGGGCATCATACAATGAAAGAGACCAAGAAATCTCTTAACAGCCTCCTATTGGGCTTCCAATACAAAGAATCACCCGCGTTAGGATAGAACCCTGAGAGTATAATTTCCCGGTGAAATTGCTCTTAATTCCAAAAGGATGGTTTCCCGGTGAAATCCCTTTTAAGACAAAGCCAGCCATACCCTATAGCTTCCTCTTGAGCTTTATACAAGGACCCTCGATGACCCTCGGAATGCATCCTCTTGGGCTAACAATACAAGGACCCATGGGCTTCTTAAAAGCATCCCTTAATCCAATCAATTTCTCCTAGAGAGTTAGACGTTTATCATCTCTATGGAAGAAGTATCTCATCTATCACATCACATACAATTAAACTCTTTTCAAAAACTTTTCAAAACTCTTTTCAAACAAAAACATCTCTTAATTGTAAGTGGTAACGCTTGTATACTCAGGCAAAACACCCAATGCTTACAGTTAAAAGATTCAATCTTTTTCAAACATCTTTCTTAAACATGTAAGTGGTAACGCTTGTACACTCAAGCAAAACCCCTATAACTTACGATGAAAGATTTTTATCAGACAAACTTTTCAAAATGTATGTGACGAAATAGATTAGATACATTTTTCATTAAGATGACATTCGTCTGTGTCTCTTACTAACATCCCGTTGCTTTCCACTAGCATAAGTGGGAACTACGATTGCTCTGACTTTCTCAACATCCTTTTGAGAATACGTAGGCACAAGGTCTCATCCTTGCCGAGCAAATTTCTTTCTCTCTCAGACCAAACAAACCATAGATCCTTGTAGATCCGAGCTACAAATGCTCTGATTCCCACTAGGGGATATGTATGCAGAAGATCCACAGATCTTTGCGAGCACAATAAAAACAAACACTAGGATCCCACATAATCCATCCTTCTTAAAATCCCAAAGGAGAAACTTTCCCAATCATAGAAATAGCAATTAAAACACACAAACATATCAAACATATTCATATATAAAGCTATAGATAACTATATATATTTAGGGTGCTCCATCTATTCCTTTATATAACAAACCCCTTACTGAATCTCCCCAATGCGTTGCGTCTAGTTTGCGCTAGTCGTTACGCATATCAAAATCAATTGAGGGTATTAATAGCTTTCCCCTTTTTCATAATCATTAAATCATCTTTTCTTGTGTTGAAAATAATAAAGCTTGATGCTCGCGGCATCTTTATAAACAAATCAAAAGAGTAAATCGTTTCGAGTTAGAGGATCTGAATTCATATTTCAATTCGCTAGCACGTCACTTTTTAACGCGAACAATACCGACCGCTTTATTATTATTTCCTTAATTCAATTTAGTTTCCCTCTACTTTAACTTTTAGAAACCAAACGTGACAACATCCGTCTTAGCTAAACTAGCAAACCTTTATAGCACTAAAGTGATTACAAAGTCCCTGTGGGTTCTACATCTTTTTATTACTACCGCGATAGGCTGTGCACTTGCAGTTAAGATACGTTAGACACATTAGGTCGATCGCACATCACTCAGCAACCGTCTCATCAGACAACTCTTCATTTTTTACCTCCATCTCACAATCCATCTTGTCTTTGGATCCCTGATCGGCTTTAGGTTCTTTGCTGAGATCGATCATCGTCACTTCTTGGGATTCAGAAATCTCGCCATCTCTGGGGTCCTCAGCAACCTCATATGTTATAGTTGCCATTGATCAAGCATCCACAACATGTTCATTTTGAAGGCCATCAATAGCCTTAATTGTCAACGCAGCCATCATGTCTATGATAATTTCTTATTCATTTTCAAAACCATCATTAGTTTTCGACCATCATCACCTCCAAAGGTTCCATAAAGTTAGCATCACCAACATGTAGAGGGTATGAATCGACCTTCATAGGATGTGCTGGTCCCTAAAAAGAATACATTGAGAAGTATTATGACCTAAAAAATTATGATATTTGCAAAAACCTCTTTTCTGTTTTTGCTCTAATGGTGGACTTTTAATACCCTGAGGTACTATAATCTAGCCATCTTTAACTTAAACATCAAATATTTCATTACATTTTGACACATCAAAACTGTATATTTTTGTCACAAACTTATCAGTTTTTGGTTCTTTGACCGCCTTTCCCTTAGACGGTCTAATAGATTACGTATAAGGGGACCAACCTTCAATTCAGCCACATTAACTTCCCATTATTCCACGTATTCATCATCAGAATGCATGGAATATTCCTCAGTATTGACATAGGCTACTTTGCCTTTTCTATGATCTTTTGAGACCCTAGCTTTTTCTGTTTTCAGTCGTTCGATGTAACAAACTTTATCATCCAATTGAGACATGTCTGTCACAGATTGGGGATCAAATTTATTCCTGATTGCGTAATCCAAATCCCTATCGGCCATTTCGACTAACTCATGTTTAGGGACTCTAGTAAAACACCTAAAATTTAGTACCCTGAATCTATTCAAGTAAGCCTCCATTGACTCAGACGACCTTCTCTTAATTTACGATAACTATTTTAGACTTATTTTGGTATGACCAGCATAAAATTGTTCATGAAAAATACTTTCCAACTGATCCCAAGTGCGTATAGAGTTTGGAGCTAGCGTAGTAACCAGGTAAAAGCATTTTGAGTTAATGAGTTAGGAAAATATCTTAATTTCATACCTTCATCATTAGCTATATCCCCAACTTCAATTTCGTACCTAGAAATATGTTCAATAGTTAACTCATTAGCCTCATCAGCAAATTTAGTAAACTTAGGCATTTTACATCCTCTAGGTAACTCTTCCTGTCGAATATAATCAGTCAAAGTGGATGAGTAATTAGGCCTCCTAAGACCTACGTTTACCCTAGAGCGTGTTAGCACCTCTTCTCCTACATTCACAATGTTATGATGCCCAAGGTTAACATTTCTCAATAGGTGATAAGAATTCTTATTCCTTCTAACTATGATCGGTCTAGGCTCATACTGTTCAACCAATTCTTCCTCCTCATAAGTGGGCGTTTCTACTCCTGGAGGCTCTTCTACGCCCCTCAAAAGCCTATTATGCCCTTGATTAGGTTCCATCGATCCAATAACCCTGTCTAGAAGATTGACTATAGGTTTGAAAACCACTCCCATCTGTTGAGTTAAGACATTCACTAATTATAAATTACTCTCATCCATTTGTTGTGTTAAAGACATAACAAAAGTTGTGTTTAATGACAGTGTCGACTGAGAGACATTCCCAATGCCACTTGGTCGACCACCTGGGAGATAACCACCTTGATGACCCGTGGCTACTATATTTTCAGTATAAGTAGATGGATTATACTGCAACCCTACCATCATAGAGTAAGGCATACCATATTGATATGAATTAAAAGATGACCCAGTACCACCTGCAAATGGTGATCGATTTGAATCAAACGATGATACACCTCGTCTAGGTTCGACTGTTGTGACAACAGTCACTGAACCTTAAGCAATAGTTGATCTCGTGTGAGATAAAACTGTTGCACTTTGTGTGGTGGCGTTTACTCTTACAACCTCCACATTTTGTGTAGAAACTTGTGTGTGTGTGTGTATGTGTTGAAGTGTTTGTGTCAGAACGTGGCATTTCGGATTTTGACAAATGCTTACCACTCCTTAGATTCATACACCACGAAGAAAATATATATTACTATCAAACTTAACACTAAGACTAAATCAATTAACACAGTCCTACCAGGTGTGCCAATTTGTTTATCTCGTGTTTTGGTAAGCAATGCGGGTCTCTTGCCAAAATGTTTACTAGCGAGATCGACCAGGGAATGTCAGTATTGTGTTAGATTTCAAGTGTTAATCTTTATAAAATGTTTTGAAGGAAATGTGTGTGTTCTGTTCGCGGTAAAAAGTGAAGAACGAGGGAATCAAATCGAAATTCGAATCTCCGGCTCAAAACGATTTACTCTTTGTTTTTTTTTGTTAAAAGGATGTCGCGAGCACCAAGATTTATTTTTTCCAAACAAGAAAGGAAAGGAAAAGGGGAAAGCTGAAATACCCTAAAATTGATATGTAATGCGATTAGTGAGAGCTAAACGCAACGCATGGGGGAGTAGAGATTCTTGGGTAAGTGGGTTGGTTATATAAAGGGAATGTATTAGCACCCTATATATCTATAGTATTCTATAGGAACCTTTTTGTGCGTTTGTGTTTTATTTTCTATGCTATTTTGGGAAAGTTTCTCCTTTGGGATTTAAGAAGGGTAGGTTAGGCAGGAACCTAAGTTTGTTTATTATGATTATGCTCTCAAAGATCATTGGGATCTTCTACATATATATCCCCTAGAGGGAATCTGAGCATATGTAGCTCGGATCTAAGGGTACTAAGATTTGTTTGGTGTGAGGGATAAAGAAGTATTCTCGCCAAGGGTGAGACCTTGTGTCTACGTATTCTCAAAAGGAGGTTGAGAAAGTCAGAGCAATCGTAGTTCCCACTTATGTGCTAGTGGAAGCAAGATTTTAAGAGACAACGACAAGTGTTATCTTAATGAAAAATGTATCTAATCTATTTGATCACATACATTTTTGAAAATTGATTGTTTGAATATTTCATTGTAAGCATTGGGAATTTTGCTTGAGTGTACAAGCGTTGTCACTTACAGTTAAGAAAGATGTTTGAAAAAATGTTAAATCTTTCATTGTAAGCATTGGGTGTTTTGCTTGAGTGTACAAGCATTACCACTTAAAGTTAAGAAAGATGTTTGAAAAAATATTGAATTTTTCATTGTAAGCATTAGGCGTTTTGCTTGAGTGTACAAGCGTTACCACTTACAAGTTAAGAAAGATGTTTTGTTTGTTTGAAAAAGTGTTTGATTTGAAAAATGTTTGATTTGCATGTGATGCTATAGATGAGATACTTCTTCCATATAGATGATTCATGTATTATCTCTTAGGAGAAATGTTTTGTTATTGTATGGAGGTGCTTTTAAGAAGCATGTGGGTCCTTGTATTGTAATACCAAGAGGAGGCTATCCGAGGGACATCAAGGGTCCTTGTACTGTGAGTCCAAGAGGATGATTTTTAGGGACATCGAGGGTCCTTGTATTGAGAGCCAAAGAGGAGGCTATAGGGTATGGCTAGCTTGGCTTTAAGAGTGATTTCATCGGGAAACCATACTCTTTGGGTTCTATCCTTTGAAGGAGATTCTTTGTATTGGAAGCTCAATAGAAGGCTGTTAGAGATTTCCATGTCTCTTTCTTGTATGATTCCCAAGAGAAGGCTAAACTCAACAAGGGAGTTCTTTTGTACGAAGCCTAAGGGGAGACTATAGGGTATGGCTGGCTTGGCTTTAAGAGTGATTTCACCGGGAAACCATACTCTTTGGGTTCTATCCTAGCGAAGGATATTCTTTGTATTGGAAGCCCAATAGGAGGCTGTTAGAGATTTCCATGTCTCTTTCTTGTACGATGCCCAAGAGAAGGATAAACTCAACGAGGGAGTTCTTTTGCACGAAGCCCAAGGGGAGGCTAACTCAACGAGGGAGTTCTTTTGTACGAAGCCCAAGAGGAGGCTAATTCAACGAGTGAGTTCTTTTGTACGAAGCCCAAGAGGAGGCTATGGGGAACCTAGTTGTTATAATAGTTGTAAATGACATAAATAAACATGAACAAGTATATGAATAAGTATATATATGACAAAGTGTGTGTGTGCATTCATATGAGTTTATGAAGGAAATATATAAACAAGTGTATAAAACAAGCAATTAAAGCTAGTGTACTTGGATATATACAAAGGAGTTTATGACTGAAATATATAAACAAGTATTTAAAACAAGCGGATAAGCTAGCGATACTTGGATATATACAAAGGAGTTGGAACTTATACCTTAAGGGAGGCCCACTGGTTTAAGAGAAGTTTCACCGAGAATAATGCTCCTCTTAATATCAGTGGAATTGGTGTATAAACAAGTAGATAAAAACAAACGAATGAAGTTTGTTATACTTAAATATGTAAAAAAAGTTGAATATGTACAAGGAATTAAATATGTACACAAAAGGGTGGATATGTACAAGTAACTAAATATTACATAGGAGGGTTGGAACTTACACCGTGAGGGAGGCCCATGATCAATTTGATTTTGAGTTTGAAAGATTTTCGAAGAAAAAACCTAGTTCGGTTTGTATTTTCAAATATTAATCGAATCGATCATAGAAAAGAAGTGTGTAAGTTAATTAAAACATTTTGAAAGTTTTGAAAAGATTTGAAAAGTGAAAATTATTCACGAGTGTTTTGAAAAAGATTAGGTTGAAAAATCATGAAGAAAACATTTTTTGAAAACATTTAAAAACACTTTAAAATGTCTATTTTAAACCTAATAAAAATATATCAAAAGAAAATATTTTTTCGAATTTTTTGACATAGTCATAAAATAGATATATTAAATGACAAGTGTGCAAAAAATCATATCAAAATGAGAAGTTTTTATTGGTTTTTGAAAATGTTGAAGTTTGATATAATAAACTGAGAATTTGAATTTTTGGAAAAATCAGAAAACGCGCCAAGCTCCATCTTCTTCTTCCTCAAGATTTTGATTTCTAATTTCTCAATTTCTCAATGAAATTGAATGATGTAAACATCAAACTTGCTTGAATTTTCACTAGGAACATGGTGGTGACAATTAATTTCATTTATTTTAAGTGTAAGGTAACTGAATTTGAACAAAAACAGATGAGCCATATTTCTAACTTTTGATCATGAAATTGTGTATGTGTACCAATTTAAGCAATTGATTAAGGGTTAATGATCCTACACATGCAGAAACACAATATCATAGGAATTTTTAAACTGGAATGCAGAAATTGAAGAATTCGAAGTTGAGAAACTTACCTGTATGAGCAGAAATCGAATTCCTCGAGAGAGTTGTTCCATAAGTGTTTTGGTGATTTGTGTAGCTTCAGTGGACCTTATGGAAGGTGTAGAAGTGCTCAACTTGCTTTGAGATAATCTGGAACAATCTGCCCAAGTCCAACTGCCATAGCTTGAAGTGTGATTCAATTTTGATGTTGGAGATGTTACAGGTGTGATATAAGGGTTTGGATCACTTCTATGGAGTGTATGGATGACGTTTGAAGTGAAAGATTGAAGAATGCACGGGTGGAATGAGAGTTTGATGGTAAAGGCACAATTTGTGCACTTATGGAGTTTGAATGAGTTTGGATAGTTTTTGTGATGGAGTGATGGTTCTAAGATCTTCCTAATGGTATTTGGAGAGTGTTTGAAGCTTGAGATTGATCAGAGCATGCAAAGTTTGGAGATTTGCAATTCTCACATTTTGGAGCTTTAAAACTTGCAACTTAAGAAAAGAAAGAGAAAACAAGCTTATGGTTGTTTTGGTGTCATTTTGAATGAAGACATGACCTATATTTATAGGCCAAGATGTTTGGCAAGCAAGGAAAGCAAGGATTTGTGATTTTGCAACTTGGAGCTTAAGGAATAAGAAAAGAATCTTTACCATAAATGCACATGGTTAAATTTATAAATAATGGTTAATTCACTCAAGTGTTTCTATCCTTATTTCAATCATTGGCTTGAGATATTTTAGGATAAAACTTATCCCTTGGTGATGACAAGGGTTCTAGAAGAGGATTTTGGCAAAAAAATGACTTGAAAACTTGGAAAAATGACCTATAATTTAAGCTTATGAATCTATAAGTTCTAATTTCAAAACCCTAGCTCCAAAAAATATATTTTCATGTTCTTGGACATTTTGGAAAGCTTGGAACAAGATCTACAACTTTTATGTCGGAAGTTTTTCTTGAATCAAAATGGATCTAGGTTAAAAATGGCCATGAAAATGATGAAAAAGTGATAAAAAACACTTGAAACTTTTTCTAAGTGTTTAGAAAAATAAAGTTTTGACTTTTTGTTGAATTTTTCGCACATTTTTTATTTTTGATGATCATGATGGATAATTTTAAATGCTTTGATGATTGAAAAATTGAATTTCAAAAATTGACCAAAAGTCGAAGTTTGACTGATATGGACAGTTGACTTTTTCTTAGATGATTCAGAATTTCTCTAATGATCAACCATGACTTTGGAGATGTTTTGATCCAAGAAATTAGGTCAAGATATTTCATTGGTGATTTTGAGATCATTTTCCAAGCAATTAGGTCATGCTTTGAGCTAAAAGTCAATGATGCATCATCCTCGATCAAAACCCTAATTTGGCCGATTCAAAGATTGTTTTGAGGAAATGATGAGAATTTGAATATCAAATGTTGATGATTGATGAAGATAGATCATTAGAGATGAATGGAGACTCAAACCATAATTTGATCATATCTTGAACAGATGAAAGATTTTGATTCAAAACCCTAATTTGGCTAAAAGAACACACACAAGTTATATTGTGTTGAAATTGTCAATGATGCAATGATGCATATGTGAATGATATGAGATGGTATCTTAGGTCAAAAATTGGGGTATGACACGTTCAAACCCGCGTCTGACGCATTTGTGTAAGTGAAAATACTTAAAGTAAATGTGTAAAACAACAACTGAAATGTTTAAAAGATAAAGATAAATGGCAAAATATTGAAATTTCTTAAGAATATGGACAAACTGATTCAAAGATACATTTCCCTAACCTGACTCATTTCCCTCAATCGCTTGGTTACTCTGAGTGTTTAGCTTTAGGAATGTGAAACTTTTAACCCTTTACAAGATGCACTAAGTGCTTTATTTATACTACGTATTTAATAACTACTTCTAAGCGGGCTTTTCCTCTCCAGAGGCCACGTGTTCCTTGTAACTTCTTCCCACGAACCCACATTTACTATTCCTCGCTCATTTCCCTCCAAAATTCTTTCATTTTGAATAAATTGGACCACCCCGAACAGTTGGGCCTTTATTGTTCAAAAGCCCATTTAAACTTCAAGTCGACCTCTCCCAAGTTTACTTCTTGCCTCGTTCGAACATGCAACCCGGTCGACCCTTACTTGATAGTAAATGCCAATAAATATAATAAATATGATAAATATAAAATAACATTTTGGCATTCTCTTCTCTCATTGGCTGGATTTTACTTTATTAAAATATTAGCCAACAATATGGTACGTTCATATATGCATATATGAACGATATTTTAAGATTTTTAGAGATTTATTTTAAATCCATAAAAGTTTATGTAATAAGAAATTTTCTTTAATTTTGAAATTATAAAAGAACAAAGGAGTCGTTTCAATTTTGATTCGAATGTGATTAAGAGAAAAGTTTGGCCATTTTTAAAACGGAAAGGAAGAGTGGAAGGAAGCAAGAGAAAGAGAAATAAGGGAAGGAAACACCACCGTTCTATTTAGGAGATAATTTTTTTTAATTGCTTATTTATTCATTTATTTATTTTGTTTTATTATATTCTTTGTTTGATATGTTTTAGTTAATTTGGATTGATTGTAATATGGGTTTTTAGGCTCAAATTAAATAAGTTAATTAATTAATTTATTTTGTTAGATAAATGTGATTAATTCAATAAATACTAGTAAAATATTTTAGGTAAAGGGGGAAAAGAGTTGATGCACCGACATAAAATTGTCGATCAATGACGATGTATCATGTTAAGTTAGATTAAAAATATTAAATTATTTGTATGATTTAACAGTGATATATTTTTATTATAAGACATTATAAAAATTTTGTATACTGTCAATATATCTTCATTAAATTCATAAAATTATTTAAATTTATTTAAAAATTAAAAAAAATTAAATATATGATTAAGCAATAATGATATAAATTTAAATATATTAGAATATGTAAACCATAAATTTTAGAAGGCAAACAAAATAAAATGTCAATAATGAAGAGATAAGGTAGAGTACACACTAAACCTTAAATTTGAGGAGGCGGACAAAAATATAGAATCTCTATATGCATAAGGGTGTAATCGATTAGATTTAGATTATTTTTTTTATAAAAAAGGTCTGAACCAATGATATTTTTATCGATTTGCTTTGTTTTAGATTTTAATTCTGTCAAATCATTAATGGCCAACCTATTAATGAAGTACGCCATTGCATTGAAGCTATAATCCCAATAAGTGATAGGTATGAAGGCACGGGCAAGTAAAGTCAATCTCATTTCTACTATGTGTCTATGTTTCCCTTTTCTTGGCCCATTTTGAAGAGATGTGCGAGGAAAAGTTAGCATGTGTGTGATACCTAATTCAACAAGATATTTAGTGAATGGCCTAAATTCTCTTCCCTAATCATATTGGACTGATTTTAGGATTGCATTAAATTGTGTTTTTACATAAACATGGAATAACTTAAAAGCATAAAGAATCAAACTTCTTGTCAATAAAATAAATTAATTGTACTTTGTAAATGAACTCACAAAGGCAATGTAATATCTATAACCTTGTCTAGAAGGAAGAGGGGAAGGTCTCCACAAATATGTATGAACTACTTCAAAGGGACAATGATACACAAATTTTGATAAGAGAGCATGTAGTTTATGTGATTTTCCTAAACAAAAGGAATTGCAAAAATCATAAGATTCTTTATTTGACAATGAAATTTTGCCTAAATCTAGATCAGTCCTAATTGGATTACAATTGGCAAGTCCTAGTTCAGAGTGAAAGATAATATCTATTGAATTGGTGGCATACGTGTTTGAGCATTAAAGCCTGGAGATTCCAGGGCCATAATTGAAAAATAATGCAATCCATTTTTGTCACGAACCCCTTCTAGCAAGACATCTTTAGATGCTTAAGATTAGAATGAAATTCAAGCTTTGGTATTCTTAGCAAATTTTGAGACAGACAAAAAGAAGAATATCATTAAGTGTTAGTGCAGAGCCAAGAAGAGTTATGAAATAAAAGTAATATGAGCCAATAGAGTGTTGATGTCACTCTGTCATTACATATATTTTGTTGAAGAATTAGTGAAAATTCAGTCAAATATGAGTAATTATGAAGTATAAAAGCCAAAGAATGATGCAAAAATCACTAAGTATGAAGAAATAAGGATTTGCTAAAAATTTGCTGAAAATGGGAGAAAAAGGACAAAATTACTAGATCAATCATGCACTGCATCGCACGCCATCACACATGTGATAGAGTTGTACACGCACCATTGCGCATGCAATATAGTCCATTACGCATGCGATGAGCCTTTTTCCTAGGTTTTTTATGATGTGTTCTGGTCCATTCCGATTTCTTTAAAAGAGGATTTTTGGCATCTTGTTAAGGTTTCTACAAATTTTGACTGAAATTGACAAAAAAGAGTATCGGGAGTGCGATTTCGAGAGCATTGGAAGCCATTGGAGACCAGATCTTCAAGGATTTTCTCATGCAATATTCATCTTATCCCTTAGTATTTGTGTGTATTAGTATGTGTAGCTAAACACTTATAGGTTAGATTTTGTTTGATGAACTTATTTTGAGCATGTTGGGACATATATTTTTAATTTTTCAGTGCATGAATAATTAAAGTTATATTTCTATTAATTGTCTCTTGTGCTTAATTCTTTTTATTTGAGATTCTTTGTTAATCTAATTATGAGCGCATATGAATTACTGACTATTAGTCTATGTGTTGGAACTAGGGAAATTATTGTACTTATACTTGTTGAATAGGGATAAGAGACCTATAGTAATAACATTTGAATTAACATACTGTTGCATCGCCTAATTTCACTTATGCTGGTTGAATAGGGATAAGAGACCGCTAGTAGGAAGTAGTGAGTTGTACACCAAGGGATTAAGTATAGTGGTTTTTTTAATTCACCATAGAAATATAATGCCTTTTTAATTCATGTAGTGAATTAAACATCTACATGGGAGAAATAAAGGATTAGATGCCAAACCTGGTCGTTTTCCCATTATTTTCATAATAACTTTTAAATTTCAAAATCAAACTTGAAAATCCCCCATATTATTACTTTTTAACTATTACTTTGACATTATTCGTACACTTGTCGAGAAGTCATCAAGTGTATATCTAGAGTTTATCCATTTCCAACACATTCTTTGTTTGAACTAGTATAAGAGTTGTTATATTGTAAAAGTACATAGTAAGAAGTGAGATGATGTAAAACACTTGAATAAACAAAACCACACTTAAAAATCAATTTGTGAAGGCACAAACAGTTCTTGAGTGAAGCCAATTGAATGATGGATAACTAAGAGAGAAATGCCATCTTGTGAAGTAGAGCCATGTTAAGGACTAAAATGTGGATAATTTGTAGATCATTTTGTGGTCCTTTACAATGTCTTTTAATTAATTAGTAGTATTTAGTATAGTATTTTGGTATAATTATGTTTTTATTTAGTTTTTGTTCATAATATATTATCTAACGTAGTTTATATTCAAATTGTAGGTTTTTAATATTGATTCCCTCAAGATTGGATTCAAGGAAACTTGAATAGCTCTTGGGGCTTGTTGAAGAATTTTTTGGAAGAAGAAGCTGCACAGTTCTGCATGAGTGCGCTTAGTCTCGAAAATCGAAAAGGACAGTGACCCATGCTTTCACTTTGGCTCACCTACTCTCTGTTTTTCACCCACTTTGTTGTGCTAGAAAGGCAGAAAACACACTTCTTCTTCATCATTCATCATTGTTGTAATCTAGGGCATAGGAATTGAAATTTGAATCTTGTTCTTATTGATTTTTCTTCATGTTCATCATCTTCTCCAACAATCTTGCAAGCAAACCAACCATGAGAATGTGTAGCTAAGCTCTTTTTGTGTCAAGATTAGAGGTAGTTGACCAAACTTTCATGTATTTCTTTTAATCTCTTTGTGTATGAACATGGTTGATGATTTATATATGTTGAATATCTTTGTTCTACTATCTCTTTATGCTTTGAATCATGATTGAAAAAGGATGCTTCAAAGTTGGCCTAGGATATTCTTCCACTAATGAACAAATGCTATAAATAGATTTGTGAGTTAGTGTTTACTTGTATTGAATTTCATTATTATCATGTCAATAGTTGTAGTGAGAAATCATTCAAAGATTTACATGATAAAACTCACAATCTTGGTTTGAAATCAACAAGATTGAGAGGATACGTATTTATAGAAATCATCAACTAGTTCATCACTTGGTTAATAGAATGTATATGAAATTAGGTTAATGAAACTAATCTTGACATGCTTCCATCATTTGAAAACAACTCAAAACTCTCTTGAATCCAAACATATCTCTCTTTGAAAAGGATACTAAAATGTTTGATTGAAACTCATGATACTTGTAGTTTAGAAAACAAAACCCTTATGCTTCTTAATCTTAAAATAAGTTTTACTATTGAAAGACGACAATATCACATCAATCCCTGTGGATACGATAATTGAAATACTTGAATCATCAAATATTACTACAACAAAATGGCGCCGTTGTAGGGGATTGGCGTTTGATATTGCAAGTATCGCAATAGTTGTGTGTTTTAAGATAATTTTTCTACTAATCTCTTTTTGTTTCTTTTGTGTGGCTAGAATTTTTCAGGTTATAGTTTATGCGAGGAAGTGTTCCGATCGATCAACTCCTATTCGATCCAGAAATTGAAAGGACGGCAAGAAGACTTAATAGCAGTGTTAAACGAAGGAAAATACTAGATAGGCAAAGACAAGAAAGAGGAGAATCATCTACTTCTTCTACACCACCCGTGTTAGGAGAAGTCATTATGGCGGATCAACCACCACCACCACCACCGAGTAGGCCTTGTGCAAATAGCCCTCGTCACACCGCGCAATTTGCTCGCCAAGCCAATGCGAGGTTCACGGAGATGAAGACTGGATTGCTCCAACTTCTTTATGCAAATCCTTTTCATGGTCATGACCATGAAGATCCATACACCCACCTCACTAAGTTCTACAAAATTGCGGGTGCGGCCGGAGCTCCGGAGGCCGAAGAGGAGCAATACTTTCAAAGGCTTTTTCCTCATTCTTTAGTGGGGAAAGAAAAGGATTGGTATCTAGACCAACCGCAAGACAATATGACAAATTGGAATGCGTTGGAGGAGAAATTCCTTGAAAGGTTTTTTCCTCAATCAAGATTCATGGAGGCAAAAACCGCGATTTCAGTGTTTTCTCAAGGTGTTAATGAGCCTTTGAATAAGGCTTGGGAGAGATATAAGTCCATGCTTAGAAAATGCCCTAGCCATGGTTTTGACGAGATCACTCAAATTCACATCTTCCGAAATGGTCTCCAACCTCAACATAAATTATTGTTGGATACTATGGCGGGAGGTTCTTTAATGGCAAAGACACCTTATGAAGCCATTCAAATGATTGAGAAGATGGGGAGGAATGACCACCAAGTTCAACAAGACCAAGGAAATGTGCAAGTAAAAATGGGAGCTCTTGAAATTGGGTCTAGTCATGAAGCACTTGTGGCGCAAAACAAATTATTTACAAAGCAAGTTGAAGAATTGACAAAGCAATTGGCAAGGCTTCCACAACAAATCATGGAGATGCATGGTTCATCTAGCAAACAAACACAACAAATTGCTAGTTGTGAATTATTCAAGGGTGATCACAAGACCGGTTTTTGTCCCCCGGAAAATGAAGAAGCAAATTATATGGCCAACCAAGGGCAAGGATACCAACAAAGACCTCCTTATCAAAATCAAGGCCAAGGTTACCAACAAAGAGGTAACCAAGGTTATCAAGGTGGGTGGAGAGAAGACAACAACAATCAAGCTAGGCAAAATCCGTACCAAAGTGGAAATCAAAATCAAGCTCAAAATCAAAATCAACCTCAAAATCAAGCAAGAACTTCAAACATTCAAGATACTCTTGCCCAATTCATGCAAGCTTCTATGGCAAACCAAAAGAGCACGGAGGCATCAATCAAGAATTTAGAAACTCAAATAGGGCAATTAGCAAAGCAAATTTCCGATCAAAGTGCTTCAACCTCATTTTCTCCAACTACTCAAGCAAATCCAAAGGAGCATTGTAAAGCTATTACAACTAGGAGTGGTAGAGTTGTTGAAGAGAAAAAGAAAGAAGTGGATAGAAAAGACCAAGTGGAGAATGATGAAGAAATAGTTGTGGAGGAAGTTGTAGTTGAAAAAGATGATGAGAATGTTGTTATGGGGGATGTTTTAGTTGAAAATGATGTTGTAGTCGAAAATGAAAATGTCGATAATGGTGTAGTTGAAAAGGAAAAAAGCGGAGGAAAAGAAGAAGAAATTTAGAAGGGGAAAGGAGAAGGAAGTCACTCTACCATTACGAAACTTACCTTATGTTAAGGACCAAATTGTAGTTATTTTGTACATGATTTTGTGGTCCTTAACAATGCCTTTTTATTTAATTATTAGTATTTATTCTAGTATTTTGGTTTAATTATGTTTTTATTTAGTTTTTGTTTATAATATATTATTTAACTTAGTTTATTTCTAATTGTAGGTTTTTATTGATTAATTCTCCCAAGCTTGGATTCAAGGACACTTGAAGAGCTTTTGGTATGATTCTTTTTGAAGATATTTTTGGATGAAGAAGCATGCTACAGGTCGTGCTCAGCGCGGTTGCAGCATGAGCGCGCTTAGCGCGACTAACCGGGCTTAGCGTGGTCTGCGAAAATCAGAAAAAGGACAGACCCATGCTTTCACCTTTTGGCCACCTACCCATCACTTCCAGCTGACTTTTGGCTTGTAAAAGGGTGGAACTTCACTTCATCATAATTATCTTTCATTTGTGTAAAAATTAGGGCAAGTAATTGTAAGGAAAAACCATAGTTCTTCATCATTGATTCTTCATGTTCATCATCTCTACCAACAATCTTGAGAGCAAAGCAACCATGGAAATGAGTGGATAAGTTCTTTTTGTGTCAAGATTAGAGGTAGTTGATCTATATAGTATGTATTTCTTTTAATCCATTTGTGTATGAACATGGTTGATGATTAATATAGTTGAATATCTTTGTTCTTCATTTTTATGCTTTGAGTGTTGCTTGGAAAAGAATACTTCAAAGTAGACCTAGGATATTCATCCACTAATGAACAAATGCTAGGGATAAATTTGTGTGTTAGTGTTTACAAATATTGAACTTAATGATTATCATGTCAATAGTTGTAGTGAGGGATCATGCAAAGATTAACATGATAACATTCACAATCTTGGTGGGAAATCTACAAGATTGAGAGGATATGTATTTATAGAAATCATCTACTATGTTCATCACTTGATTAATTGAATGCATATGAAATTAGGTCAATGAAACTAATCTTGACATGCTTCCATAAATTACAAATAATCTCCAACTCTCTTGAATCCAAACCATAACTCTCTTTTGAAAAGATTAATTTAGTTACTTGTTTGGAAATTCATGTTACTAGTAGATTAGGAAACAAACCCTTTGGTTACTTTCATCTTAAAATACACTTTTCTATTGAAAGACTACAATATGCATCAATCCCTATGGAATCGATAATTAAAAATACTTGTTCGCGGATAAAAACCTACAACAAAATGGCGTCGTTGCCGGGGATTGGCGTTTGATATTGCTAGTATAGCAATAGTTGTGTGTTTTAAGACATTGTTCTACTAATCTCCCTTTGTTTCTTTTGTGTGGCTAGACTTTTTCAGGAATTAGTTTATGCGGGGAAGTATTCCGGCCGATCAACTCCTTTTCGATCCCGAAATTGAAAGGACGGCTAGAAGACTTAATAGTAGTGCTAAAAGAAGGAAAAGGCAAGCTAGGCAAAGGCAAGAAAGAGGAGAAAGAGGAGAAACATCTACTTCTTCTACACCACCCGTGTTAGGAGAAGTCATCACTATGGCGGAGAATCAACCACAACCACCACCACCACCACCACCACGGGGGCCTTGTGTCAATAGCCCTCATCACACTGCTCAATTTGCTCGCCAAACAAATGCAAGGGTCGCGGAAATGAAAACGGGCTTGCTTCAACTTCTTTATGCAAGTCCATTTCATGGCCATGACCATGAAGATCCTTACACCCACCTTACTAAGTTCTATGAGATCGCGGGAGCGGCCGGGGCTCCGGAAGATCAAGAAGAGCAATACTTCCAAAGGCTCTTCCCTCATTCTCTAGTGGGGAAGGCAAAAGATTGGTATCTAGACCAATTGCAAGAGACAATGACAAATTGGAATATTTTGGAGGAAAAATTCCTTGAAAGATTTTTCCCTCAATCACGTTTCATGGAGGCAAAGACCGCAATCTCGGTATTTTCACAAGGAGTAAACGAGCCTTTGAATAGGGCTTGGGAAAGGTACAAGTCTATGCTTAGGAAGTGTCCTAGCCATGGTTTTGACGAGCTTACCCAAATTCATATTTTCCGAAATGGTCTCCAACCTCAACACAAATTGTTGTTGGATGCGACGGTGGGAGGTTCTTTGATGGAAAAAACACCATATGAAGCAATCTAAATAATTGAGAAGATGAGGAGGAATGATCACCAAACTCAACATGATCAAGGAGGTGTACAAGTGAAAACGGGAGTTCTAGAAATTGGCTCGAGTCACAAAGCACTTGGGGCGCAAAACAAATTGTTTGCGAAACAAGTTGAAGAATTGACAAAACAAATGGCAAGACTCCCTCAACAAATCATGGAGTTTCAAGGAACATCAAGCAAGCAAGCTCACCAAATAACTTGTTGTGAATTGTGTAAAGGGGATCATAAAACCGGATTTTGTCCTCCGGAAAATGAGGAAGCAAACTATATGGTCAACCAAGGGCAAGGATACCAACAACGAACTTCTTACCCTTATCAAAATCAAGGCCAAGGTTACCAACAAAGGGGTAACCAAGGTTATCAAGGAGGGTGGAGACAAGACAACAACAATCAAGGAAGGCAAAATCCATATCAAACTCAAAATCAAAATCAAACTCAACCACAAAATCAACCTCAAAATCAAGTGAGATCTTCCAACATTCAAGACACTCTAGCTCAATTTATGCAAGCTTCTATGGAAAATCAAAAGAGCACGGAGGCATCTATCAAGAATTTGGAAACTCAAATGGGGCAACTAGCCAAGCAAATTTCCGAACAAAGTGCTTCGACATCATTTTCCCCAACTACTCAAGCAAATCCTAAGGAGCATTGCAAAGCTATTACAACTAGAAGTGGTAGAGTTTGTGATGAGAAAAGGAAAGTGGTTGAAAGGAAAAAGAAAGTTGTGGAGAAGGATGAAGAAGTAGTAGTGGAGGAAGATGTAGTTGAAAAAGATGATGAGGTTGTAGTTGAAAAAAATGATGATGTTGATGTGGAGGATGATTTAGTTGAAAATGAGGTGGTAGTTGAAAATGAAAAGGAGAATGGTGTAGTTGAAAAGGAGAAAGTGGAGGAAAAGAAGAAGAAGATGAGAAAGGGAAAAGAGAAGGAAGTCACTTTTCCATTAAGAAGCTTACCATATCCTCACCTTCCTTCTAAAAAGGATGATGCAAAGCACTATGCTCGGTTTATGGATATTTTTAAGCAATTGCAAATTAATATTCCATTCACCGAGGCATTAGAGCAAATGCCGAAATATGCAAAGTTCATGAAGGATATATTGACAAAAAAGAAGCGGTACAGGATCAAGAAACTATAATGGTTGATGCAAGTTGTAGTGCGATAATTCAACGCACTATTCCAAAAAAAGAAAGTGATCCGGGGCGTGTAACCTTGCCTGTGACCATTGGGGATGTCTATGTCGAAAAAGGATTAATCGATTTAGGATCAAGCATCAATTTGATTCCATTATCCATTGTAAAGAGGTTGGGGGAGATCGAATTAAAGTCTACAAAAATGACGTTGCAATTGGCGGACAAGTCTATTACTCGCCCGCACGTTGTAGCTTTAGACTTGTTGGTAAAAATGGACAAATTCTTTTTCCCGGTTGACTTTGTTGTGATAGATATGGAGGAAGACGTGGATGCACCTCTAATTCTAGGTCGTCCATTCATGAAGACGGCTAGAATGATGATTGACATTGATGATGGCTTAATGAAGGTGAGAGTTCAAGATGAAGAGATTTGCTTTAATCTTTTTGAAGCAATGAAGCGTCCAATTGATAAGAAAGATTGCTTCAAAATTGATGTTATTGAGGAGGCAACCCAAGAAGTGAATGATGATGATGATAGTCGAGAACTTGAGGAGTGTTTGGAAGGAATGGAGATTTCCAAGGAAATGCACCCATGGGAGGAAGAATTGGAAATTTTGAAAAAGGATCCAAAAGATGAAGAGCCAAAACTTGAGTTGAAAAATCTACCATCTCACTTGAAGTATGTGTTTCTAGAGGAGGGAGGTAAGAAGCTCGTAATCATTAGTAATACATTGTCGGAGAAGGAGGAGGGAAGCTTAATTTAAGTTTTGAAATCTAACAAAAATGCGATTGGTTGGGTTTTAGCCGATTTGAAAGGCATAAGCCCGGCCTATTGTATGCATAACATCATGATGGAGGAAGAGTACAAACCGGTAGCCCAACCTCAGAGGCGTTTGAATCCGGTGATGAAGGAAGTAGTTCGAAAAGAAGTAGTGAAGATGTTAGAAGCGGGAATGATTTATCCGATTTCGGATAGTACTTGGGTGAGCCCGGTGCATGTGGTTCCGAAAAAAGGAGGTTTGACGGTTGTGTCGAATGATAAGGATGAATTAGTGCCAACAAGAAAAGTGACGGGATGGAGAATGTGCATCGACTACCGAAAGCTTAACAAAGCAACAAGGAAGGATCACTTTCCTCTTCCGTTCATGGACCAAATGTTGGAAAGGCTCGCGGGACAACAATACTAATGCTTTTTGGATGGATATTCGGGGTACAATCAAATATCGGTGACTCCGGAAGATCACGAGAAAACGGCTTTCACATGTCCTTTTGGAATATTCGCGTATAGGCGTATGCCTTTCGGCTTATGCAATGCGCCAAACATTTGATGCAAGCCATATTTGCCGATTTGATTGAGAAAACAATTGAAGTTTTTATGGATGACTTTTCCGTCTTTGGAGCGTCATTTGATATGTGCTTGGAAAATTTGAACACCGTCTTGAAGAGGTGTGTGGATACCAATTTGGTCTTGAATTGGGAAAAATGCAATTTCATGGTGACCGAGGGAATTGTCCTTGGCCACAAGATATCTTCAAGAGGAATCGAGGTCGATAAAGCAAAAATTGATGTGATCGAGACGCTTCCCCCACCTACAAATGTCAAAGGCATTCGGAGCTTTCTAGGACATGCGGGATTCTATCGAAGATTCATCAAAGACTTCTCAAACATAGCCAAGCCTTTGAGCAACTTGCTCAACAAAGATAAGTCCTTCTTGTTTGATAAAGATTGTTTATTGGCTTTTGAAAAATTGAAAGAAAAATTGATAAATGCACCCATAATCATCGCGCCTAATTGGAAACTTGATTTCGAATTGATGTGTGACGCTAGTGATTATGCGGTGGGAGCCGTGCTTGGCCAAAGGAAGAACAAAATTTTCCATGCTATTCATTATGCGAGCAAAGTTTTGAACGATGCTCAAATGAATTACGCGACAACCGAAAAAGAGTTGCTCGCAATTGTTTATGCATTGGAAAAGTTTCGTCCTTACCTTATTGGTTCAAAAGTTGTAGTTTTCACGGATCATTCCGCGATAAAATATTTGCTTACCAAACCGGACTCTAAACAAAGGTTAATCCGATGGATTCTTATTTTGCAAGAATTTGATTTAGAGGTCCGAGATAAAAAGGGTTCGGAGAATTTGGTAGCAGATCATTTGTCTCGCTTAGTGAACGTGAAAATTACGGACAAAGAAAAGGAAGTGAAGGAGGAGTTCCCGGATGAAAACTTATTTGCAATCCAGGAGCGGCCGTGGTTTGCCGACATGGCAAATTACAAGGCCGCGGGATTAATGCCGGAGGATTTGACATGGAATGAGAAGCGAAATTCCTAGCCGATGCTAAGTATTATTTGTGGGACGAACCTTACATTTTTAGGTTGAGTAGCGATGGGTTGCTAAGAAGGTGCGTGTGTGATGAGGAAGCCAAAAATATTCTTTGGCATTGTCACAATTCCCCTTGTGGGGGACACTTTAATGGATTGCGAACGGCCACCAAAGTCCTACAATCGGGATTTTATTGGCCTTCGCTATTCAAAGATGCTTATGCTCACGCTAAGTCTTGTGATAAATGCCAAAGAAGTGGTGGTATAGGAAAAAGAGATGAAATTCCTTTGAACAACATGTTGGAAGTCGAGGTATTTGATTGTTGGGGGATTGATTTTGTCGGTCAATTTCCATCGTCGTTTGCAAATGAATATATTCTTGTGGCTGTTGATTACGTGTCTAAGTGGGTGGAGGCCATTGCTTCACCTAAGGCCGACGCCAAAACCGTTATCAAATTTTTAAAGAAAAACATTTTTTTTCGGTTTGGTGTCCCTCGGGTGTTAATTAGTGATGGTGGGTCGCACTTTTGCAATACATTGTTACAAAAACTTTTGAAACAATACGGTGTAAAGCATAAGGTGACAACTCCCTATCACCCGCAAGCGAATGGTCAAGCCGAAGTGTCAAACAGAGAAATCAAAAAGATTTTGGAAAAAACTGTTTCGGGTTCTCGAAAAGATTGGTCTCAAAAATTGGATGAAGCTTTATGGGCGTATCGAACCGCCTATAAAGCTACTATCGGACTAACCCCGTTTCAGGTTGTTTATGGAAAAACTTGTCACCTCCCGGTAGAGATGGAGCACAAAGCATTATGGGCCCTCCGATTCTTGAATTTCGATCCATCTTTGGCGGGTGAAAAGAGAAAAATACAACTCGTTCAATTGGATGAAATGCGAGAGGGAGCCTACCATTCCAACCGGAGGTACAAGGCAAAAGTTAAAGTTTCTCATGATAAGAAGATAAAGCACAAAGAATTTTGACCGGGGCAAAGTGTTCTATTGTTTAATTCCCGGATGAGACTTTTTCCGGGAAAACTCAAAACAAAGTGGTCCGGTCCGTTTCTAATCAAAGAAGTGAAAGAGTATGGTGCCATTGTCTTGCAAGATATAGAAGGGACGAAAGAGTGGACTGTGAATGGGCAACGGTTGAAACGGTATGTTGGCGGAGAGGTGAGCCGCGACATAGCCGAATCCATCTTCTTGAATGATCCTTGATCATTCCGAACCGTCGAGCTCGACCGACGTTAAACAAAGCGCTTGTTGGGAGGCACCCCAACATTGTAAGTATTCTTCATTGCACTCATTTTAACTTGTACATAATGTCAATTTGCTCTTTTTTCTGAAAATGCAAAATTCTGCAGATCGCGCTTAGCGCGCTCAGAGCGCGCTTAACGCGCATTTTGGCCCATCTGGCAGAAACTTTCGCGCTTAGCGCGGTATGGGTCGCACTTAGCGCGGTCTGGGAGATTTTTTAAAAAAAATATATAAATATTTTTCCAATCCGGATTTTTGAGGCCCATTGGGTGGCCTGGTTCATTTTAAAAAGGTTAGGGTTCATTTCAAACCCTTTTTCACTATTTCCTCTCCATTTTTCACTCTCTCAAAAACCCCAAAAATCCATCAACCCAAATTCAACAAGTTCTTGCAAATTTCTTACTCAAATCGTCCTCCCAAGCATCTAAGTAAGTGTCTCTATGTTGTTCTTCTTTAAATTTCGTTTAATTTCGTTGTTTAGGGTAGATTTTGAAAACCTAGGTTTAGGAATTTTTTATTTTTCTCTTAGGATTAAGTTGTTTAGATGATAGAGAAGGCTTAGAATAGGCATTTCGCTGCTAGTAGGCTTGTTTTGTGGAGAAATTTATGTTTTTACAGAAGAATTTTTCTGGAAATCGCAGAGCGCGCTTAGCGCGGTCTGCAGAATTCTGGAAAAAAATTTCTGTTGTGTTTTTGAATCGTCCGTTGTGTCTAGATGCTTTGGTTTGATGGTTTTTATTGTTGTTTGCTTGAATTTTCACTAACGGACATTTCGGTGTCACTTTTTCGTTATTTTTGGTGTTGTTTTCAGATGGCTCCAAAAAGACAAAGGGTTTCTTACGCCGGGGCCGGGTCATCTCGGTCACTTCCTTTTGATGGAGATCGCTTCCGGGGGCCTGCTCAGGAGGCTCGATACAAAGAGCTCGAGGAGCGAAATATTTGGACGAAGAGAATTATCCGGCTCCGAGAGCAGGGCCACTATGCAACGCCCGATGCTATTCTTTCTAACTACGGTTTGGGTGTTCTCTATGAGCCTCAAACCAAGGTGAATGTCGAGCTTGTGAGGGAGTTCTATGCAAATGCCATTCCTGCCGAAGGGCAAGACTTTCCTTTCACTTCTGTTGTGAGGGGGAAGTTGGTTTCTTTCTCTCGCACCGCCATCAACAGCTACCTGGGCATAAACTGGACAGTCACAGAGGATCAGTTGGACATCTACCACGACCACCTAAACCCTAAAACCCTAAACCCTAAACCCTAAACCCTAATAGGATCAGTGGGATCATGCTATGCTAAGGAGGAAACTTTGTTTGTCTGGGCACTCATATGAATTGAACAGGGCTGGGCAACCTTTAAAATTCAACAGGTCCAGCCTGAAGACTAGTGCCCGAGTGCTAATGTGTGTGGCTCTTTATAATTTGAGACCTCGAAGCCACACATCTTCTATTCCCATGGAGACGGCCGGCCTGATTGCTTATATGCTCGATGAGGAGCAAATTAATTTTGGTCGGCTTATTGCAAATGAGCTGAAGAGGGTCACAGTGAGTTATACCTCCAGGGGGAGCGTATAAAGTGTGCCCTAACTTATCCTGGGCTGATTATGGGCCTTCTGAAACGGGAGAAGGTTGTCTTTCCTGCTGTGGGACACCTTACTATTGATGGAGTTATTGATGATCACTACTGTGATCGATACTGTAGGGCCCTGGATGATAACTTTGCTGCCCAGGCTGTACCAGTTGCTGCGGAACTTCCTCAGGCCAGTCCATCTGAAGAATGGAACCGGCAGATGCATCTCGCTCATCAGAAAGCATTCATGTATATGCACGAGAGCATGGAGCACCTTGCTTTGCAGATCAGAGAGCCGGGGGTGAACAACTTCACTCGCACGGGCGAGCAACTTAGTGCTTATGCTGGTTGGCCCGGGGTCGGGCCAAATGTAGAGGAGGAGGTGGGCGATGCTGATGGTGATGATCAGAGTGAGGATGATGGAGAGGGTAGTTCGGATTCTGGTTCTGAGACTCCTGGAGACTCTATCCTCGAGGCTTCAGACTGATCTTTTATTTTCTTGTTTTTATTTTACTTTCAGCACTTTATAGTTTTTAGTTTTTATTTATTTTCGCATTTTAGCTTTAAACTTCTGGATTTTGTTGGTTGCCATCCAATTTTGGGGATATGCTTGTAATTCCAATTGATATTTTGTAGGCATCGAGCCTAAGTACTTTTTAGTTTTAAACACCATTTTGGGGTGTCTTTTAATTTATTTTTAGTTTGTTTTATTTTATTTTGTTCTATTTTATTTTTATTTTTAGATTATAGGTAATTTATTTTGAATTGTACTTCTTTTGGTTTGTCCGATTTTTCAATGGTTCTCCAAAGCAAGTAAGTGTGTTTCACCCAAGTGATGGTGATGATAAAATTCTCGACTCAATCCACGAATAAGGTACATATTTAATCGTTTTGTAGAATAATAACATGTCTATGAAATTTGTGCTTTATGCAAGATATCTTGGCATGTACACAAAAAAAAATTTATGTTCACATTCGAATCATTAGGACTTAAACCACATAGGTGAGAAGCTTCCACTTTTTACCAAATATAGAGTGTCTAATAGTTGTGTTAACTCGTGTGATTCATGCTTAATCTTTACTTGTTTGTGATAATTTGGAAACTTAGAGATGATCAAGACAATTTTTTGTGCATTATGAGAAAAACCATCAATTCCAAAAGGGCTTCAACTAACCGTGAGTGAGTGAATCCTTGTGAACCCTTTTGAGCTTAAATAGTATTTGTAGGATGAATGTATCAAATCAACTAATTGTTAAGTAGGCCACTTAATAGTTGTTGATAATCTTTGAAAATTCAATGATAATTCATTCTATAAATGTTTCTTGTTTGTGAATACCAACCCTTTTTGTTGATTAACCCTTGAAGAGCATGTTCTTGAATAAAAAAGGATTGATATAAATGAAGTTGGGGAGGTGGATCAAAAAGAACATAGAATTGATGACACAATGATCCTAAAGAAAGAAAAAGAGAATAGAGAAAAGAAAAATACAAAAGAAGAAAAATTTGTATATGAAAAGAAAACAAAATAAAAGAAAAAAAATAGGATCATTGTGTGAAAAAAGAAAAGAGGTTGTGAATAATAAGAAGGAAGTGGGAATTAGTTGTGAAATGCTCTTCATATTCTTTAACCCAATTTGTTTCAATGGCTTGTACTTAAATATTCCTTGTTTCTAACCTAAGCCAAGTTACAACCTTGAAAGTCCTTAGTGATCTTTGTTTTCATTTCGTCATTTAACTTGTTTTGATGAATGCATGAATTATTCTGGATGTGCATGACTATTAGTGAGAGTGTTTAGTCCTTTGTAAATATGCATTTTGTTCTTCATGAATATTGAAGAAACGATTAGGTGATTCAAGTGTGAACATATCTTTTATTTTATTACACGTGTTGATATATTGTGTTTAGAACTTAATTCATAGCCATGTTGTGTTTCGAAGAAGCGATCGATGTGTGCTTTTGCCGGGTATGTCGAGTTTGAACCATCATTCTTGTGTGAGTTGCATGCTTGCATTTTTGTTTCTTCTTGCTTAGGGAGATTATTGACTTTTGTTTGGGGACAAACAAAGAAGTAAGTTGGGGAGAGTTGTTAAGGACCAAATTGTAGTTATTTTGTACATGATTTTGTGGTCCTTAACAATGCCTTTTTATTTAATTATTAGTATTTATTCTAGTATTTTGGTTTAATTATGTTTTTATTTAGTTTTTGTTTATAATATATTATTTAACTTAGTTTATTTCTAATTGTAGGTTTTTATTGATTAATTCTCCCAAGCTTGGATTCAAGGACACTTGAAGAGCTTTTGGTATGATTCTTTTTGAAGATATTTTTGGATGAAGAAGCATGCTACAGGTCGCGCTCAGCGCGGTTGCAGCATGAGCGCGCTTAGCGCGACTAACCGGGCTTAGCGCGGTCTGCGAAAATCAGAAAAAGGACAGACCCATGCTTTCACCTTTTGGCCACCTACCCATCACTTCTAGCTGACTTTTGGCTTGTAAAAGGGTGGAACTTCACTTCATCATAATTATCTTTCATTTGTGTAAAAATTAGGGCAAGTAACTGTAAGGAAAAACCATAGTTCTTCATCATTGATTCTTCATGTTCATCATCTCTACCAACAATCTTGAGAGCAAAGCAACCATGGAAATGAGTGGATAAGTTCTTTTTGTGTCAAGATTAGAGGTAGTTGATCTATATAGTATGTATTTCTTTTAATCCATTTGTGTATGAACATGGTTGATGATTAATATAGTTGAATATCTTTGTTCTTCATTTTTATGCTTTGAGTGTTGCTTGGAAAAGAATACTTCAAAGTAGACCTAGGATATTCATCCACTAATGAACAAATGCTAGGGATAGATTTGTGTGTTAGTGTTTACAAATATTGAACTTAATGATTATCATGTCAATAGTTGTAGTGAGGGATCATGCAAAGATTAACATGATAACATTCACAATCTTGGTGGGAAATCTACAAGATTGAGAGGATATGTATTTATAGAAATCATCTACTATGTTCATCACTTGATTAATTTAATGCATATGAAATTAGGTCAATGAAACTAATCTTGACATGCTTCCATAAATTACAAACAATCTCCAACTCTCTTGAATCTAAACCATAACTCTCTTTTGAAAAGATTAATTTAGTTACTTGTTTGGAAATTCATGTTACTAGTAGATTAGGAAACAAACCCTTTGGTTACTTTAATCTTAAAATACACTTTTCTATTGAAAGACTACAATATGCACCAATCCCTGTGGAATCGATAATTAAAAATACTTGTTCGCGGATAAAAACCTACAACACCTTCCTCATGCTCCGTCTAAAAAGGATGATGCTAGACACTATGCTCGGTTTATGGATATTTTTAAGCAATTACAACTTAATATTCCATTCACCGAAACATTGGAGCAAATGCCGAAATATGCCAAATTCATGAAGGACATATTAACAAAGAAGAAAAGGTACACGGATCAAGAGACTATTATGGTTGATGCAAGTTGTAGTGTGATAATTCAACGTACTATACCAAAAAAAGAAAGTGATCCGGGGCGTGTAACTTTGCCCGTTACCATTGGAGATGTCTATGTCGGCAAAGGATTGATTGACTTGGGATCGAGCATCAACTTGATTCCACTATCCATTGTAAAGAGGTTGGGGGATATTGAATTAAAGTCTACAAAAATGCCGTTGCAATTGGCGGACAAGTCTATTACTCGCCCACATGGTGTAGCTTTAAATTTGTTGGTCAAAGTGGATAAATTCTTTTTCCCGGTTGACTTTGTTGTGATAGAGATGAAGGAAGACTTGGATGCACCTTTAATTCTAGGCCGACCATTCATGAAGACGGCAAGAATGATGATTGACATTGATGATGGTTTGATGAAGGTGCGGGTTCAAGATGAAGAAATTTGTTTCAATCTTTTTGAAGCAATGAAGCATTCGAATGACAAAAAAGATTGTTTCAAAATAGATGCTATCGAAGAATCAATAGAAGAAGTTAATGTGCTTGATGATAATGATAGGCGGGAACTTGAATAGTGTTTAGAGGGGATGTAGATTTCTAAAGAAATGCACCCTTGGGAGGAGGAAGTGGAGATTTTGAAGAATGATCCCAAAGAAGAAGAGAAAAAATGTGAGTTGAAAGCACTACCTTCTCACTTGAAGTATGTGTTCCTTGAGGATGGAGGTAAGAAACCTGTGATCATTAGTAACAAATTATCGGAGAAGGAGGAGAGAAGCTTAATTCACGTTTTGAAGTCTAAAAAAATTGCAATTGGTTGGGTTTTAGCCGATTTGAAAGGCATAAGCCCAGCTTATTGTATGCATAACATCATGATGGAGGAAGAGTTCAAGCCGGTAGCCCAACCTCAGAGGCGCTTGAATCCGGTTATGAAGGAAGTGGTTAGAAAAGAAGTGGTCAAGATGTTGGAAGCCAGGATGATTTATCCGATCTCGGATAGCACTTGGGTGAGTCTGGTGCATGTGGTTCCAAAAAAAGGAGGTTTGACGGTTGTATCGAATGATAAGAATGAATTAATGTCGACAAGAAAAGTAACGGGATGGAGAATGTGCATCGACTATAGAATGCTAAACAAAGCCACTAGAAAGGATCACTTTCCTCTTCCGTTTATGGATCAAATGTTGGAAAGACTCTTGGGACAACAATATTATTGTTTCTTGGATGGTTACTCGGGGTACAATCAAATTTCGGTGAATCCAGAAGATCACGAGAAGACGGCTTTCACATGTCCATTTGGGATATTTGCGTATAGACGTATGCCTTTTGGATTATGTAATGCGCCGGCAACCTTTCAAAGATGCATGCAAGCCATTTTTGCCGATTTGATTGAGAAGACGATTGAAGTATTCATGGATGATTTCTCCGTTTTTGGAGCATCCTTTGATTTGTGCTTGGAGAATTTGAACACCGTCTTGAAGAGGTGTGTGGATACGAATTTGGTGTTGAATTGGGAGAAGTGCAATTTCATGGTGACCGAGGGCATTGTTCTTGGGCACAAAATATCTTCAAAAGGGATCGAGGTTGATAAAGCTAAGATCGATGTGATCGAGACGCTTCCCCCACCAACAAATGTTAAAGGCATTCGGAGCTTTCTAGGCCATGCGGGTTTCTACCGAAGATTCATCAAAGACTTCTCAAAGATAGCAAAGTCATTGAGCAATTTGCTCAACAAAGATAAGTCTTTCATTTTTGATAGAGATTGTTTCATGGCTTTTGAAAAATAAAAAGAAAATTGGATCAATGCACCAATAATCACCGCACCAAATTGGAAACTTGATTTTGAATTGATGTGTGATGCGAGTGATTATGCGGTGGGAGCCGTACTTGGCCTGGCCAAAGAAAGAACAAAATTTTCCATGCTATACATTATGCGAGCAAAGTTTTGAATGATGCTCAAATTAACTACGCAACAACTGAAAAAGAGTTGCTTGCTATAGTGTATGCATTGGAAAATTTTCGTCCTTATCTTATCGGCTCAAAACTAGTGAGTTTCACGGACCATTTGGCGATTTAATATTTGCTCACCAAACCGGACTCCAAATAACGATTAATTCGATCGATTCTTTTGTTGCAAGAATTTGATTTGGAGGTCCGAGACAAAAAAAGGTTCGGGAAATTTGGTGGCGGATCATTTATCCCGCTTGGTTAACGTGGGAATCACTGACAAGGAGAATGAGGTTAGGGAGGAGTTCCCGGATGAAAAATTGTATGCAATCCAAGAGCGGCCGTGGTTTTCCGACATGGCCAATTACAAAGCCGCGGGATTGATGCTAGAGGATCTAACATGGAATGAAAAAAGAAAATTCTTGGCCGATGCCAAGTACTATGTTTGGGATGAACCTTATCTATTTAGGTTGAGTAGTGATGGTTTGTTAAGGAGATGTGTGTCTAGCGAAGAAGCGAAGGACAAACTTTGGCATTGTCATAACTCCCCTTGTGGGGGACATTACAATGGATTGCGAACGGCCACTAAAGTCCTTCAATCGGGATTTTATTGGCCTTCTTTGTTTAAAGATGCTTATGCACATGCAAAGAGTTGTGATAAATGCCAAAGGAGTGGCGGAATAGGGAAGAGAGATGAGATGCCTCTAAATAATATGTTGGAAGTTGAAGTTTTTGACTGTTGGGGTATTGATTTTGTTGGTCCATTTCCTTCATCGTTTTCTAACGAATACATTCTAGTGGCCGTTGATTATGTGTCTAAGTGGGTGGAGGCCATTGCTTCACCTAAGGCCGATGCTAAGACCATGATAAATTTTTTGAAGAAAAACATATTTTCACGGTTTGGTGTGCCCAGGGTGTTGATCAGTGATGGAGGTTCTCACTTTTGTAATACACTATTACAGAAAATTTTGAAGCAATATGGTGTAAGGCATAAGGTGATAACTCCCTACCATCCATAAGCAAACGGTCAAGCTGAGGTGTCGAATAGAGAGATTAAAAAAATTCTTGAAAAAACAATCTCTAGTTCAAGGAAGGATTGGTCATTAAAACTTGATGAATCTTTATGGGCGTATCGAACCGCCTATAAAGCTCCTATTGGACTAAACCCCTTTAAGGTTGTGTACGGAAAGACTTGTCACCTTCCAGTTGAGATGGAACACAAAGCTCTATGGGCTCTTAGATTCTTGAATTTTGATTCTTCTCTGGCGGGTGACAAGAGGAAGGAGCAACTCGTGGAGTTGGAGGAATTGAGAGATGGAGCATACCATTCAAATAAAAAAATACAAGGCAAGAGTGAAAGTGTTTCATGACAAGAAGATCAAGCACAAAGACTTTCAACCGGGCCAAAGCGTCCTTTTGTTCAATTCTCGGATGAGACTTTTTCCTGGAAAACTTAAGACGAAGTGGTCCGGTCCTTTTGTAGTCAAGGATGTGAAAGACTATGGAGCAGTTGTTTTGCAAGATCCTGAGGGTAT
Organism: Vicia sativa; assembly: GCA_021764765.1. Taxonomy (NCBI): domain Eukaryota; kingdom Viridiplantae; phylum Streptophyta; class Magnoliopsida; order Fabales; family Fabaceae; genus Vicia; species Vicia sativa. Next base: position 246,394,072 of record CM038794.1, on the reverse strand, counting down.
GAATGAATGGACGGTAAATGGACAACGGTTGAAGAGGTACGTTAGCGGCGAGGTGAGCCGAGAGATTGCCGCATCATATTTTGATGATCCTTGATCATCATGAACCGTCGAGCTCTAACGACGTTAAACAAAGCGTTTGTTGGGAGGCACCCCAACATTGTAAGTATTTATGTTGCAGTCGTTTGGTTATTTCTCTTAGTCAATTTTCTATTTTTCAAGTTTTTATGAAATTCTGCAAAGCACGCTTAGCGCGACTTTTGACCCATCAGACAGAACATTTCGCGCTTAGCGCGATGGGGGCCGCGCTTAGCGCGATCTGTGTAAAAAAAAAATTATTTTTTCAAAAACAGGTTTACCCAGGCCCAACTTGTTGGCCTGGTTCATTTTTACATAGTTAAGGGTTTTTCTTTTCCCTTTTTACCACAAACACTATTTTTCCTCTCAAGAAATTCTCAAAACCCCACAACTCCAAGTCAAAAATTCTTGCAATTTTTTTGTGTTTTCCACCAATTCAAGCATCCAGGTTTGTTTCTCTATTACTTTCCCTCTTTAATTTCGAGTTTTCTGCCCTTGCATGTTAGGAATTTAGGAATTTAGGGTTTGAAATTTAGGTTTTTTCTCTTAGAATTAGGATGTTGTGATTGAATATAATGTTTAGGATAGGAATTTCGTTCTGATTAGGGTTAGATTCTTGGGCATTTTCTTCTTTTTGCAGAAAAAAATTTCAGAAAATCGCAGAGCGCGCTTAGCGCGGTCTGCAATATGCTGAAAACATTGTCTGCTGTGTTTTTGATTATTCTATTTAATCTTGATGCTTGTTTGGTTACTTTCCACTGCTGTTTGCATGATTTATTTCTAACGGGCATCTCGGTGTCACATTTTGTTGACTTTGGTGTTGTTTCCAGATGGCTCCTAAAAGGCAACGAGTTGCGTCCGCCGGAGCTGGGTCCTCAAGACCTAGTCTTTTTTATGGCACTCGATTTCTAGGGCCTGCCCAAGAGGCCAGGTACAAGGAGCTTGAGGAGAGGAATATCTGGTCTGAGAGAATCATTCGCCTGAGTGATCGTGGACACTACTCTGGCCCAGATGCTATTTTGGACAACTACGAATTGGGCGTTCTATGTGAGCCCCAATCTAAAGTTAATGTAGAGCTGGTGCGGGAGTTTTATGCGAATGCTATCACCTCGGAAGGGAGTGCTTTTCAGTTCACCATCCTAGTTCGGGAAAAATCTGTTTCTTTCTCTCGCTCCGCCATTAACAGTTTTTTGGGAATCAATTGGACAGCCCCCGAGGAAGAGTTGGATATTTACCATGAGCACCTGGCTCGTGGTAATTGGGATTATGACATGTTGAGGAGCAAAATTTGTCTGACCGGGCATTCTTATGAACTAAATCGAGTTGGCCAACCACTGAAGTTTAATAGGTCAAGCCTCAAAACAAGAGCCCGAGTTCTTATGTGTGTGGTCTTGTACAACTTGCGGCCAAGAAGCCACACCTCCTCGATACCCATGGAAACCGTCGGCCTTATTGCCTACATGCTTAATGAAGCTCAGATCGACTTTGGCCGGTTGATTGCAAATGAATTGAAAAGGGTCGCATTGAGCTATACCTCCAGGGGGAGCGTATCAAATGTGCCCTTACTTATCCCGGTTTGATTATGGGACTTTTGAAGAGGGCGGGGGTTATTTTTCCAGCTGTTGGGCACCTCACGATAAACGGTGTCATTGAAGACAGTTATTGTGACCGCTATTGTAGGGCCTCTGATGCTAACCCTGCAGCCCGGGATGTACCTGTTGCTGCTGCCCTTCCTCAAGCCGGTCCAGGAGAAGCAATTAATTTGTATCTATGCCAGGTATGTTGAGTTTGAACCATCCTTCTTGTGTTGATGTACATGCTAACATTTTGTTATTTTGTTTGCTTTGTGAGTTTTTGACTTTTGTTTGAGGACAAACAAAGAAGTAAGTTGGGGAGAGTTGTTAAGGACCAAAATATGGATAATTTGTAGATCATTTTGTGGTCCTTTACAATGTCTTTTAATTAATTAGTAGTATTTAGTATAGTATTTTTGGTATAATTATGTTTTTATTTAGTTTTTGTTCATAATATATTATCTAACGTAGTTTATATTCAAATTGTAGGTTTTTAATATTGATTCCCTCAAGATTGGATTCAAGGAAACTTGAATAGCTCCTGGGACTTGTTGAAGATTTTTTTGGAAGAAGAAGCATGCTACAGGTCGCGCTCAGCGCGGTTGCAGATGAGTGCGCTTAGCGCAGATAAGCGGGCTTAGCGCGGTCTGTGAAAAACAGAAAAAGGACAGTGACCCATACTTTCACTTTTGGCTCACCTACTTTCTGTTTTTCACCCACTTTGCTGTGCTAGAAAGGCAGAAAACACACTTCTTCTTCATCATTCAACATTGTTGTAATCTAGGGCATAAGAATTGAAATTTGAATCTTGTTCTTATTGATTTTTCTTCATGTTCATCATCTTCTCCAACAATCTTGCAAGCAAAGCAACCATGAGAATGTGTAGCTAAGCTCGTTTTGTGTCAAGATTAGAGGTAGTTGACCAAACTTTCAAGTATTTCTTTTAATCTCTTTGTGTATGAACATGGTTGATGATTTATATATGTTTAATATCTTTGTTCTACTATCTCTTTATGCTTTGAATCATGATTGAAAAAGGATGCTTCAAAGTTGGCCTAGGATATTCTTCCACTAATGAACAAATGCTATAAATAGATTTGTGAGTTAGTGTTTACTTGTATTGAACTTCATTATTATCATGTCAATAGTTGTAGTGAGAAATCATTCAAATATTTACATGATAAAACTCACAATCTTGGTTTGAAATCAACAAGATTGAGAGGATACGTATTTATAGAAATCATCAACTAGTTCATCACTTGGTTAATAGAATGTATATGAAATTTGGTTAATGAAACTAATCTTGACATGCTTCCATCATTTGAAAACAACTCAAAACTCTCTTGAATCCAAACATATCTCTCTTTGAAAAGGATACTAAAGTGTTTGATTGAAACTCATGATACTTGTAGTTTAGAAAACAAAACCCTTGTGCTTCTTAATCTTAAAATACGCTTTACTATTGAAAGACGACAATATCACATCAATCCTTGTGGATACGATAATTGAAATACTTGAATCATCAAATATTACTACAACAAGGCATTGTTCTAAGGCCTGGTAGAATTTGAAGCACCTTGGTAACCAATATCGATCTGAACAGTTTGACGATTAGTGGTAGTTGGAACGAAATGTTTTTCAAATCTATACCATCAATCGCAAACAACATGGTCATACTTGCTACATAACTAACATGTAGGTCTATTTCCAATTCCAAATGAGTTCCACGACCCTGACCTCAACTACGATGTCTGTAGCAATGGCCTATGATGTGAGAATATCCACCCCTATTAGCAAAACTAACTTGTTTCGAAGTTGAGAGAGCAAGATTCCCAAATACAATTGAATTGGATAAATTTTGTATGAACTTATTTAATTGGGCGTGTTTAACATACAACAAAACTTCCAAATTATAAAGAGTAGGGGATCCTAGTTTACAATAAGTTTGTATCATGAATGAATTGTATTTCTCAAAAATATCAATCAAAATCACATTAATTCGTGTTTCTTCTGCAATTGACCGTGTGGTCAAATTGGTGAAGAGTAAGAGAAATTGATAATCAATGGTGATTAGATTAATAATCGTAGATGGATGAAATAGTGATTAAAATGATTAAAATAATTTTTTGGAAATGGCAAATTTATTGATAAGTATCTCAACACAAGTAGTGCCGAGAATAATAACACAAAACATAGATAGATATTGGAAATTGATAGCATATACAAATCTATACCAACCAAACAAATGCCATAACTCCTACTCCTCTATAGACTCCGCCTCAAAATCCCAAACCTCCCAATAAATATTATTGAGCTAGCATCTGATTACCAAACTAGCTCCACATTATCTCGTTTAACAAACACAACAGGTGCCAAACCAATATCTTATACCGCTCCCAGAACTTAAATAAAACCAACCAATGCAATTACCAAAACCAGTTCAAACAAAATTCAACATACTTGGACTTCTGAGACTATAGGACCATCCAATTCCAGTTCTATGGCTACCTATAAATAACTTTGTTCTGCCTGCATAACTCTATATGATTTCACTGTCCCGCATTCCACCAGAATACAAACCTCCATTTCAACAAGTTGATAAGTTCTGCGAAATTATCGCGATCTGGAAACCACAACCCACTGCTCTCTAAAGTTCCGGCCTATCAATAAACCTGGTATTGTTGCGATCCCAACGGGAGTCCAATAATTCCAACATTACTACACCTGATGCTGAGATAAGTTGCCAGAATTTGGAAACCGGACATTGAACCCGAGATAAAGACTCCACAACTTGATGAGGCTAGCTAGAAAGGAGCATCCTTGGATTTAGGAACCATTGCGACTGGTTGCAATTGACTGATTTTTGTTTAGAACTCAACTAGTTCCAAGACTGCCTTAGTGCTTCTTCGAATATTTGTTCCTCGCTTGCCACTTTGTTTATGAAAATAATGTTATTTTGGGCTTTCCATATGCTCCGGATGCACGTGAACCAGATGATTCTAATTTTGTTGACCGTACTGATGCCACCGTCAACAAGGGCTCCAAATTGCACGAAATGTCTGCGACAATCTTTATGGAGTGTCGATTGTAAATTAAGCCACCTAATTACGTAACTCAAAACACCTGCAAATGAAGGGCACTAAAAAAAATGTGAGACTGATTCTCATGTATCACATCCCGTCGCGCATACTGCATTCTCCAATCCTATAATTCCTCTTCTACTAAGAATATCCCTAGTTGAAAGTCTATTGTACCACATATTTCATACTAAGGAAGACACCTTTAAAGGAACTGCATTGTGCCAAATTACCTTTCAATTAATGTTTGATTTTATCCTCTCATTTTCTCTCAACTTCTTGTATCTCTCTTTTACTGAATAATGTTCATCCTGTCCAGTTTCACTTATGCTTAAACTGCTAATTTCTTTCCACTACACCGAACTGTGAGAAACGTCTCAACTAATAATTATAGATAATTAAAGTAGTAGTTAAAAGTGGTCAAAGTGATACTACTCCGATCTAATTTATAAATAACGATTCTCTTTTTAAATAATATGTTTGATTTACATAAAAGATCAAATACATTCATTATTCAATAAACTTAAAAAAAAAAAACTTTGTTTATAAATCAAACTGCAGTGAGTAATTAATTTTGGTTGGAATAACAGTTTACCAATTTGTTCTATAAAAATAGTTTGTAAAAAAAGTTAATCTGATTTTTTCCATTTCTTAAAGAAATTTGAGAACTCTATTGCGATATTTTTGTGTATAAAGTCAAATAAATTAATTATGTTTGATTAGATGATGAATTATCCAAATGTGAAGAACCATTAACATTAGTTTGTTTAAATGAACCGGAAACCAGGTTAGTGAGTTGTGGTAGAAAGTACGTGTGAGCTTTGAAGAATGCCGACAATCGCTATCAAACTGACTTGTGGCTATCAAGACAAGACGCGCTGTCCAATGTCCATTTTGTCGCCGGTAACATTCCTTAACTTTCTTCTTTTATCATTATATACTATACTACTAGTACTAGTAGTTCTTTTTCTTTTTTATTCGAGATGTTTCTATTTGTTCTCACATAGAAAAATAAGGTTGAACCAATTTCCTTGTTTTTATTCTTAATATTTATATTTATAAGGTCGAACCAAAAATTACGTTTTAAAATTTAGTCGTATTATTTTTTTTTTTTAGGATGATTGCAATTTGTTAGTTATGTCGTATAAAAAAACATGTTTGAATTAATTTTTATTTTTCTATAGAAGAGAGTGCCTAAGTCCAACGAAAAAAAATACAACTATCCACCATCATCTTGGGAGAAACAAACTCCTCTCAAATCTTCCACAAAACAGTGTGTAACAAAAGGAGGAATAGTTTCATAAATCTTCAAGCCTCCTAGCAGCCCTTTCCTAGGTTTCGCTAAGACGTCCGCACACTTATTACTATTCCGCGAAACATGCACAACCTCCACTTTTAAAAAATTAGTCAATAATTCACTAATCTGGATGGCCAAAATCGAGTAATCTCACCTATTACGCGAGCTTTTTCCAATCAAATCACACACTTGTTTCGAATCTGAATTTATCTCCACATAATTATAACCAAGTTGAAGAGCAACTCTAGTGCCTTCCAATAAACTCCACAATTCTGCATTCAAAACACTACTATGACCAACATTTTTAGCAAATCCTATTATCCAGTTTCCCCACTCGTCTCTTAGAATTCCTTCACACCCCGACATGTCACTCGTATCATGAGCTCCATCGACATTGAGCTTAATGAACCCAAGTTTAGGAAGCAACCAATTAACTTTTACTGCACCTTGTCTTAGTAGAAGAGCTTGCTGCCTCTTCATCATAATCTCCTTATACTCGCGCGTCCTTTCCATGATTACCTGACCAGGATTTTGAGGTCTCAGATAACCAGGAGTATGTATCTCATTATTTCTCCAAGTCCACAAGGAATGGCAGCCAGTTGCCCAAAAATTTCTCCAATTACCATCTCCTTGCAAATTTTCATTCAGGTTATTCATAATCCACTCCTCCAAATCCGAATTATAGAAGTTATTCATAATCCTGTCCGGTATTTTATTATTCCATAATTGTTTAGCATATTTACAATCCCTCATAGCATGAATCGAGTTTTCGCACACGTTACCACACAAACTGCAGCAAGCATCTCCCATACCACCCATACTTTTCCTGAAATTGGCAAGAATTCTATCATGACCTAGCATCCAGATGAAAGACTTAATTCTTTCAGGAACCTGCAAATTCCACACCAGCTTCCACATCTTGTTCTGACTCGGGCCATCTTCCCCCACTAGTTGCCGATACATGCTGCCAATAGAGAAGTTGTCGTTGTCTTCCGTAGCAATCAGAAATTTATCCTCCCCAAAACTGGCAGTAGGAGGCAGTATGTTCTATATTCTCTGTTTGATATGAATCGGTAACCACTCTAATAGTGGCCAATTCCAGTTTTCGTCTGTTAGTTCACTGATCTTAACATCCTGCAGGGCACTAGGGATATTAAGCTGCAGCTCTGTGATATAAATTCCCTTTCCAACCTAGCAATCGTTTCACGCATGGACAATTCACCCATCTGCGACACGCCACACACCATATTCAATCAAGCTTGTATGGGACTTGACAATAGCTTTCCACAGGTTAGAATCTGAATTTCTTGCCTTAAGTCTCCCATCCATGTCATCCATTATGTATTTCTTGCGCAGGATATCGCACCACAAGGAATAATCTCCGTTCATGACTTTGCTGCACAGCTTCATTATACAGGCATCGTTCATGCTATTTAGATCTCGCAAGCCTAAGCCTCCATATTCTTTAGGTTTCATTACCGTCTCCCACCTAACCACATGATATGCTCTCTTGGTCTCGGTGTCGCCCCAAATAAAATTCCTTTGCATTTTCTGAATCTCTCTAACGCTAGCTTTTAGAATTTTGTTTGTCATCATTGGATAAATTGGGATGGCCTCCATGACACTTTTAGCTAAAGTGATTCTTCCCGCGAGCGACAGATGCCTAGATTTCCAACAGTTAAGCTTCTGGGAAACCTGCTTCAAGACATAGTCAAAATCATGAGTCTTTAAGGCATTCCCTTTCAAAGGAACACCCAAATATTTTTCAAAACTCTTGGTTTCTTGAATCCACCGGTTTGACTCTTAATTTGCGACATTGGGAGAAAAAATAATACATGATTTCTCGCTGCTCACTTCTTGCCCAGACATGCTGCAGAAACCATTCAAACTCTTTTTGACAATGTGCATTTGAGCTTCATTAGCTTCACCAAATATAAACAAATCGTCAGCAAACATAAGGTGGGAAATACCCACACCTTCTTTTCCCACCTTAAAAGGCTTCCACTTCTTTTCCTTCACCTCATGCTCGATCATATGAGATAGTTTATCCATACACAAGACAAATATGTACGGCGAGATAGGATCTCCTTGCTGGATTCCACGATGAGGTTTGAAGTATTCACCCTTGTTACCATTCCAATTGATGTTAGCTTCAACACTTGAAACTCCATGCAAATTAAATCGATCATGTTCTCCGGAAGTCTTATCTCCACCAAAGTTCTCCATATGAATTCCCGTTCGACTTATCATATGGCAAATGGCTTCCTCTTCTTCCCGCATGCATGCTATGGACCATTTCATTTGCAATTATAATGTTTTCATGAATAGAACAACCTGGCACAAAACCCGTCTAGTTGGGAGAAACAAGCACATTCATATATGGTTTAAGTCTTCTCACTATTACTTTGGTAATAATTTTATAAATTGAATTAAATTTTGTACACGTCAATTATTACTCTAACTATCATTATAATTTCATCAATCATTATTAACCATCACATTAATAATTATTGTTCATTATTCTAACAACGCTCAATTCAAAAATACCTTATATATATATATATATATATATATTTAAAGTTTAAATGAATATATATTACTAAGTAATATTTTATTTAATTGATTTAATGATATAAATTAAATTTTACTATACAATTTCATTATTACAACTATAAAAAAATTCCACCATTTTTTTTTCAAAATATATATGCTTTATTTGTTAAAAATTAATAAAAGAAAATTTGACTGTTAAAAATTTTAGTCACTACATTTTATATAAAAACTTTTATAGCTAGAGACGGAAAATTCGATCAAAAAATTTCAGTCACTAAATCGGTGGCTAAATTTATTTAGTGAGTGTGAGAACTCACATTGGATAGGAATGTGGAGACTTAGGCATTGGATAGGAATGTGGATACTTAAGCATATATAAGTGGGGGAACTTACTCACCTATCACCTTAAGGTTTTAGGTGGAGATGTGGTGTGTCTCTCACTATGTATCAATGCTCCTACTAAATCCCCCTCTAACATTTTTTTAACTCTTAATTTCTTCTTGTAAGTCATTAATAGAAACAACTTTCTCAACTGATTATTTCAATAATGTGAGATATTGGATCGAACTCTATTGGGTCGAAGGTAGTATCTTGGTTCGACGGTGCGACAAAGTTTAGCATGTAGTCGAAGATTTCTCGCATGTTGTTGTCGAAGTGTTATAAGCTGTATTCGAAGTGTGTTCTAGCTTGTAGTGTTGAAGGATGCTAGGATTGTTAGCATCGAATTTGGCCTGTTTGTTATGTCTAGTTGGTTAAGTTAGCTTGTACTCTAAGTTAGCTTGTAATGGGTATTTGTGATAAAATCCCATTAGTTTAGTATGTTTGGTTTGTTATAAATAGCATACTAGTCTCTCATCATTGCATACCGCAAATCCTAATTTAGGGTGAAAGGGTTATTTGTTATTCTTGTATACTTGTAATCTTGATTTAAGAGAAAGGAGAGAACAATAGTTAATAATCAATCCTTGTGTTCATCGTGTTCCTCATATATTCTACCCTTGTTTGTTTCTTAACATTAAGCAACAAGTTTATATTTTGTTTCCAAGGCATCAGATTCACAACAAACTGATGCGGTGAGCATGGAAAAGATGCCTTCATCAAAGTATGAGATTGAAAAGTTCACCGAAGTGAACGATTTTGGTCTGTGGCACTTGAAGATGAAAGCCCTACTGGTTTAGATGAGTTTTTTGGAAGCGTTGAAGGGAGAAGCAACCATGAACGATGTGTTAACTATAAATGAGAAGACGACGATGATAGATAAGGCCCACAGCGCAATTTTGTTGAGCCTTGGTGATAAGTTTCTTCGACAGGTATCAAAGAAGACGACGGCGGTAGGGTTATGAGTGAAACATGAAAGTTTGTACATGTTGTACCCCAAAATTTACCCTCTTCTTTCCCGTATTTCAGGCTTATAATTCGATTGCATAAACATATATGTAGTCGCATACATAACATTGATCATGGGGTTACCAGGTTCAAGGTACCCCAAGTGCAGAAGAAATGGCGTGGTTCGGTTATCTCAGATCACTTTGGGTTTTCGGCACATTTTTGGGCACTCTAAAAGGCGTATCATTCAACTCTTTGGGTATTTTCTGATGATATTTGATCGGAAAGTTCGTCTCATCATTACCTACAACTTTTGTTTGAAATCCGGAAGCAAATTGTGTGAGGAAGGTCCCCAAAGAAATTGATTTATCCAGTGGTTTAAACTGAATTTTAGTGCTGAACCGTGTGTTCTGCCCGCTAAAAGGTCTATATCTCCTAGTTGGAAAATTGAAACTGAGCGGGACATATTTCTGAAATTCCGAATCGAAGCCCTCTACAACTTTCATTTGCAACTTGAGAGTTGATTCCTCACCAATCAATACTAGAATTTTATTCTTTGGAGGTGATTTTGAGCTGAACCGAGTAATTTTCATTTGATACGCGAAGTTCGAAAAATCATATCTCGCTCGATTTTTATCGTAATGAGGCGGGACCAATGCCAAAAGTTCATAAATTTCGTTAGCTTTAATTGTCTCAGAAATACTCATTTGCAAATTTTGATAAGAAGACCCTCGTTCGAGGCATTTTCTCCGAAGAGCGCAAATCAAATTCTGCATGTGTCAGTGGCCTGAAAATTATGCTGAAACTTCAAAAATTCCTATTGCCTTGAATGTTCACCCGATCGAGTCAAAATTTTGATTTGCTCAAGCAAAATCACATTCTGGACACTTTTTTTTACATTCTGACTTCAATTTCTGCATGGATTTGGCTGTTTTGGATTAATTACGGAAATTATTCGGATAATCATGATTTAGGCATGATTATGGATCTAAGGCACTCTTAGGCCCAATTCCTAACACTATAAATGGATTTTGGCCTTCACAAATCACAACAACACAATCATTTGCTTAATTTTCACCACCAATCACTCTTTAATTCTCTCTCAAACCAAAGCAAAAACTCAAGAACAAATTTCAAACTTCAACTTTCCCTCCAAGCAACCACCACAGGCCGCCACCGGACCTTTGCCTAACAACTGTCACCATCGTAGACCGCGCTAAGCGTGCCTCACCATGCTAAGAGCCCCCTACGATTTCTCATCTTCTCATCTGAACCTTCTCTCCATAGGATCCTGCTCCTCTCCTCCTCCTTCTGCTCGAATCTGACATAGAAGAAACTGTTTCCTCTTGATTTCTCTTCAATTTCAAGATTCAATCAATTCTCCTTCATTTTCTTCAATTCTCCATTGAAGACTTCAAGTTTTCTTCAAGAATTCAAGGTTGATTTCAAGGATTATCATCAATTCGGTATTGGTTTGGTATTTTCTTTGAAGAGCACAAGGAATTCCTCTTCAATTTGATTCAAACTTTAAGTTCAAGTAAGTGCTTAGTTCAATTAAGCACTTATTTTAAGCTATTATTAAATTCTAGCTTTTCTTGAATTTGAATACTGAAATTGCTTGCAAATTCCATGTAGATTCTGATTTTTGAATCTTCACTCTTGAATTCTTTGAATTGAATCGGATTTTTGCAATGTTATTTGTGTCGGTGTGAGGATCTTTGTACATAGCACACACGCATTTGTATTTTCCTTGCATCTAGGTCACAAACTTGTACATCTTACATCATCTATCACATGCTCATGCATTATAGAGCATTTAGATTGAGTGAATTGCATTGATTCATAATGATTTGAAGCATAATTTGTATTCGAAAGTGTGTCGACATGTAGATTCAAAGGCATTGTGATCATTAGGCATATTGTGTATTGTACAATATCCATTCATATGCATTCCAAGTGTTTGCGTTAATGCACAACTTAGACTTGAAATGAGTTTTAAATACTTCCTTGTAGCATGACTTGCTTGCATTGGTCTTAGCACATGAACATTAGAATTGTTGATCAAACTTGCATTCTTAACATGTTCATACATTGTTACTTGACATATGAGCATTAGAATTGTTGATACAACTTGCATTCTTAATATGTTCATACATTGTTTCTTTGCACATGAATATTAGAATTGTTGATTCAACTTGCATTCTTAACATGTTCATGCATTGATCTTTGCACATGAATATTAGAATTGTTAATTGGACTTGCATTCTTAACATGCTCATACATAAACTTGACTTGCATTCTTCGATGTTTCACGTTTGTATAACCACGTATACATCCTTTTGCTTGCTTTTCGGGTCTAACTCCCTTCTTGCAGGTGTATCTTGAGTGGAATGTGTATACACATATTCCTTTGTAGGTGTTGTTGCTTCGGATGCGCATAAACACATATTCCGCTTGTTTCTGATACCTTGAGTCCTTCTCACCGGTTTACTCTTATTGCGTGGCTGCAGTACTTGAAGTTTTCCGGAGTATTTCATTAGCTTGCAGTGCACTTCAGATTCTATATCCGTTTGGTAGTTTTACACCATTTACTGCATTCTGTTACAACTTTCCTAGATATCATGAGAAGTAGTGCTTTACAGCTTTCTTTTGCCATGAGAAATAGGAATAGAGATGCATGACAGGGCTTCCATAGTTGGAGCATGTTCAGGAACCCTTCTGGTTTATTTAAAGACCCGTTTAGGGCGCTTTTGTTTGCTAATTGTGTTTGGTTTGTTTAAAGTCCTGATCCGTGCATAGGGAGACGCTTTTCATTGTGTTTACAATTGTGCTTGCATAGGTCAGAAGTGGTTAGGACACCCAACATGGCACCACTAAGCAAAGTCCCGCTTTTTATATTTCTTGTTATCGAGTCATTGATATATGGGCAAGCGGAAAGGGTTGGCAATCGTCCTCCGCAGTTCTAGTTTGTGTCTTGTATGGTGCACATGAATTGTGTTACTATTCCTATCAAGTAAATTACAAAAGTGGCCAGAGTTCGCTATTCTGACTCTCCAATCATTCCCGGGGTTCGCATTTACTGCAGAACTCGCATCATTTGCTCTCTAGGCTATGCCTGCAATTATTTGACATTTGTTTGCGCATTGCATTGCCTCTATGCTTCTGCCAAAGCACTTGATTGCTTCATCCCTTTGTATCCATTGGTTCTACAACCAAGACGGATATATGATAGCTTTCCCCTTAGAACTGCTCGGTTAGGATAGTTCTCGAGCCTAGACATTAGGGTTTACATCCTTTGCATGTTTACATAGGTAGAGATTCCCTTACATCCTCAACCATAGGTCCAATATTTGCATGACAACATTAAGGTTAGTACTAGTTAGTCTTCCTTTTTGTTTTGCTAGTTCTTTTTGCATCCTTGCATTTAAATAAAACTAAAACTTACTTTCTTTTTCTTTTGAAAACAAAACACTTAATAATGGTTTAAACTCCTTTCTCAAGGTAAAAGCAACCAACCAAGACAAACTCTTTTTCGCCTACGGGCGCATTTTCTTTTTGTGTTTAAAACCTTTTCATAAGTAAAAAAACACAAATCCCACCAAAGCAAGTGAGCCGAACTACGACGCTCTGACTTTCCCATTACACACGGGAATACATAGGCCTCTTGTCACGGGGCTCGATCAAGCACAACTTGTAAATACTTCATTCTTTTCCTCGTGGTTTCTTCATTGTCTCTTTTCTTTTGCATGCATTGTAGCGTTCGAGCATAGATAGATATAACACACCCTTTAGCTAGAAAATAGAAGTGGATACCGTAGAGTACTATGGGCGTGTGGGGTGATAATCCCTTCCCCTCGCGTAACTAACTCCCTTACCTAGATTCTCTCGATCTCTCGGTCGAATGACCGTGATTTCTCCCCTTTAGGTTTGCTCGATGTTTTCCTTTCTCCGTTGTGAGATAAAAGACGTTCGATGGCGACTCCATTGATACACCCCTATTAGTCGGAAGTTCAGCCGAGTGGTTTCAGTACATGACCAAATCATTGGTGAATCAACTCTACCTGAAGCAAGCTTTTTATTCACTCAAGATGATTGAAGACAAATTGTTGGTTGAGCAGTTGGATATATTCAACAAGCTGATTCTTGATCTTGAAAATATTAATGTGAAGATCGATGGTGAAGATCAAGCACTGTTGTTGTTGTTGTGCGTGTTGCCAAGATCACATGCTCACTTCAAAGAAACTCTATTGTACGGAAGGGAGTCCCTGATCTTTGAAGAAGCTCAACTAACCTTATATTCGAAGGACTTGAACGAACAAAAGGAGCATAAACCTTCGACGGTTGGTGAAGGTTTGGCTGTTAAAGGAAAATTCTTGCGAAACGATAGTAAGTTCGACAAGAAGAAAGGTAAAAGTCAACAGAAGTTTTACAGTGGTGAAGCATCTGGTATTCGATGCTATAATTGTAAGAAGGAGGGTCACACAAGAAAAGTGTGCCATGAACGCATGAAAGATCATGGAGGAAATGATAACGGCAATGCAACTATTGTTCAAGATGATTTCGACCCATCTGATGTTCTTGTGGTTTCGAGCAACAACCTGTCGAGGGAGTGGATTATGGATTTTGGGTGCACTTGACACATGATTCCAAACAAAGACTTATTCGAGGAATCATGTGATCAAGATGGTGGATCTGTATTGATGGGAAACAATAAAGCTTGTAAGATTGCAGGTGTTGGAGTTGTGAGATTCAAACTCCATGATGAATCAATAAGGTTATTGACTGAAGTCAGGTATGTACCTGGTTTGAAGAGAAATTTGATTTCTCTTGGTGAATTCAACAAGAAAGGATATGTTTTTCAAGGAGAGAAAAGTATCCTAAGAGTCATGAAGGGGTCGGAGGAAGTCTTGAGAGGCGTAAAGAAACAAGGCTTGTATACCCTTAACGATGAAGTTGTAAGTGGTTCGACAAATGTTGCATCCACGAAACCTTTGTTGAAGACAGAAATTTGGCACATGAGATTGGGCCATGTCAGTGAAAGGGGTCTGGTCGAATTGGGGAAAAAATTTGCTTGGTGGAGACAAATTCGAAAAGCTGAAGTTTTGTGAACCCTGTGTACTTGGAAAATCTTGCAGAGTGAAGTTCAACAAAGGCAAACAAAGAATACATGGATCCCTTGATTACATCCATGATGATCTTTGGAGGCCTGCAAGGTGCCCATCACATTCAGGAGCAAGATATTTTTTATCCATAGTAGATGAGTATTCTAGAAAATTATGGGTATTCATTCAGAAGACTAAGGATGAAACTTTTGAGAATTTCAAAGGTTGGAAAACTCTGGTCGAAAATCAAACTGGCAGAAAGGTCAAGAGGTTGAGAACAGACAATGGTCTTGAATTTTTCAATGAGGCATTCCACAATTTTTGTGCTGCCTCTGGTATTGCAAGTCATAGAACTACTGCAGGCACTCCACAACAAAATGGTTTGGCTGGAAGGTTTAATCAAACCATCTTTGAGAGAGTTAGATGCATGTTGACTAGTGTTAGGTTAAAGAAGGTGTCTTGGGCTGAGGCTGTTTCGACAACAACATATCTAATAAACATATGTCCTTCAAATGCGTTAGATATGAAGGCACCTGAAGAAGTTTGGTTGGTACATCCACCAAATCTCGACAAACTGAGAGTATTTTGTTGCGTAGCCTATGCTCACATTGGGCAAGACAAGGTCGAACCTAGAGCTCTTAAATGCATGTTCATGGGATACCCTGAAGGATTTAAAGCTTATAGGCTATGGTGCCTAGATCAGGTCACAGAAGGATTATCACCAGTCAAGATGTTGTTTTTAATGAAGCTGAAATGGCTTCCAAGAAAATGGATGATATTGGTCGAAGTGTTGAAGTATCTGACGAAGAGCTGGAATAAGTAGAGATTCCTGTTGAGGTAGAGCATGTTGATGTTGAATTTCATATCCCAGATAAAGTCGAAGAAGTTGAGGAAACTGCCAATGACTATCTATTGGCAAGAGATAGGACATGAAGATTCATCAAGCCACCTCAAATATTTGGGTATGAAAATCTTATAGCTTATGCCTTAATCTCTGCAAGTGAGGTTCTAGATGAAAAACCAAGAGACCGTAAGGAAGTTTTGAGGATTCGAAATAAGACTGAATGGCTAAAGGCCATGGATGATGAGATGAAGTCTCTTCATGATAACAACATTTGGAAATTGATCAAGAAATCTGCTGGAGCCAGGTTAGTCAGTTGTAAATGGATTTTCAAAGTTAAGGAAGGAATCAAAGGAGTGGAATCGAAAAGATACAAGGCAAGGTTGCTTGCAAGGGGTTTCACTCAAAAAGAAGGTGTAGACTTCAATGATGTGTTTTCTCCTGTTGTGAAGTATAGGTCCATTTGAATGTTTCTTACCATGGTGGCACAGTTCAATCTTGAACTGGAACAAATGGATGTGAAGACTTCTAGATGAAACAATCCTGATGAGGCAACCTGAAGGGTATTTTGAAAAGGGAAAGGAAGATTATGTGTGCAAGTTGAATAAATATTTATATGGACTGAAAAAATCTCCTCGACAGTGGAATAGGAGATTCGACAAGTTCATGGAACACATAAGTTTCATTAGAAGTCAATTTGACCACTGTGTTTACTTCAGATTTCGACCTGGTAATTCATTTATTATTTTGTTGCTTTATGTTGATGATATTCTCATAGCAAGCAACAATGTCGAAGAGGTAATAAGGGTGAAGGCTAAACTCAATAAGGAGTTCGAAATGAAGGATTTGGGAGCAGCTTCCAGGATTCTTGGGATTGACATTTGAAGAGATAGAAAGCAGTCGAAATTATGCCTATCTCAAGAGGCATACCTAAGGAAGGTTCTCGAAAAGTTTGGTATGTCAAATTCGAAGCCTGTTGTGACTCCAACAAACCCTCAATTCAAGCTGACTATTAATCAGTGTCCTAGTACTGATGTTGAAAGAACTTATATGAATAGCATTCCATATGCTAATGTAGTAGGTTCTTTGATGTATGTTATGGTTGTACTAGACCCGACATAGCAATATGCAGTAAGTCTTGTAAGCAGGTACATGGCGAATCTTGGAAAGGCTCATTGGCAAGCATTGAAGCGGATTCTAAGGTACATAAATAGGTCTCTAAACAGAGTCTTAAATTATGGTGGAGCCTTGGGTGAAGATATTAAAGCAGTAATCGAAGGATATGTCGACTCTGATTATGCAGGCTGTATGGATTCCAGAAAATCTATTTTTGGATATGTTTTCACTATGTTTGGTATAACAATTAGTTGGAAAGAAACACTTCAGAAGGTTGTCGCATTATCAGCCACTGAAGCAGAATATATTGCTTTAACTAAAGTTGTGACAGAAGCATTGTGGCTTGAAGGTTTTGCTAAGGAGCTAAAAATTCAAGGTGAATTTATCACTATTAAATGTGATAGTCAAAGTGCAATACACCTGTCGAAGAATTCAGCCTATCATGAGCAAACCAAGCATATTGATGAGAGGCTGCATTTTGTCAAAGGGGTAATCGAGCATGGAGAAGTCCAAGTGCTGAAGGTTTCGACAAATCATAATGTTGCGGATATGATCACCAAGACATTGCCTAGTTGCAAGTTTTTCCACTGTATGCAGTTGATAACTGCATGAAGAAAACTAGTTCGTTATTTGATAATCGAGTTTGTTCCAAGGTGAAGATTTATGAGATATTGGATCGAAATCTATTGGATCGAAGGTGGTATCTTGGTTAGACGGTGCGATAGAGTTTAGCATGCAGTCGAAGATTGCTTACATGTTGTTGTCGAAGTGTTATAAGTTGTAGTCGAAGTATGTTCTAGCTTGTAGTATTGAAGGATGCTAGGATTGTTAGCATCGAATTGGGCCTGTTTGTTATGTCCAATTGGCTAAGTTAGCTTGTACCCTAAGTTAGATTGTAATGGGTATTTGTGATAAAAGCCCATTAGTTTAGTATGTTAGGTTTATTATAAATAGCATACTAGCTAGTCTCTCATCATTGCATACCGAAAATCTTAATTTAGGGTGAGAGGGTTATTTGTTATTCTTGTATACTTGTAATCTTGATTTAAGAGAAATAAAAGAATAGCAGTTAATAACAAATCTTTATGTTCATCGTGTTTCTCATATATTCTACCCTTGTTTATTTCTTAACATTAAACAACAAGTTTATACTTTGTCTCCAAGGCATCAGATTCACAACAAATAAGTTCATAACATATTTAAATTCTACTTTGTTAACATGCTTTTTGAAAATATTATTCTCATCAATAATGTTTTTGATTTGTTTCATGAAAGCATTATTACTTTAAGAATCTTCCATCTTATCTATTAATCTTATTAGACTATTAGCTTGACAATTAGTGAGAACATTAATTCTTTTATTATAACTATCATAATCACCAAAATCTATTTCTAACACTAATACAAATAACGTTCTAATGTCGGATGTAAAATGCATTTTACCTCGGCAATAGACGCGAGGTGAATAAGATCGTTATAAAAAGTAAATACTTATCACCTCAATGTTTAAAATACCGAGGTAAAATTTTATTAATGCATGAGTTCACACCCCAGCAACAACAACTTTTATTATTATCAAAACTAACATATCTTTTATCTCGGTTTATCAAAATAATCGAGGAATTATTAGTTTTGTTATAAAATAAAACTCGTTACATTGTTTACACAGAAGATTAATAAAATAATTTGTTTACAAACTACAGTGTTTACCCATAATATTTAAGTAATTTACATAGAAAAAAATTATTTGTTCATGAAGATCATATGTCGGATCTTCAATTCCTTGATATTCTAGAGAAGATCAAATGCATGGAAAACTCTTTTCTTCCAAGTAAAAAATAAGTATACTCTATGACTTTTACTTGCATTTGTTTCTGATATGAAATAAAAGGGGTTAGAAAAAAAGGGTTAGATAAAAAAATGGTTAGACAAAAAAAGGATTAGATAAATAAATAATTTTATGTTCAAATAAATATTTAAGAACACAAACCTTAAACCCAAATAATTTTATGCTCTTGCAATTCATCACAGAGAACTACTATTCATGGAAAACACTCTTTCAAATCTTAAACTCTTCATGATATTGGATATTATGGGGAAGATCAAATGATGGGTGCATAATATTCCTTGTGACTTTTGCTTGCATTTGTTTCTGATATGAACAAAAAAAAAGGGTTACACAAAAAAGAGTTAGATAAATAAATGATTTTCTACTCAAATAAATATTTAAGAACACAAACCTTAAATCATAGAAAACTCTTAATGACAAAGACTCTTGCAAATCTTAAAATTGAGGATAGTTTCAAAATGCTTTTATAATGGAAGTTATTTATGTTTCACGCGGATCACTAATGATAATGTCTTGAGTGTTGATAATCATGAAACAAACAAAGATTTGATTAAGGATTTGATAAACATCTAAATTTTAACGCTAAATATTACCTCGGTTTTTAGGAAATCCTACGTATTAGAACATTTAATTTACAAATAAAAACTACAATTAAAATAGAGGTTCCAATTTTAGCGCTAAATGTTCCCTCAATTTTTAAGAAAAATTGACGAGAACATTATAGTTACAAATAAAAGATACAATTAAAAAAGAGGTTAGAACACCAACATGGCACACATGCATTGGAATCATATTACTTAGTTAGAATAGCAATGATCAACTATATTCAAGTCGTAATGTCTCTTTTGAATTATCAAACAGGCTTTTGAACTATTTAAACATCTAATTATCACTCACACACACACACACACACACACACACACACACACACACACACACACACACCACACACACACACATACACATACACACACCCACACCCACCCACCCACCCACACGCAAGTAAGCACGCACACGCGTGCAAGCAAGCACACACACCCACACCCACCCACACCCATGCAAGCAAGCACGTACAGGTGCACAAGCAAATACACATACATGTGTGTGTGTGCACCACGCCAAAAATGTAAAAAGACAGTGCACTTTAGACAACACTTTTTCACAAAGCGCTGCTATAAGTTGTAAAAAAAGTTCGCTAAAAAAAAAGCGCTGCTAAAGGCTACCTTTAGAAAGTGTTTTTTAAAAGCACTACTAAATGCTGTACATAGACCCCACCTTAGAAAATACTTTTACAAAAGCGCTGCTAAATGTTAACCTTTAGAAAGCGCTTCTGGAAAGCGCTGCTAAAGGACCCCCTTAGAAAACGCTTTCAAAAAGTGCTTCCTAAGGTTATTCAGAAAGCGTTGCTAGAGGCCGACCCTTAGACATCACTTTCTGAAAGCGTTGCTAGAGGCTCCCCCTTAGACATTGCTTTATGAAAAAGCGTTGCCTAAGGCCTTTAATTTTTTTTAATAATAAAACATAACCCTATTTTCATTTCATTCTTTCTAATTCTCAGAACTTTCTCAAAACCCTTTTTCTCTGCAAAACCCTTCTCCTCTGTTACAAACTCCCTTCACGCACAATTATTTTCACTATCAATCATTCCCTTCTTCGATCACCCTCCATCGAAGCTGCTTTGAACAACCTTTAACACATCAACAACTTCGTTCACTTCCGAAGCCAGGTTCTCTCTGTCTACGATACAAACTTCTCCGTTTTCGTTTCCGTTGTTCTCTACAAGTTACAACGTAACAACACACATTTTTCCGTTTCTGTTTTGCTCCGAACTCCTACAATTCTCTCCTTCTCAACTTCTCACCGCCATTTTTGATTTGGTAAGGTTCGGTTACCCTTCATCTAGGCCTTAGTGTTAAACAGAGCTGATGTGATAATGATTCGTCAATCTTGAATATGCTGATTTTGTTTGATTTGCGAGTTCATTGGTTTGTGTTGATGTATATTAAAATTCTGTATAACTGTGTTAACTCTGTAAAGAGGTTGTGATGTTTAGTTTTCCTTCAAGTTAGAGTTGCTAAGATGTGATAATAATTGATTTTAGTTTTAGGTTTTTGAACTGTGATGTTGAAGGTTCCTGGGATAAAATTCTGAAAAATAATACAGTTTGTTATGCTTGTTGAGTTTGATCTAACTTAGTGTTTGTTTAAGTTGAAATATGGAGTAGGCTGACCGTGATTGATGTGTTTGGGTCAAGATGCGGTGAGACTTGTCAATATCTTGTAGCTTTGTTTAAAATTATGTTTCATAAGTGTTGAGTCATGCTGAATCTTGATGGTTTTTATGTTATGATTGTAAATGACAAGCATTGCTAAATATTACACGTTTTGATGTTCTAAAATCGGTATCGTTGCTTCAGTTTAACTTTTGATGGTCGTATCTTTCTACTCATTTTAAAATTAAGGGAAGAAGTTTTATGGTAGCACTTAACTTAATTATTTAATCCTGATTCTATTTGAGAAAGAATAGTCAAAACATCATTGTGTTCTTTGTTGTTTAAATCCAGTTGAAGATAAGGTAATGAAGTTTCTTCCCGATTTTTTATTTGTGTTTTAAATTTAATTTGAACAATAGTGTTAGGTTTATATTTTTATTGTGAGAAATCTGGTTATAGGACCCTAGTGTATTCCATCATTCTGTTGCACTTAAATAACCTAACCTACCTGCTAGAGTTTTCCTCAACATACTAAATTAGTGTTGAACCAGAGCAATTTGTTCAATACTGGCATAAAAGTATTATATATGGAGACAATTTTTTCAATACTAGCAATTTGTATAAAGTTTTATATATAAAGTTTGATCCATCAAGTTTTCATCATATGACTAGCAGAAGAGTTTATATAGGGGTAGGTTTATACTTATTTGATTTATTGAAATTTGCAGCTGCTTGGTACATGATAGTTAAACAAGCAAATAAACTTGAAATTTAAGAAAACATTGAAATGTTGGGCTTCATGTTTGATTTACAAACTTTTCCAGTGCGACATAAATTTGATTGTTTTTCAAGTTATGTTTGATATGTGCCAAATATTTGATTGAGACTGTCTTTATTAATGAGATTGGGAGATGTTGGAATAAAGTGTGTAATAGAAGGAATTAAGGTGTTTGTAGGAGGTGAGGTTTGGTGTCTTTTTGAGTAGAATATCATGCTTTCTTTGTATTACATTTGAGTGAAACATAGATGTCGGTATTTTTATTCGAATTGTTGTCCGAAAGTATATCCTCATTACAAAATGATTTCTTTGCACATTGCTTGAGAAATTAACTGATGAACTTATTAACTTTGTGAATTTTCTATAGGGGTTACATGTGAAGTGTAAAAGTTTGATCGTTTACAATAATCTTACACTGTGTGGGTCTAGAAGTTGCTTACTTCTCGACGTTGCTGTTCGGTAAATCCGAGGTACATTTCTTCCTCAAATTACCAATACTGGTGTGAGTGACATTCTCATTTATGAGACAATATAATTTGTGATGAATTTATCTAAAATTGCGTGAATTTATTTCTACTTTCCTAGCCTAATGTGTACTATTGTATTTGTGTTTGCTTGCTCTGGATCCATTGCGTGTAAACTTTGCATTTTGACAGAAACGTATTATACCGTTTTGTGCCCCAATTAGTTTTTTTGTTTAGCTTACTTAGTAGTAAAACCATGGATAAAAAATGGATGTCTGCCGATCGATTGTCAAAAGAGTATGATAATAGGGTATTAGAATTCGATAAGTTTGATGTTGAACACACTGAAGACCCCATTCGAATGAAATGTCCTTGCTTGGGTTGTTGTTATGTGGGTCGGGTTGATGCAGATGGATTGAAATCTCATTTACTGAGGCATGGAATTGATGAAAGTTATACGTGTTGGATATTTCATGGTGAGAAAAGAAAAGAGAATGTTGAACCAGGGGAGAAAATTAATACGACCTATGCTTCATACGACAATGTCACAGATACATACGATTGTGATCGAGTCGAAGATATTGTAGAAGCACTTGAAGAAGATCTTCAAGATTGTCCAAAATGTTTGAGAGGTTGGTAAGCAATGCAGAGAAACCGTTATATAAAGATTGCACCAAATTTACAAGACTTTCTGCGGTATTAAAGTTGTACAACTTAAAGGCGCGCAATGGATGGTCGGAAAAAAGTTTCACATAGGTATTAGCCCTTATGAGAGATATGCTTCCTGAGGATAATGTTCTTCCTAATCGAACCTACGAGGCCAAAAAAAATGTTGTGCTCTATTGGCATGAGCTATGATAATATACGTGCTTGTCCAAATGATTGCATTATGTTTTGAAACGAATATGCATCATTGGATGAGTGCCCTAAGTGCGGTATATCTCGCTATAAGAAAAAATTATCTCCAGCAAAAGTCTTATAGTATTCCTATTATTCCGAGATTTAGATGCATATTTTGTAGTGAAAAGGATGCAAGACACTTGACTTGGCATGCAGATGAAAAAAATATCGATGGAAAGTTTCGACATCCGGTAGATGCACCGTAGTGGAAAAAAATTGATAATGATTATCCTGATTTTGGAGGAGAAACAAGAAACCTTTGCTTGGCGTTATCTACTGATGGAATGAACCCGCATTGTCTTCAAAGTATCTCACATTCCACATGGCTTGTGATTCTTATGATTTATAACCTACCTCCATGGCTATGTATGAAGCGCAAGTACATGATGTTATATATGTTAATTTGTGGGCCTAAACAACCAGGAAATGACGTAGACATATACTTGAAACCTTTAATCGAAGATTTGAAGATTTTGTGGGAGAATGGTGTGGAGGTTTATGATGGATAAATGAAAGAAAGTTTCAATTTGAGAGTGATGTTGTTTAGCACAATTAATGATTTTCCAGCATACGCAAATCTATCCGGGTATAACATTAAAGGTGAAAAAGCGTCTCCTGTCTGTGAAGATGGAACCGATACGATGCAATTAAAAGTTTGTCATAAGAATGTCTTTCTCGATCATCGTAGATTCTTAAATTCTAAACATCAATATCGTGGATGGAGAAAAACATTCAATGGAGATACCGAACAACGTAGAGCTCCATCTGGATTGACAAATGACCAAATTTTTGGAAAGGTGAAAGATGTGAGTATTCAGTTTGGCAAGCCTTTTTCACATTCAGTTGTCACAGGTGGGTGGAAGAAGAGGTTGATTTTTTTGAATTGCCATATTGGAAATCGTTGTATGTAAGACATTTTCTTGATATTATGCATATTGAAAAAAATGTATTTGAAAGTGTTATTGGTACGTTACTCAATATAAAAAGAAAGTCTAAGGATGGACTTAAAGCAAGGGAGGACATGGTAGAGATGGGAATAAGAACAGAATTAGGACCCGTGAAGAAAGGAAAACGAACATATCTACCACCTACTACTTATACTCTATCTAGACAGGAGAAAAAAAATATTATGTAAGTTTCTGAGTAAAGTTAAAGTTCCAGAAGGTTACTCCTCAGACATTAGAAGACTTGTGTCTATGAAAGACTTGAATTTAAATAATTTAAAGACACATGATTGTCATGTTATAATGGAGCATTTTCTACCAATAGGTATACGTTCTATTTTTCCAGATAAAGTAAGAAGTGCCATAACTTTGTGTGAGCTTGAAATGTATTTTCCTCCCTTAATTTTTGATATAATGGTACATCTTGTTGTTCACCTTGTGAAAGAGACACAACTGTATGGACCAACTTATATGAGATGGATGTATCCTGTTGAGTGTTATATGAAATATTAAAAGGGTACATGAAAAATCAAAGTAGGCCAGAGGGTTGTATTGTTGAACAATACATTGTTGAAGAAGCAGTTGAGTTTTGTACTGAATATTTGTCCAATCTTCAATCCGTTGGACTACCCAAATCTCATATTTTCGAAAGAAAGGAAGGAAAAAGTTAATTGAAAATAAAATTTTCACAGTGCCAAGGGCTGAACGGGATCAAGTACATTTGTATGTTTTACACAATGACAATGAGGTTGAGTCGTATGTTGAAATACACAAGAATGAACTTCGGGGTTTAAATCTGAATAGAAATGAAAGTTGGATAGTACTAGAGCACAATCATAGTTTTATACAATGGTTCAGGGATCATATTTATTCAAGTTTTGATTCATATCCCGCTTCAATTACAGAAAGGTTTAGATGTTTAGCATATGGTCCGAGTTTGCATGTGTTTTCTTATAGTGCATACGCAATTAACGAATACACATTTTATACTAAAGAACAGGATGATAAAAGTACTATGGAAAATAATGGTGTCACCATCATAGTTGAAGCAATGCACATTTCAAGTATGAAGGACTTAAATCCCAAATATGCAAATTTGTCATATTTTGGGGTTATCCAACACATTTGGATGTTTGATTTTGAGAAGTTTCAGATTCCTATCTTTGGTTGCAAGTGGGTACATAATGGTGGCATACGAATGGATAAATCAGGATTTTTGCAAGTGGATCTTAATAGGGTGGGGTACAAATATGAGCCCTTTATTCTAGCCTCTCAAGCTAAACAAGTTTTCTATGTCACTAATCCAAAAAGTACGAAATGGTCTATAGTGCTTTTGTCTAACAAAGTGATTGGCGATAAAAGTGTCGATCAAAGTGATATTGATGTTGAGAATGAGTCATATAGAAGAAATGATCAAGATGAGAATATTATAGTGGATGAATCATATATTAGAAAGGATCATAATGAGGGAATTTGGATCAACCCATCATTTCGCGTTGTTAAGAGGCAAGTAATTCATACTCAAACCGAGAAAATAAAGAGACGTTAGTGAAAAAGTAATTGTGTGTATGTTTTTATTCTCTGTTTGTATACTTATATTGTGTTTATGTTTTTATATTGTGTTTATTCATTTAATACTATACATTAATTTTCTATCGGTGACTTTATTACAGGTCACATGGCTAGTAACGAGGACAACCCACCACATGAAGCTTCTAATAATGATGGTACTTGTGTTTATGTTTTTATATTGTGTTTATTCATTCAATACTATTTGAATTTACATTTTGTGTTTATGTTTTTATATTTTGTTTTCTAAATGAAACAGTTTAAGATAATGATGGAAATGAAACAGTTCAAGATGTGGAGCATGAAATTAGACGAGGAATAACCATCATGAAGTCAACCATTCGTGCAAGAGATAGAGGAATCATGTATGACGTACATTTGAATCAAGAAAACCAACTAATTGAGCCTAACAATTCAAAGTTGACAAGTTATATTGGTTCTCTTGTACGGAGATAGGTTCCAATCACTTGTGATCATTGGAGTAAAAAAGAGTTGAAACCCGCTAAAGAAAAAATTTGGAGTGAGATAAAGGTACCATAAGTGATGTTTTTTGTTTTTGTTGACGAATATGTCTTTAAATTACTAATGCACTCTATGTATGTTTTTTTGTAGAGGTCTTTTAACATTGATGAAAATCAAAAGCCCTATTGTCTTCAACTGGTCGAAAAAAGACTTAGAGGGTTTCAAACTTTTTTAACAAAAAAGTTTCTTAGGGATGCCAATGGAAATTTTGTTGATGGAGAATATCCAAAAAGGTATGCCGACTTTGTCTCACTTGAAGAATGTCATAGTTTTAAAACCAAATGAAGAGACAAAATTTTTGAGGCTGTGAGTGCCGTAAATTGCGAAAGAGCATCAAGTCCGTCGTATCCATACAAAAAGGGGCATATGGGATATGCACGCTTACAACAAAGAATAGTAAGTACTTGTTAAATGTTATGATATAATTGATGTTATTATTTCTCATGTGTTATATTCTTGATCTTAATTATATATATTTCTCTTGACGTGTAGCTGGAAGAGGAAAAATGTCAAGAAACATCTCTTCCAAAACATGTTTTGTGGCGGGCTGCTCGTGTTGGCAAGGATTGAGTTGCTAAGAAATATGTGCAACAAATTTATCAGGAATGTGTAAGTATATCGTTATTCCTTTAATTAATACAAATAATTCATGTTTCTTAATCACCACTAATTTTGATATGCATAACACTTTGGGTGATTTACTTCATCATAGACCTCTCCCTAATGGACATCTGAAAGTATTTGTTGATATTGCATTAGATCTAGATGTGTTGCTACCGATACCTGACATTGTTTCAAAGACAACATTGTTGCGAGATGCAATATGATCGTTTGTTGCATGATCGTTAGACCTCATTTTCGTAGATGATCAAGTATGTTGAAAACTATTACGAATCTTTTAGTATTCAAATGTCAATTCTGAACCATTATGTACATTTTTTACATGGTCATGTTAGACTCCTACAAAACCTGCATCTAAGAATAAAGGAATTTTACGGCACAACGAGTTTGTTGCATCACAAAAAGAGGTACATTGAAAGTGTTAATTCTATGATCCAAATTCAAAAACTGCATGATTTTATCATTTACCTAAGTTATATGATTTTTAGGTACCCGCTCAAGAGTCACAACAAGTCAGCCAGAAAATTAGTAACGTATCCAACAAAAAAAAGGATATTCCAAGACTGTGGAAAAAATATTTTGTACCTCGATTTCGGATGTGTCTTGAAACACTTGTGGAACATCAGATTTGATGCATGGTGCTATTCGTTAAATAGATATGGAGGAAGGTATCTTTGATTTTTCTTGCTCTGAAACAATTGCAGAAGAGGACATGGAACATATTTTTTGGCATACAAAATTAGGCATCAGTGTTGTACATTCATACATCCGGTACTCCGATCAATCTATTATTTAATTAGTTGAACAATTTATTTACATATTTCAATGAAAATAGTCTAATGTTTATTATGTTTTTATTTAAGGTTCTTGTATGACAAATTGATGCGCGGGAATCAATTGTCAAACAGATTATATTTTGTGTCTTTCGCCTGTGTCAACAGACCGACAATTGTTAAGGATCCAGATTCAGTAAGAGATCACTTAGTCGAGAGATTTATGGCTAGTAGTACAGAAAGTTTGTATCTTTTACCGTATAATCCTGACATAGGGTTAGATTTTCATTCTAATTTCATTCTAAATTTTGTATCTTTTGCGTAGAAAATTTCCATCTAAACTTTTGTTTTAATTTACAGACGTCACTGGTTGTTGGTTGCTATGAATCCTATAAAGAAGTGGTGTATTATATGAATTCGGTAGATGGTGATTGGACAAATTATCCGGATATGAAGTTAATGGTTGATACTTAAGTGAGATTGTTCTAAATATTCATGTGTATTTGTATATTTAATTATTTCTGTGAGAATGTTCTAAATATATGTTTTTATTTTGTTAGATCAATACAAGTATTCCGCTCTCAAAGAGACGCTCGACTATCACGGTCTAGATCAAGCAACATTGCATGGATCAAAGTGGAGGTATATTAATTTGGTATATTAATTTTCACAATTTTGCTTATAATAGTGATGCTACTTGATAAAACAAGACAACTATATATTCTTATTTGTTTTTCTATGTAGTGTGCTCGTCATCGTAATGGTATAGATTGCGGATACTTCGTTATGAGGTTTATGAGAGAAATCCTTCATTTTAATCGAATAGAGCTTCCAATCACAATATGAATTTATAACATAAGATTTATTTTAATATTTATCGAATATTTCATATAATTTATTACTTTTAACTAAATCATGCATATTATGTTTTGTTATGTAGTACTTTGATGAATACAAGTGTGCTCATTACACGAAATATCAATTGAAAGAAATCAAGGAGGAATTGTGTGAATACTTTATTGAGAAAAGATTCATATAAGGTATTGGAAGTTGAAAAGTGTTATGAAAAATTAGGTTATATGTTAGGGCTGATTTTGGTTAGTGTTATGAAAAATTAGGTTATATGTTAGGGCTGATTTTGGTTTTGTTATATCAAATGGTTTATGTGTATTGAACTATAATATAATGGTGTATATATTTTGGATTATAATGGTGTATATATTTTGGATTATAATGGTATATAATGCCTATGTTTACAAAGGCTTGTTTGTTGAAATAAAGACTCATTGAAATATAACGTTTGAATTATAGGTTTATGGGATAATTTCCAAAGATATGCCTTCTAAAAAATAAAGAATAGGCAGCGCTTTATGTAAGAGAAAATAAGTCAAATATATTAAAAAAATTGTTGACTTTAGGCAACACTTATATCCAAAAGCGCTTCCTAAAGGGAACCAATGAAAGCGCTTTATAAAATTGCTCCCTAAGAAGGACTTTAGACAGCGCTACCTAAAACAAAAAATAAGGGAATTTTTTAAAGGTCTAAGGCAGTGCTTTTAAGAAAGCGTTGTTTAAGGGGTTCAACAGACAGTGTTTTTGATTAAAAAAGATCTGCCTAACATTGTCTTTAGGCAGTGGTTTTTTTCATAAGTGTTGCCTAACGTCAACGTTAGGCAGCGCTTTTGACTAAAAAAGCGTTGTCTAAGGTGGTCTAAGGCAGCGCTTTTTTCAAGCGCTGCCTAAAGGCAACGTTAGGCAACACTT
Organism: Vicia sativa; assembly: GCA_021764765.1. NCBI lineage: Eukaryota > Viridiplantae > Streptophyta > Magnoliopsida > Fabales > Fabaceae > Vicia > Vicia sativa. The sequence goes on along the minus strand of CM038794.1, from coordinate 246,364,715 downwards.
TTACATTAAAAAAAGCGCTGCCTAAACCTATAGCCGCGCAAACTTAGTCAATAGCGCTTTAAAGCAGTGCCCAAAGCCAAAAAAAGCACTGTCTATGTTCTTGTACGACGTAGTGGTGTATGTGTGGGGAACATATAAAGTATGATTGTTTTTATAATGAGAGATAAGGATGAAATATCAACCAATGAATTAATTAAGAAAAATGTTAATGTAAATATTAATTTCTCTCTCTTGACTAATCTAATTGTTGCTATTTATTCCTCTCATCTCTCGTTATAAAATGCTCCTATTTTGACTTACACCAAATCTCAACCATTAATTGCACTTGATCCTGACTTTTATATAAATATAAAAAATTCAATTTTAATAGTTTTTCACAAATAACAATCCTTATTCTTCATTCTATCTCTTTCTATCCTCATTATAAATATTTTACGCACTAACAAATTAGTATTTAAAATTCCGATTAGATTCTTAATCGTGTTTTCAAGAATGTCTAATTCTCTTTCAAATTTTAACTACAAAAATTTGATTGGATAAAGAAAATAAAAATTATCTCTATCTGACTTTCATAAAATCTTAAAAATTAAATGATTACTAATGGCTTCCCTGAACTTACTAAGAACGTAACTTATTATGCTCAAAAAAATAGCGAACAAATAGTGAGGCCAAGAAGAAAAATGCAAAGCGGCATTCAGTATTTAATCAGCAGTAGCTACAACAAAACTTTAATCGGTAGTAGATGCATGTATACTATTACCCTTTTAAGAAAATATTACACAAGGAAGAAGAAGACTTGGGCAAATAATTATATGACAACGCAACATATTCGTCTTCTATTCTTTTAATTAATGTAGTAAACACTCTCTAAATAATGCTTAGAGACTTGTTAAATATTTTTTAAAAACTAACGTCCTGACAGATCTGAAGGGAGACAAGTGGGGTCTATAACCCATGCATTTGTTGACTTAATATGTCGGGAAAAAAGTACCAATTGAAACTTTTGATAAATAGTAATAGTTTGAGAAAACTGACTTTGTGAAATGAAAGGCAATATGATGATGAAACACTTTCATTTGATAATGACTGGGCAGCTAATTTCCAGATATTCTTCTTTTGCTTCTTTGCAATTAGCATACGTCCTATTCAACTATTCACTTCATTTTATTTTTTGAATAATAAGAATTTTTATGAAATTACTATTGGTAAAGTGAAGAGGACCTTAAACTACCAAGGAGAATGGAAACAAGGAGGCATATACAGTATATATGGATCAATATAATTTGTACTTTATCATGATCCAAACTGGTTTACTTTTTAATATAAAAGTCAAATATATTAAATAATTTAAAATGATTTTATAATCTGTAATTGAACATCAAAACCATGATAAACCAAAATTATATTGATTCAAATTAAAGGCCATGTAGAAACAAAGGGAATATGTCTCTTTTCAATCACAACAAATATGTGTGCATGACCAATGTTTGTTACACTCTTTGGTTTTAAATATAAACAAAGTTAATCCAATTTGGTAGAATATCTATTCTAGAATGTGGTAGATAGAAACCCAAGCAGAAAGCTGTCCATTTATGTTTTGCTGTTGAGGTGGATTATGCAAGTAGCAAATATATCAAAAGAAAGAAGCAAACAAAAATGAAATGGCTTTTGCTGGAAAAGTAGTTTCACTTTAATTTGGTCAAAAAGAAATAACTTCACTTTTAATTATTGAGATAAAGATTGGTTATTGTGTTTCACATACAATATGGGACTACTCCTTCATAGGATAGGTGTGAGATGGAAGATCACTTGAATGAAAATATAATAATTATAATATTATGTTATTATTTTAATTAAATACTATAAGTGTTAATAGTGTGTTTATAATATTATTTTATCATTTGAGTTGAAGAAACTACTACTTCATAGGATAAGTTTGACACACATTGCAAACACACTATATAAAATATATTATACGTAGTACTATTTTTTTCGATTGATTTGTGGAAGGAAAAATTAATAATAAAACATATTTGTATCCATTGTTATTGGTATTGTTATTTGGATCAAATTGTTAGGAAAAAATAAAATATAGAAAAAAATCAAAATAATAATATGAGAGATTAACCTGAAAATTTTAAAATCGGAGAAAAAATCATAACTGTTGTAAAAAAAACAACTAAAAAATATTACAATGTAAAAATTGTTATAATACATAGACTACATTCAAACACTCCAAAGGCCAAATACATCCGCACTCTCTAAAGTAAATATTTAACTACCTCTCAACACTAAAAAAAGAAGAGTATAGAAGAAAATAAAAAGTCAAAAATATGTTTAAAGTATTTTTGACTGGTACATCTTGTAAAGAAAATTTTATATATATATATATATATATATATATATATATATATATATATATATATATATATATATATATATATATATATATATATATATATATATATATATATATTGCCTTACTCCTTCTTAATCCACTAAACTAAGCGATGTGGGACTTAAAAAAATTTTAATTCTATATATAGTCTTAGACTTCCTATTTTTTTACAAAAATAAGTGATGTGGGCTTCTACAACATGTACATTTCCAACCAACCCCAACAATCATCACCTTTATTGAAAATAATACATTAACTAGATAGAGTTTCGGCGATGCGCGGGGGTGAGATAAATTTTTTGTAGTATTACAAATTTAAGTTTTTAATTTATTTATTATAAAATAATTGAAATTGATTCATAAATAGATTTTAGACATCAGAATTGAGATGAATTTTTTGAAATACTATTGTAAATGTAGATTTTGTATTTATTTATTTATTATAAAATAATTGTAATTAATTCATAGATAGACTTTATCAAGTGGACAATGATTTAGGTATATTCAAATAGTTTGTAATTTAATTTTTCATTTATTATAATAGTTTTTTTTGAATGATTTAAAACAAAATAAATTTTTAATTTATTGTTTAGATTCACAAATATTTGTCTTTGTGGAAGTTGAACTTGTGATTTCAGATAGAGAATAAATATTTCATTTTTGTTTTGTTTTTGTAAGGAGTTGAACTCGTGACATCTAATCGAGAATAATTATTGCATTTGATCTTTTGAAAATGAGCTTGCAGATGTGCCACATAGGACAATGATGTGACACAAATGAAAGAATAATTAGTACTAGTATGTGTCATGATATAATCTGCTGCTCTAGATTTAAAATTATATATAAATTTCATTAGAATCTCAACAAATTTTCTAAATTGTTTCTCTTATTTGACATTCTAAATTCTTTGAAGAAAGAGTTGTGGTGGTATTTATTGCATAAATCTTCTTGTTTAGCAAGCATGTGTATGATGCACAAAATATTGTAGTGATGATTTATAAAGTAAAATTTTAAATTTTATTATATAGAACTATAATAAAAAAATATTGTAGTTAGAATTTATAGAATTTTTTTAATGATGTATGAATAATTGATACATTGACCATCATATGTATTATATGATGTGCAATACTTTTATATTTTAGTTGTTAAATTTTAAAATTGTTAAAGTAAAACTCTAAATTTTATTATATAGAACTATAGAATAATTGATACACTGACCGATATATAATTATTTTAGTTTCATAAAAAAAGTAATGATTGTAAGACAAATATAACTAATATTCTTGAAAATATTACATTTTTGTCTTTTTCGAGATTCGAACTCATGACCTTTCATAAAAAATAAGCATGTGTTTTTTGGTTTTGAAAAGAGAAGAGTTTTGAAGGGTGCCACATATGAATGGCAAATATTGAGTATGTGACGTATGACGTGTCGTGATATTATGCGTAGTTTCGACTTTAATATATTATATAGATTATATAGATATAGATATAGGTTTTCATTGTCTTCACCGACAATCATACTCCATCATAAAGTGTATAGTCACTTGAAGCTACACCATTTCAAGATTTTTCACATTGCCTACACCGAAAATCGTAGTTTTAAAAAATTATCATACTCCACCTAAAGAAGACTATTTCACTTGAAACTAAACCACTTCAAGAATTTTCACATGCCGAATACAATATCGAAACTTTATAGTGTAACTTCTATGTTGATAGGAAGCTCTCCAACCATCGACATAATCTCACAACATACTTTGCATTAATGCCTATGTGTTAATCTGCTACCAATAACACATATATTTTCATGACAGCAGAAATATCATGAGGACACACTTCTCAATTTTCAAGATCACTCACTTTCACGGAAAGAGAGACATTACTAGCATTTGAATCAAAGCCCGTCTCTGACGCTGCACCATCCTAGAAATTATACTTTTTATGTATAATCTTTCCATATTTCCAACATCTCACAAATGTTTCATTGTTTTTCTTAGCAACTTCTTCAAAACTCAAAGTTTCCTTCCCATATATCAAAACCAGTTTAATATGCTCATAGGAAGATGGAAGAGACCATATGAGCTTCAAAGCTTTATCTTCACCATCAATCTTGACTCCAATAGTTTCTAATTCAGAAACAATACCATTTAGAACACTTAAATGATCAGATACTTTTGTATGTTCATCCTTACGCAAGCTATAAAAATGCTCCTTTATCAATAAGAAATTTGATATATATTTTCCTTAATATAGCCCTTCAAGTTTCTCCTAAAGCTCTTTGGCCGACGACGTACCAAGAATATTAGCAAGAATATTCTTAGTCAAAGGCATGTGGATTGTACTCGAAGGTTGCTGAAGCGGTAAAGCGACAAGCAAAATTAAGTATTTTTATAGGTATATCATATCGTCTCCACAAGGATTAGTGCATAGTGAATTTCCATTCGACAAGTTTTGTGTTCAATTGTTCAAAAAGATACACGTTAGTCTTTTCTTGACCATTTTTTCAAAAAATTTGTAGCATCCAGGATACGAATACTTGATCTCTTGGTTGCTTGACAAGCTATTAAGCACCACACCACTTCACACTTATTTACATATCTAAAACAATAAATAGAATAAAACTGTGTATTTCTCCACTCAAACAAAAAAGAATCATCATCAACATATGTTTACCTAAAATTTTCTTACGAACCCAACAACTCCAACAATCAAACATTTGCTCAGAAAACTAATTTCATGAAAAATCACAACCAGACAAATATCAAGGACACTGCAAGATTTTAACTTCTACTCTTGCTCCAATTCATAAAACCCTAAATTTGAATTATGGTTCCAATTCATCAAAATGGAAGAACAGCGAAATCGAAAATCTGAAATTGAAATCAGTTTGTTGTCTATCCACCTAACGTTCCACGACGTCAATTCTTCCGGAAAGAAAATTGAATTCGGATCCTTCTCGTTCGTATCGCATCATCACTACTCGGAGTGTTACACTATTCTTACAACAAACAAAGCATATGAAGAACGAAAAAACGTAGCGCTCTATCATGAATCTATATTATTTGATTGTATGTGAACGTTTGATATAGCCTCACGCAATTCTCTTTCGTTCTCCTTCAAATTACTAAAACTATATCCTATGAGGGAATATAACTATTTGGAAAAATTCATCTTTTAGTCATATATAGCCTAGGTGAAAATTTTACTTCTTATTCATACTAGTTCAGATCTAGTACTAGTGAAAAATTTAATAAATATAATTAGTATAAAATAATTATTTAAATGATTGGAGAATTTTTATTTTGTTTTTGAGATTATGTGATATTGAATGAGTTTTGTGAATTTGCAGAGGGAATACACCATTTTGAAGCAAAGAGTGCAGACAACAAGAAAAAATAAAGATGGATGAATCTAAAGAAAAAGTTGGAAGATTTCTCAAAAAAGAAGTGTTAGAAATTTCAAATTCAACCAAAATTCTACAAAAAAAAACAAGACTATAAGATCATAATCAGTTGCAGTGGCCTGATATTTCATATGATATATATTCTAATATTTCACATAGAATAACCCTCTATCAAATGGTTAAACATGAATTTATCACGTTGAGGATTTTGGTCAAACTGGTGGTGTGTAACCCTTTATGCATCTCCCACAATACTAGCACACAAGAAAAATGGCTCTTGGCATACATGTGTATATTTTCGCAGAATACACGACAACACCATCATAGATAATTGTAACTAATGCATATGGGAAGGAAATCGAAGAAATTTACTGTGGAAAATGATGCATAATGGAAGAAGACAAAGGTTTAAGAAAAAAATGAAATGTAAATATATATCTCATTTGTAACCTAAATCAAGGTGGAGCAGAGTGGCTTGGTGGTACACATGATGTGCAATCAAAAGGAAAACTTTTGGAATGTTTTGAGAATTTTGATAACCTTTGATTATGAGGTGCCACGTCAAATGTCACTAGAGCAAAAGTTAACGTCGTTTTAAGGACTAACGTGGATCTTCTTGAATAATTAAACGATCAGTTTAGAACTTTTTAAAATTAAGGGACCAAACTAGATCTTGAGGTATACTTAAGGGACCAAAAAGAGTATTTTTACCTAAAAAGAATTAAATTCTTCGAATAGTAGAGAACTCTCGAGTTTTCATTTTGTCTACCCTATCAAATACTTAAATCTATCACTCATTTTTACAAAACCTAAACTAATCGTCAACATCATCACGTAGCGCTCACGCAAAGGTTATTTCTAACACAGAGCGAGATAACAGCTGTATTGCTCGCGTCAGCGATCTCTCAACACAATACAAAATAACACAAAGGCATTAAGAATCGATACCCACATGAATATTAATCCTTAATACATCTCTAGAATTAAAATCCATTAGATGTTCTTCCTAAACTCGAATTCGAACTGTCTATCTCTACAACAACCCAAACCCAAATAAAGAAAGCAATCATCAACACTGATTTATAAAATCAAGTTTTATACAACACCATGAGTAATAAATATACATATAATCAAGATAAATATACATACAAACTCCAACAAATAGAGATTACAAAGAGAAGAGAAGAAGAGGAACCAAACATTTATTGGTTTGTCAACACCAATCGACGAGAGATTCGACTCCAGATCATTCGATTGCAACCTCTAAATGGTGTTTCCTAAGTCTCTACCAAAAATGGATGTTGATGGTGTTGTGACTCAAAAATACCCAACCCATAATCTAAAAATGTATTTTTGACCCTATTTATGGATTTTCAAAGTCGCAGGGCGCGCTTAGCCCCAAATCGTGCGCTAAGCGCGCTTTGTACTGTCATGAAAAAAATCAACACTTGTTTTCGTCATAACTTGAGAACTGTAACTCTGATTTACGCCCGGTTTGAAGCATTGAAAAGCTTATTCAATGTTTTATCTAACAATGACTAAATACCATGCTTTTATGACTATTTGAAATATGTGAAAATTTTATTCTTTGCTTTGTGCATTCTCTTTTATTGCTCAAAATCGCATCTTTGAAGTTGTGTCTTCGGCTCTTATTACTCGATGTTCCAATTATGAACGCATACCTACAAAAGTGATGAAAAAATATCAAGATATACACTAATGATTCAAAAACACATTTATATACAATTTCACACAAAAGCTGAGGCAAAAGAGTCGATAAGTGCCACAAAACTATATACAAAATAACGACATTTTGACACTTATCATAGGTCTCAAATCTAGTTCCTCCCACTTCTTGTTATCCATTTTAGAAATTTTTCCTTTCAATGCATTGTGTAATTATAATTGTATAAAAACATCTTGGACTTGAATTCCCACAAGTCAAAATTGATTCTTCCATCAAACTTTTCTAAATTAATCTTCACTGCACTTGAAAAATCTGACAGTGCAACCAAAAAATTTCCATCACCAAACCAAAATTTTCCCAACCAACACACAATATAAAATTTCTTTTCTAATGTGGAATATCAGACAAAACTGCAAACACAAAGCATACTAAAATTTACACTCCACCAAACCAAGACTCTTGATACCATTTGTTAGGAAAAAACAAAACATAGAGAAAAAAGAGGAACAAAATAACAACACAAGAGATTAACGTGGAAACTCCAAAATTTGAGAAAAAACCAGAACCGTTGTCAAATGACAACCAGAGAATATCACTATGTGAAAATTGTTACAACACATAGACTATCCTCAAACACTCCAAGACTCCAATAAACCCACACTCTCCAAAACAAATATTTAACGACCTCTCACTGCACTCTAAAACAAGAGTATAAGAGAAAATAAAAATTTAAATACAAAGTTAAAGTGTTTTTTACTGGTACATCTTGTAAAGAAAAACTTGAATCCTATATAAAGCCTTGGACTCTCTCTTTATTCATTAAACTAAGCAAAATGGAACTTCAAAAAAAACTTTAATTCTATATATAGTCTTGAAGTGCCTCATCCTTTACAAAAATAAGTGATGTGGGACTTCAACATGTATATTTTAAACCAACCCCAAAAAATTAAAATTTTTAAATTAAAGAGAATGCTAACTATTGTCATTATGATATTATTTAACTAATCAAAAGAAAACAATTTTTAAATAAGAAGTTCGAATAAGACATTAACAAAGATTTGAAGTCAATATCGAAATGCAACAAAATGTATTTCGATTAAAAAATGACTATTATATCAATTGGAATTCAAGTAAAGAAGGATGTTGTACAAAGTATGTCCTTTTTTCGCTCAATCTAATAGGCGAGACAAAAAATTACAAAGCGTGTCACTTTTTCTTTCGGCTGAAAGGTAAACTGAGGGGAACCTCTTCGCTTTTCACATTTGTTGGACAATGAACTAAGGTGAAATAATTCCCCTTTATTTTTGTGTGGAACTACTAATCTAGGAGATATGAATTAGGGGTCACATTTCACATCAGTTGAGACATTGCGATGAGTAACACCTGACAAACGAAAGTAGCACCAATGTGTCATTTCAATGATCAAATATATCAGCATTTTGCGATGGGTCTCCCCAAGCAAACCGACAAAGTAATATTTGCGAGGGGTACCCCCGCGCATAAGAGACATCAATGATAGTGTGCAGACTGTGCGTGTAAGATGCAGTTTCCAAGTATACAATTTGTGAGAGGCTGCCCCACACCTTATCTGACTGTTACATTTGTGATGGGAGCCATGTCGCCCTAAATGTTATTCATTAATAACACTCCACCCACCCCACCGCTCCTAATAATCAGTTTTGCTTAAATTTGTAATATTTATTCTTTCATTTCCAGTGCTCCCACTGTTTCTCTTCTTATTTTTTTCCTCTTCTTTCTCTCAACAACAACAACCAAAATCATCTCATTTTTTCAACTCTAACATAATATAATTTCAATTAATTTTGATAATTATTTAGTTATGTATTTCTTTTATTTTCAAATTTATTTTTTAAACATTTTTCGGTTTCATGTACCAATTGACTTGCTAGAAGAGTAAGAACTTAAGGACAAAACTTCAAGAATTACAATTATTGGTTCATCAAATTCAGATACACTCAATATAAATTTTTGAAATTTTTATTTATGTAGTATATATGTCCATCTAGTAGATTTATGTTGTGTATGTGTATATTTGGTTGGTGTGACTATTTCTGTTTTATATTTTTAAAAAATAGTACATGTAGATCGTATATGTATTTTAAAAAAACAGTATATGTTCATCAATTAATTAATTTTTTAATATTTTCGACATTAATATTTAATATTCATTATATTTATTTGAAAAACAGTATATTTATTGATTTTGAAAATTAATATCCAATTTTTTTTCAATTTTTTTTAAACAAATAACAAAAAATAGTATATGTTTTTTATTTGATAACGGTACCATTATATACTCTATAAAATATACATTTATAAAAAAAAAAATAGTGTATTTGTAAAAGAAGTATTCAGAAAAAGTATATTTATTTAAAGAATTATTTATGTAAAAGATATATTATTTTAATACGGTTAAAATAAGTATTTTGTAAAATAAATAAGTATTTGTAAGATAAACTATTTCTTAAAATTAGATATAGTTTTTTAGAAGAAAAAGAGTTTTTTTGAAAAGGTATAATATGGCAACATATTTATATACTCTTTTAAAAAAGAATAACTCTAAAATGTATATTTGTATGGTTAAATATTTTAGAAAGTATGTTTAATTAGAATAAATAGATAGCTATATTGTTTGGTTAAATATATATTTAGAAAGTATGGTTAAATAATTTTTAAAACATTACTAAAATTAGGTAGATATATATTGTATAAATAAATGATTAATTAGAGTGATATTGATAAGTTTATATATATTTGAAAAAAGTGAATAGTATAATATATATTTTATTTTTAGAAAAAACATCTGATATTGAATATTATTAAATCTATAACTAGTTATATGATGTTATCAATAAAAATTTAAAAATTTGTGGATAGATCACTCTCCCTTTTATTTAATAAAATTAAACATGAACATTGTTGTACATGTACAATATACAATATTATTAATTCTATCGTAGTTAGATGTATGACAGAATGTTTCCTGAAAGAAACAAGCTTAAACCGCCTTTAATTTTGAGTTTTATTTAATAAATACTAACTCAAGATTTCGTTGTTTAGAATCTTTCCGTCACATTAGGCAACATCGACCCTAATAGACATTACTAGATAGAAGTATAAAAAAATATGACCGATTTATGGAGCAGGACTTGAAGATGATTGGAAAGATTGACTTTAAGGCATTCCAGGTATAATTAACTTACTCATTTAGGCATCTCCTTTATATTTATTGAGATATTCATGATTATACTTTATTTAATATTTTTTGAATTCATACAACAATGTAGGAGAAGTGTTGTTGGGGTGTTAGAGATGAACTCCAAATTAAATAAAATTTTCACATAAAATGTGGTGCCCGATTTTTTGACATGTCAATGGAAAGCTCACCAAGTGGTGCCCGATTTAGCATCACAAGCTCACCAAGTGTTCTATGTCACTGATCCTGCTGATGAAAAGTGGTCTATTGTGTTTCTAAGTAACGAAATAAATGATCACACCACTCCAAATATAGATGTTGAGGATGATCCTTTCTTTAATACTTCACAATCCCTTGAGTCTGAATCAATTATAGATGATATTCTTTATATGAGAAACGATCACAGTGATGGGATTTGGATCAATCCATCATTTTATGTAACTAGAAAATAGAAAAGTAGGAATTCAACTACAAGGAAGAGGAAAAGGCCGACTTGATCTTGTATGGTTTATTTATTTGTTTTTTATTCTTTTATTGTTATTGCTTCTTAATGTTATTCTTGTATGGTATATAACTTTTTTACATTTTTATAGGTGAAATATGGCTTCTATTGATGATGAAAGTGGTTCGTCTAGTAAGAAAACAGTTGGTAAACGTGGTGTGACCCGATTGCAAAAAATTCACAAAGCCAAAAGCAATGGAAAGAGGATTGAGGTAAAATAGCTAGAATTTTATGATACTGTTTATTCTCTTGGAATATTAGTGAGACTATTTGAATGTTAATAAATATTAGTATATGTGTTAAGGACCAAATTGTAGGTATTTTGTACATAATTTTGTGGTCCTTAACAATGCCTTTTTATATAATTAGTATTATTTATTCTAGTATTTTGGTTTAAGTAAGTTTTTATTTAGTTTTTGTTCATAATATATTATTTAACTTAGTTTACTCTTAATTATAGGTTGTTATTGATTAATTCTCCCAAGCTTGGATTCAAGGACTTTTGAAGAGCTTTTGGGGATGATTCTTTTTGAAGATATTTTTTGGATGAAGGATGCATGCTACAGGTCGCGCTCAGCGCGGTTCCAGCATGAACGCGCTCAGCGCGCTTTACCGGGCTTAGCGCGGTCTTCGAAATTCAGAAAAAGGACAGACCCATGCTTTCACCTTTTGGCCACCAACCCATCACTTCCAGCTGACTTTTTTGGCTTGTAAAGGAAGGAAACAACACTTCATCATTATTATCTTTCATCTTTGTAAATTGAGGGCAAGAAATTGTAGAGAAAAACCATAGCTTTTCTTCTTGATTTCTTATGTTCATCATTTCTACCAACAATCTTGAGAGCAAAGCAACCATGGAAATGAGTGGCTAAGCTCTTTTTGTGTCAAGATTAGAGGTAGTTGATCTATATAGTATGTATTTCTTTTGACTCATTTGTGTATGAACATGGTTGATGATTAATATAGTTGAATATCTTTGTTCTTCATCTTTATACTTTGAGTTTTGCTTGGAAAAGAATACTTAAAAGTAGACCTAGGATATTCATCCACTAATGAACAAATGCTAGGGATAGATTTGTGTGTTAGTGTTTACAAAATATTGAACTTAATGCTTATCATGTCAATAGTTGTAGTGAGGGATCATGCAAAGATTAACATGATAACATTCACAATCTTGGTGGAAAATCTACAAGATTGAGAGGATATGTATTTATAGAAATCATCTACTATGTTCATCACTTAATTAATTGAATATGTATGAAAATAGATCAATGAAACTAATCTTGACATGCCTCCATATTTGAAAACAAACTCAAACTCTCTTGAATCCAAACCATAATTCTCTTTTGAAAATATTGATTTAGTTATTTGTTTGGAAACTCATGGTACTAGTAGAGTAGATAACAAACCCTTTGGTTACATAATCTTAAAATACACTTTTCTATTGAAAGACTACAACATACACCAATCCCTGTGGAATCGATAATTAAAAATACTTGTTTGCGGAAAAATCCTACAACAAAATGGCGCTGTTGCTGGGGATTGATGTTTGACGTTGTTAGTATAGCAATAGTTGTGTGTTTTAAGACATTTTCTACTAATTTCTCTTTGTTTCTTTTGTGTGGCTAGACTTTTTTAGGAATTAGTTTATGCGGGGAAGTATCTGGTCGACCAACTCCTTTTCGATCCCGAAATTGAAAGGACGGCTAGAAGACTTAATAGTAGTGCTAAAAGAAGAAAAGACAAGCTAGGCAAAGGCAAGAAAGAGGAGAAAGAGGAGAAACATCTACTTCTTCAACACCACCCGTGTTAGGAGAAGTCACCACTATGGCGGAGAATCAACCACAACCACCACCACCACCACCACCACCGCGGGGGCCGTGTGTCAATAGCCCTCGTCACAATGCCCAATTTGCTCGACAAGCAAATGCAAGGGTCGCGGAAATGAAAACGGGCTTGCTTCAACTTCTCTATGCAAGTCCATTTCATGGCCATGACCATGAAGATCCTTACACTCACCTTACTAAGTTTTATGAGATCGCGGGAGCGGCCGGGGCTCCGGAAGACCAAGAAGAACAATACTTCCAAAGGCTTTTCCCTCATTCTCTAGTGGGGAAGGAAAAAGATTGGTATCTTGATCAATTGCAAGAGACAATGACAAATTGGAATGTTTTGGAGGAAAAGTTTCTTGAAAGATTTTTCCCTCAATGACGTTTCATGGAGGCAAAGACCGCTATCTCGGTATTTTCACAAGGAGTCAACGAGCCTTTGAATCGGGCGTGGGAAAGGTACAAGTCTATGCTTAGGAAGTGTCCTAGCCACGGTTTTGACGAGCTTACCCAAATTCATATTTTCCGAAATGGTCTCCAACCTCAACACAAATTATTGTTGGATGCCATGGCGGGAGGTTCTTTGATGGCAAAAACACCATATGAAGCAATCCAAATAATTGAGAAGATGAGGAGGAATGATCATCAAACTCAACATGATCAAGGAGGTGTACAAGTGAAAACGGGAGTTCTAGAAATTGGTTCGAGTCATGAAGCACTTGTGGCGCAAAATAAATTGTTTGCGAAACAAGTTGAAGAATTGACAAAACAAATGGCTAGACTCCCTCAACAAACCATGGAGTTACAAGGAACATCAAGTAAGCAAGCTCACCAAATAGCTTGTTGTGAATTGTGTAAAGGAGATCATAAAACCGGATTTTGTCCTCCGGAAAATGAGGAAGCTAACTATATGGCCAACCAAGGGCAAGGATACCAACAACGAGCTCCTTACCCTTATCAAAATCAAGGCCAAGGTTACCAATAAAGGGGTAACCAAGGTTATCAAGGAGGGTGGAGACAAGACAACAATAACCAAGGAAGGCAAAATCCATATCAAACTCAAAATCAAAATCAAGCTCAACCGCAAAATCAACCTCAAAATCAAGTGAGATCTTCTAACATTCAAGACACTCTAGCTCAATTTATGCAAGCTTCTATGGCTAATCAAAAGAGCACGGAGGCATCTATCAAGAACTTGGAAACTCAAGTGGGGCATCTAGCTAAGCAACTTTCCGAACAAAGTGCTTCGACATCATTTTCCCCAACTACGCAAACAAATCCTAAGGAGCATTGCAAGGCTATTACAACAAGAAGTGGTAGAGTTTGTGATGAAAAAAGGAAAGTGGTTGAAAGAAAAAAAGGAGTTGTGGAGAAGGATGAAGAAGTAGTAGTGGAGGAAGAGGTAGTTGAAAAAGATGATGAGGTTGTAGTTGAAAAAAATGATGATGATGATGTGGAGGATGATTTAGTTGAAAATGAGGTGTTAGTTGAAAATGAAAAGGAGAATGGTGTAGTTGAAAAGGAGAAAGTAGAGGAAAAAAAGAAGAAAATGAGAAAGGGGAAAGAGAAGGAAGTGACTTATCCATTGAGAAGCTTACCATATCCTCACCTTCCTTCTAAAAAGGATGATGCAAAGCACTATGCTCGGTTTATGGATATTTTTAAGCAATTGCAAATAAATATTCCATTCACCGAGGCATTAGAGCAAATGCCCAAATATGCAAAGTTCATGAAGGACATATTGACGAAAAAGAAGCGGTACACGGATCAAGAAACCATAATGGTGGATGCAAGTTGTAGTGCAATAATTCAACGCACTATTCCGAAAAAAGAGAGTGATCTGGGGCGTGCAACTTTGCCCGTTACCATTGGGGATGTATATGTCGGAAAGGGATTAATTGATTTGGGATCAAGTATCAATTTGATTCCATTATCCATTGTGAAGAGGTTGGGGAGATTGAATTAAAGTCTACAAAAATGACATTGCAATTGGCGGACAAGTCTATTACTCGCCCGCATGGTGTAGCTCTAGACTTGTTGGTAAAAGTGGACAAATTCTTTTTCCCGGTTGACTTTGTTGTGATAGACATGGAGGAAGATGTGGATGCACCTTTAATTCTTGGAAGACCATTCATGAAGACGGCTAGGATGATGATTGACATTGATGATGGCTCAATGAAGGTGAGAGTTCAAGATGAAGAGATTTGCTTTAATCTTTTTGAAGCAATGAAGCATCCAATTGATAAGAAGGATTGCTTCAAAATTGATGTTATTGAGGAGGCAACTCAAGAAGTAAATGATGATGATGATAGTCGAGAAATTGAGGAGTGTTTGGAAGGAATGAAGATTTCCAAGGAAATGCACCCATGGGAGGAAGAAGAGGAAATTTTGAAAAAGGATCCAAAAGATGAAGAGCCAAAACTTGAGTTGAAAGATCTACCATCTCATTTGAAGTACGTGTTTCTTGAGGAGGGAGGTAAAAAGCCCGTAATCATTAGTAATACATTGTCGGAGAAGGAGGAGGAAAGCTTAATTCAAGTTTTGAAATCTAACAAAAATGCGATTGGTTGGGTTTTAGCCGATTTGAAAGGCATAAGCCCGGCTTATTGTATGCACAACATTATGATGGAGGAAGAGTACAAGCCGGTAGCCCAACCTCAAAGGCGATTGAATCCGGTGATGAAGGAAGTAGTTCGAAAAGAAGTAGTGAAGATGTTAGAAGCGGGAATGATTTATCCGATTTCAGATAGTACTTGGGTGAGCCCGGTACATGTGGTTCCGAAAAAAGGAGGTTTGACAGTTTTATCTAATGAAAAGGATGAACTAGTGCAAACAAGAAAAGTAACGGGGTGGAGAATGTGCATCGACTACTGAAGGCTTAACAAAGCAACGAGGAAGGATCACTTTCCTCTTCCGCTCATGGACCAAATGTTAGAAAGGCTCATGACAACAATACTATTGTTTCTTGATGGTTATTCGGTACAATCAAATATCGGTGAATCCGAAGATCATGAGAAAACGGCTTTCACATGTCCTTTTGGAATATTCAGATAGGCGATGCCTTTCGGCTTATGCAATGCGCCGACAACATTTCAAAGATGCATGCAAGCTATATTTGCCGATTTGATTGAGAAAACAATTGAAGTTTTTATGGATGACTTCCGCTTTTGGAGCGCATTTGACTTATGCTTGAAAATTTGGACACCGCCTCAAGAGGTGTGTGGATACCAATTTGGTCTTGAATTGGGAAAATGCAATTTCATGGTGACCGAGGGAATTGTCCTTGGCCACAAGATATCTTCAAGATGAATTGAGGTCGATAAAGCAAAATTGATGTGATCGAGACGCTTCCACCTATCAATGTCAAAGGCATTCGTGAGCTTTCTAGGACATGCGGATTCTATCGAAGATTCATCAAAGACTTCTCAAAGATAGCCAAGCCTTTGAGCAACTTGCTCAACAAAGATAAGTCTTTCTTGTTTGATAAAGATTGTTTATTAGCTTTTGAAAATTGAAGGAAAACTTGATAATGCACCCATAATCACCGCTACCGAATTGGAAACTTGATTTCAATTGATGTGTGACGCTAGTGATTATGCGGTGGAGCCGTATAGGCCAAAGGAAGAACAAAATTTTCCATGCTATTCATTATGCGAGCAAAGTTTTGAACGATGCTCAAATCAATTATGCAACAACCGAAAAAGAGTTGCTCGCGATTGTATATGCATTGGAAAAGTTTCGTCCTTACCTCATTGGTTCAAAGGTTGTGGTTTTCACGGATCATTCCGCGATAAAATATCTGCTTACCAAACCGGACTCTAAACAAAGGTTAATCCGATGGATTCTTCTTTTACAAGAATTTGATTTAGAGGTCCGAGATAAAAAGGGTTCGGAGAATTTGGTGGCGGATCATTTGTCTCGCTTAGTGAACGTGAAAATTACGGATAAAGAAAAAGAAGTGAAGGAGGAATTCCCGGATGAGAAGTTATTTGCAATCCAGGAGCGACCGTGGTTTGCCGACATGGAAAATTACAAGGCCGCGGGATTAATGCCGGAGGATTTGACTTGGAATGAGAAGCGGAAATTCTTAGCCGATACTAAGTATTATGTGTGGGACGAACCTTACATTTTTAGGTTGAGTAGCGATGGGTTGCTAAGAAGGTGTGTGAGTGATGAGGAAGCCAAAAACATTCTTTGGCATTGTCACAATTCCCCTTGTGGGGGACACTATAATGGATTGCGAACGGCCACCAAAGTCCTCCAATCGGGATTTTATTGGCCTTCGCTATTCAAAGATGCTTATGCTCACGCTAAGTCTTGTGATAAATGCCAAAGAAGTAGCGGTATAGGAAAAAGAGATGAAATGCCTTTGAACAACATGTTGGAAGTGGAAGTGTTCGATTGTTGGGGATTGATTTTGTCGGTCCTTTTCCATCTTCGTTTTCGAATGAATATATTCTTGTAGCTGTGGATTACGTGTCAAAGTGGGTGGAGGCCATTGCTTCACCTAAGGCCGACGCCAAAACCGTTATCAAATTTTTAAAGAACAACATTTTCTCTCGGTTTGGTGTGCCTAGGGTGCTCATTAGTGATGGCGGATCGCACTTTTGCAATACATTGTTACAAAAACTTTTGAAACAATACGGTGTAAAGCATAAGGTGACGACTCCCTATCACCCGCAAGCGAATGGTCAAGCCGAAGTGTCAAATAGATAAATTAAAAAGATCTTGGAAAAAACTGTTTCGGGTTCTCGAAAAGATTGGTCACAAAAATTGGATGAAGCTTTATGGGCGTATCGAACCGCCTATAAAGCTCCTATTGGACTAACCCCGTTTCAGGTTGTTTATGGCAAAATTTGTCACCTCCCGGTAGAGATGGAGCACAAAGCATTATGGGCCCTCCGATTCTTGAATTTCGATCCATCTTTGGCGGGTGAAAAGAGAAAAACACAACTCGTTCAATTGGATGAAATGAGAGATGGAGCATACCATTCAAACCGGAGGTACAAGGAAAAAGTTAAAGTCTTTCATGATAAGAAGATAAAGCTCAAGGAATTTCGGCCGGGGCAAAAGGTTCTCTTGTTCAATTCCCGGATGAGGCTTTTTTCGGGAAAACTCAAAACAAAGTGGTCCGGTCCGTTTCTAATCAAAGAAGTGAAAGAGTATGGTGCAATTGTCTTGCAAGATCTAGAAGGGACGAAAGAATGGACTGTGAATGGGCAGCGGTTGAAGCGGTATGTTGGCGGAGAGGTGAGCCGCGACATAGCCGAATCCATCTTCTTGAATGATCCTTGATCATTCCAAACCGTCGAGCTCTACCGTCGTTAAACAAAGCGCTTGTTGGGAGGCACCCCAACATTGTAAGTATTCTTCCTTGAACTCATTTTCACTTGTCCGAACTGTCATTTTGCTGTTTTCACTGAAAAATCAAAATTATGCAGATCGCGCTTAGCGCGCTCAGAGCGCGCTTAGCGCACATTTTGGCCCATCTGGCAGAAACTTTCGCGCTTAGCGCGGTAGGGGTCGCGCTTAGCGCGGTCTGGGAATTTAAAAAAAAATAAATTCAAAACTGGATTTTTGAGGCCCATTTCGTGGCCTGGTTGTTTTTAAAGGGTTAGGGTTCATTTTAAACTCTTTTTCCCTAGTTTCCTATTCATATCTCACTCTCTCAAAATTCCAAAAATTCCTCAACCAAAAATCATCGAATTCTTGCTAATTTCTTTGTTCAATCATCCTTCCAAGGCATCTAAGTAAGTGTTATATCCTTTTCTTCTCTCAATTTCGTGTGTAAATTGCATGTTTAGGTTAGATTTTGAAAACCTAGGGTTAGGAATTTTTGCTTTTTCTCTTAGGATTAGGTTGTTTAGATAGTAGAGATTGCTTAGGATGGTATTTTCGCTGCTAGTAGTAGTGTCTTTGTGGAGAAAATTGCTTTTGCGTAAGAATTTTTCGAAATCGCAGAGCCGCGGTTTAGCCGTCCGAATTTTGAAAAATTCTTCATTGTTGTGTTTTTCGATTAGTCGTAATGCTTTGGTTGGTTGGTTTGCTCGCTGTTGCATGAATATTTGCTAATGGACACCTCGTGTCACTTTTCTTGATTTTGTGTTGATTTTCGATGGCACCTAAAAGACAACGAGTTTCTTCTGGGCGGGTCGCCTAGGTCCGCTTCTTTCGACTGTTAGTGGGACATGCTCAGGAGGCTCGATACAAAGAGCTTGAGGAGCGCAACATTTGGACTGAGCGCATTATCCGCCTCCGTGAGCAGGGCCACTATGCAACGCCCGATGCTATTCTTTCTAACTACAGGTTGGATGTCCTCTGTGAGCCTCAGACGAAGGTTAATGTTGAGCTAGTGCGAGAATTCTACGCCAATGTTATTCCTGCTGAGGGGTGTGAATTTAGGTTTGCTTCTGTTGTGAGGGGGAAGTCGGTTTCTTTCTCTCGCACCGCCATCAACAGCTTTCTGGGCATTAATTGGACAGCCCCAGAGGATCAACTGGATATTTACCATGACCACCTAGCTCGTGGTAACTGGGACTTCAACATGTTAAGGAGCAAACTTTGTTTGTCTGGGCACTCCTATGAATTGAACTGGGCTGGACAACCATTGAAATTCAACAGTCCATCAAGACTAGTGCCGAGTGCTGTGTGTGGCTCGCATAACTGAGACCTCGGAGCCACACATCTTCGATTCCTATGGAGACGGTCGGCTTGATTGCGTATATGCTCGATGAGGAGCAAATTGATTTTGGTCATCTAATTGCAAATGAGCTGAAGAGGGTGACCTTGAGTTATACCTCTAATGGAGAGCGTATAAAGTGTGCTCTCACTTATCCTAGGCTGATTATGGGCTTGCTGAAAAGGGCGAATGTTGTCTTTCCTGCTGCGGGGCACCTCACTATTGATGGATTGATGATCATCGATCGATATTGTAGGGCCTTGGTGATATCTGCTGCCGTACTACCACTTCCTCGTGCCACCCATCCAAGAATGGAACATGCAGATGCATCTCGCTCATCAGAGAACATTCATGTTTATGCACGAGAGCATGGAGTACCTTGCTCTGCAGATCAGAGAGCCCGGAGTGAACCATTTCACTCGCACGGGAGAGCAGCTCAGTGCATATGCTGGTTGGCCCGGGGTCGGGCCAAATGTAGAGGAGGAGGTGGGAGATGGTGATGATCAGAGTGAGGATGATGGAGAGGGGAGTTCTAGTTCCGGTTCTGATTCTGGGTCTATTGGAGATTCGATTCTCGAGACTACAGACTGATCTTTATTTCCTTGTTTTTATTTTACTTTCAGCATTTTCTAGTGTTTAGTTTTTATTTTCGCATTTTAGTTTTAACTCTGGATTTTGTTGGTTGCCATCCATTTTTGGGGATAGGCTTGTAATTCCAATTGATATTTTGTAGGCATGGAGCCTAAGTACTTCTTTTTAAGTTTTAAACACCATTTTGGGGTGTCTTTTTATTTTATTTTATTTTGTTTTAGTTTGTTTTATTTTATTTTATTTTTATTTTTAGATTATAGTTTATTTAGTTTGAATTTACTTCTTTTGGGTTGTCCGATTTTTCAACGGTTCTCCAAAGTAAGTAAGTGTGTTTCACCAAAGTGATGGTGATGATAAAATTCTCGAATCAATCCACAAAGAAGGTACATATTTAATCGTTTTGTAGAATAATAACATGTCTATGAAATTTGTGCTTTATGCAAAATATCTTGGCATGTACAAAATTTTTGTGTTCACATTCGAATCATTAGGACATAAACCACATAGGTGAGAAGCTTCCACTTTTTACCAAATATAGAGTGTCTAATAGTTGTGTTAACTCGTGTGATTCATGCTTAATCTTTATTTGTTTGTGATAACTTGGAAACTTAGAGATGATCAAGGCAATTTTTTGTGCATCATGAGAAAAACCGCCAATTCTAAAAGGGCTTCAATTACCCGTGAGTGAGTGAATCCTTGTGAACCCTTTTGAGCCTAAATAGTATTTGTAGGATGAATTTATCAAATCGACTAATTGTTAAGTAGGCCACTTAATAGTTGTTGATAATCTTTGAAAAATTCAATGATAATTCATTCTATAAATTTTTCTTGTTTGTGAATACCAACCATTTTTGTTAATCAACCCTTGAAGAGCATATTCTTGAATAAAAAAGGATTGATATAAATGAAGTTGGGGAGGTGGATCAAAAAGAACCTAGAATTGAGGGCACAATGATCCTAAAGAAAGAAAAAGAATAGAGAAAAGAAAAATACATAAGAGAGAAATTTGTATATGAAAAGAAAACAAAATAAAAAAGAGAGGATCATTGTGTGAAAAAGAAAAGAGGTTGTGAATAATAAGAAGGAAGTGGGAATCAGTTGTGAAATGCTCTTCATTTTCTTTTACCCAATTCGTTTCAATGGCTTTGTACTTAAATATCCCTTGTTTCTAACCTAAGCCAAGTTACAACCTTGAAAGTCCTTAGTGATCTTTGTTTCCATTTTGTCATTTAACTTGTTTTGATGAATGCATGAATTGTTCTGGATGTGCATGACTATTAGTGAGAGTGTTTAGTCCTTTGTGAATATGCATTTTGTTCTTCATGAAACTTGAAGAAATGATTAGGTGATTCAAGTGTGAACATATCTTTTATTTTGTTACATGTGTTGATATATTGTGTTTAGAACTTAATTTATAGCCATGTTGTGTTTCGAAGAAGCGATCGATGTGTGCTTTTGCCGGGTATGTCGAGTTTGAACCATTATTCTTGTGTGAGTTTGCATGCTTGCATTTTGTTTCTTCTAGCTTTGTGAGATTATTGACTTTTGTTTGGGGACAAACAAAGAAGTAAGTTGGAGAGAGTTGTTAAGGACCAAATTGTAGGTATTTTGTACATAATTTTGTGGGCCTTAACAATGCCTTTTTATATAATTAGTAATATTTATTCTAGTATTTTGGTTTAAGTAAGTTTTTCTTTAGTTTTTGTTCATAATATATTATTTAACTTAGTTTACTCTTAATTATAGGTTGTTATTGATTAATTCTCCCAAGCTTGGATTCAAGGACTTTTGAAGAGCTTTTGGGGATGATTCTTTTTGAAGATATTTTTGGATGAAGGATGCATGCTACAGGTCGCGCTCAGCGCGGTTCCAGCATGAACGCGCTCAGCGCGCTTTACCGGGCTTAGCGCGGTCTTCGAAATTCAGAAAAAGGACAGACCCATGCTTTCACCTTTTGGCCACCAACCCATCACTTCCAGCTGACTTTTTTGGCTTGTAAAGGAAGGAAACAACACTTCATCATTATTATCTTTCATCTTTGTAAATTGAGGGCAAGAAATTGTAGAGAAAAACCATAGCTTTTCTTCTTGATTTCTTATGTTCATCATTTCTACCAACAATCTTGAGAGCAAAGCAACCATGGAAATGAGTGGCTAAGCTCTTTTTGTGTCAAGATTAGAGGTAGTTGATCTATATAGTATGTATTTCTTTTGACTCATTTGTGTATGAACATGGTTGATGATTAATATAGTTGAATATCTTTGTTCTTCATCTTTATACTTTGAGTTTTGCTTGGAAAAGAATACTTAAAAGTAGACCTAGGATATTCATCCACTAATGAACAAATGCTAGGGATAGATTTGTGTGTTAGTGTTTACAAAATATTGAACTTAATGCTTATCATGTCAATAGTTGTAGTGAGGGATCATGCAAAGATTAACATGATAACATTCACAATCTTGGTGGGAAATCTACAAGATTGAGAGGATATGTATTTATAGAAATCATCTACTATGTTCATCACTTAATTAATTGAATATGTATGAAAATAGATCAATGAAACTAATCTTGACATGCCTCCATATTTGAAAACAAACTCCAACTCTCTTGAATCCAAACCATAATTCTCTTTTGAAAACATTGATTTAGTTATTTGTTTGGAAACTCATGGTACTAGTAGAGTAGATAACAAACCATTTGGTTACATAATCTTAAAATACACTTTTCTATTGAAAGACTACAACATACACCAATCCTTGTGGAATCGATAATTAAAAATACTTGTTTGCGGAAAAATCCTACAACAAAATGCCACGTCGACAACACTAGTACTAGCATCTATAAAACTTATTTCTCCCCTACAGTAACAAGGGGTTGAGGTTCTAAACTGTGCAAAACCAATTTTTGCAACAACTTTGGCAATTTCCCTTTTACTGAACTATGTACGAGTGATGGTTACATACATGATTATCTTCTATGAGTTAGTTTCTTAAAACTATTTGAATGTTAAACACTATTAGTGAGATTGTTGATTCTTTATTTGCATTTTAATTTTGTTATAGGTTCAATGGAATGCCAGAGGTCAACCAATCAAGCATAATAGCAAGAATTTTGCTAGTTTCATTGGTGTCACAGTTCGTCGGTTAGTTCCAACAAGCTTGGGCAATTGGTGCACGAAAAAAAAATAAAGAGGCTGTGGGGGTTTATAAACAAAACATTTGGGATGAAATTGAAGTAACACACCGACTCAAGCTAGTTGTAAAATTTTAATTTCGTTAATCTATCCATTGGGATGTTTAAATAAACTGAACTATGTTTTAATAAACTGAATTATTTGCAGAAAGCTTTTATAATTGGCGAGGAACATCGTGACTTTGTATATAGAGAAGATGGAAAGTTGCACAGGGCATTCAGAACAAAAATGGCGAGATCATATCTAAAAGATAGTAAGGGTGGTTTTGTTAAACATCGTCCGACCAAATATTCTTTCTGTAAAAACAAGAGGATTGAGATAAATTTGTAGCCCAACGTATGACTACAAAGTTTCATGTAATACTTTTATCACTTGGATATGGATCCTTAAAGTTTTGCATGATTATAGTATTAGTGATAGTGTTGTGGGATGCATTTTTTTATAATAAATGCAGAAAGTTAGTGATGAGAATCGAGAAAGAGTGTTAAATCCTCAACATCCCTATAGAAAGTCAAGTTTAGGGTGTGCTCGTCTTGAAGCTGATATGGTAAGTATGTGTATAAATGTACTATACAATATTATAAAAAAATTTAATTGCTATGTTAATTTGTCAAAATATATATACAGGTAGAAGAGTTGGAAGTTGGTGAGATAAACTGTAATCAAGTGTGGAAGGTTGTCCGCGTCAATAAGAGCGAGGTGATTGATAATAGAGTGTTCAAAGAGTTGTGGATCAATGTGTAAGTCGAATGTTAATATTTTGGATCAATGAAAATGTTTTGGATATCGGTTAATCTCGATGAAAATGTTCAATGAAAAATAATTGGTTTTTTGGTTGTTAGCCTCCTGAATCCTTTGATAGTTCTCAGTTAGTATTAGAACTAATGATACCATGTCACCATACTATCAAGTAATTACAGGGGCTGTTTAGACATTAGAGATTCTAGCTAGCAAATATTACAGGGGTTGTTATTTCCAACATGCTCACATTATATATGTGACACTTTTTCTATACTCATTATTGTTACTGAATTTGTATTTTGTTAGTTAGTTTGAAGTCATTAAAATTGATTTTCCTTAATTAATTGAGTCTTTGTGTCTTATTTTGATAGAATAGCCATTAATTGCAACAAAGAAAGTTAAAGAGCATTAATTTAATTCATGTTAAATTATCTAACTATTGGTTGTTTCTTTTATACTTGTCAATGTCTGGAGAAGTTAACAGAAGCTCTATCTGAAGAAGAGAGACAAGACCTTGGTCCTACAAACATATTATTTGAAGCTCTTAATCTCCCAAACTACTCTGGACGTGTTAGGACTTATGGTTTTTGGGTATGTTCTAGGGACATATTACCATGCCAAACTTGCCCCACACAAATGGACTTTGAAAAATTGTATGGCTTTTGTAATACACTCAAAAGTAGATTGGAGGTGCTAGAGAGATAAAAGCTTGAGAGAGATAAGTTGGATAGATAGAAGCTAGAGAGGCAACAAACTGAAGAAGTGGAAGAAAGGCAACAACCTGAACAAGTGTTAGAGAGGTTGCAACAACCTGAAAAAGTGGCACAGAGGCAACACCCTGAAAAAGTGGTAGAAAGGAAACAACCAGAAAAAGTAGCTGAGAGTCGACAACCTAGTGATAAAGGTTCTTGCAACCCTGGATCATTTGGCAACATTCCCAAGGTAATTGGTTTCTTTATTAGCTCTCAAATTCGATATGGTTGTTCTTTCAATAATGATGTTAATATTTTTATTCATATCTTATTGGTTTAGGGTCTCTTTCATGTTAATATATATTTATCCTCCCCGAGTCGTTGTTTGGTTGCTTGTGGCAAACTATATAACACCAAAGGTAACACGATACATGGCATGATGTTACCACCTGGATATGTTAAGGTTAATATCGAAGTTGCTATTGTGCCAAATGCCCCATTGCCTATATATGTTGAAGGTGGAGATGTATCCATGGTTTGTCAAGCAATAGGAACAATTGTGCCATGGCCAATGAAACTTCTTGAATTTGTTGCTGAATGTGAAAAGGTAAATTACCTATAATCAAGTTGCTTGATCGCTACTTGTTTTATTATTTGATCACTAATATTAATTAATACAACTTTTTAGATTCCTAGTCAATCCCAAAACAAAGGTAACAATATTCAACACAGTGTTGAATATTCAGTTTCATCACCCAACAAAAGTAACAACAAATTCAAAATCAAAGAGTCTCCTAGAGTTGGCGGTTCAACTGGTATTGCAAATTTACCTTTCCTTGATATGTATGTGAAAAAGATGATGAGGGTTGGATCATTAATTCAAATAAAAATGGAGGAAAGTATATTTGATGAGGAGTTTTTAGAGCAACTACGTGTAGAGAGTATAAAGGAGATTCTTGATCACAATTGGTTAAGTGCATCTATTATCACTGTATTTTCCAGGTACCTCTATTATTGCAAATATTCTCTGATTTGAAAAATATATTAATATTAATGTTATTTGTATTGTTGACTAATATTCACATTGTTGACAAATATATTAATATCAATTGTTGTTCATTTCTAGGTATTTGTATGACAAGTTTATTAGTCCAAATGGATTAATAAATAAGTTCTCTTTCATATCCCCACATGTATCACGGGAGGATAATCTAGGAAATGCTATAGCAAAAATACTTTTGAAAGATGAGGAATTCAAGGATAAGATGATTCTTGCACCTTGCAATCTAGGGTGAGATTTCTATTCAAAAAGTTATTAAATTAACGAGAAAAAACTCTAATGAATGTGAATCTTTAATGCAATATTTAAATGTTGGGTGCAGGAAACATTGGGTGTTGCTTGTCATTAATCTCAATGCTGAGGTGATATATTACATAGATCCGTTGAATGGTGAGCCAGCAAAACATCAAAATTTTAAAACAAACTTTGAGAAGTGAGTATAGACTCTTTTAATTTAACATTTATATACGTATTATTATTTATAATAATTACTCATTTGAAGCTAATTTCATTTTGTTAGCGCTTTGTAAATTTATCGTGCTAATAGTAGTTCTAAAGTGCCTAAAGTGTCCAAGTCAAAGAAAATCTCATGGCAAAAAATAAAGGTATGTGTCCAAATTAATGTTATTTTAAAACAATTATGTGGAGTAAAATTAATCGATATAAATATTTTATTTGTAGTGTCCTCGTCAAATTAATGGCGTTGATTGTGGATATTTTGTAATGCGATTTATGAAAGAGGTCATCATGGAAAATGAATTTATGATCCCCACAAATGTACGTGATTTTAATTATTATTTTGTAAATTAATGTAATTTAATTGTAACATGATTAATTTTTGATGTTTTCATATTTGAAGTACTTTTTGACCACAAATGTCGTACCTACTCTCATGATAAGTTAACTGAGGTCAAGGAGGATTGGGCTACTTTGTGGTGGATGATGTTTTCGGTGAGTTTTTCCTTGACTTGATATTTGATAAATAAAGCAAATATTACTCATGGATTTAGAGTTCAAATGTTTTGACTTAGATGTTCAATTTTAATTTTTGAGTTGGATTTAGAGTTGTCGTATAATTGATTTTAGTGTTTTATTGGTTTAGAAGATATGAGACAGAGGTACTGAGTGTTCTTTCTTGGTCTCCAATTGAAATTTTGAAATAGGACAATACGAAAAAGTGACTTATATCTTATTGTATGATTGATTTATAGTTTTCCGTTTCTAGTGAGTGTTCATAATCATAATTTTATGCTTAAGTTCTTATGTATGATGATGAATCTATAGTTTATTGTATAATTGATTTATAGTATTACGTTTCTACTTGAAATTTTTAGATATTCGTAGTAACAATTGTAAGGAGTTTGATATCTAGTTCTGGATCATGAAAAGAAAGTTACACACAATTAAGTGTTTATGTATATTTTGAGAATTTGAATTATATTCTGTTTAGTATTTATATGCATCTAATAATGAAAATTATGGTCTATATATTTACATGTCATGTTCTTGTTAGACTTAATTAGTTCAATTATTGCATTAGTTATATTGATTTATTGTTATTAGTTTATAACAATCATTCCTTATTTTATGCGCTTCTTGTTAGACCCATATTAAATGTTTGATTATTCTATATATGTTGAATTAGTTTTTATTGTACAATACATAATTAATATTCCTTCTATGATACAGGAAGATAAGAAGCAGTTATTTTGCCTAGTAAGTGATTGTATCTATGAGTTCAACGCTTTTGGATCATGAAGTGTGGTTACTACGTGGGGTTGTTTTGTTATCCTTTCTTATTTTTTAGGTGTTTTGTTTAGAGAATTTAATTGTATGTTTTTGGATTTGGATTGAAGTACTCATAGATGGGCATCTACAAATTTGGCTATGCAAACACCCTCTTAATATTTTAGTACACTAAATGCCTTTTATATGTTATGATATTTGTAAACAACAGGATTTGGTTTAAAATGTTATTTGGTATTTGATGGATCATAATATATATGCAATGAGTAACTTAAAGCGTTATTTGTTTTGAATTGAATATATTTTTTTGATATTTACACCAAAAAAATGATTTTGTGTGTAAAAAAAAAATTGTACTGTACTTATTAAAAATATTGTATCAAATATGTACCATTTATTAGCACTTTCTTTGAAAGCGCTATCAAACATATATTATATATTAGCGCTTTTTGTTTAGAGTGCTATCAAAAAAAAAAAATGCAAAATACTGACTTCGATAGCACTTTAGTTAAAACGCTATTATAAATTGATACTTTAATAGCGCTTTTAAAGTGCTATTAAAATAGAAATATTTACAATAGTGGCGCGGTTAATAGCGCTTTTATGCGCTATCAAAAATAAAAAGTGCTATTAAATAGCTTATTTAGCGAAGTGACACCATGAGAAATGTTACACTTAGATGGGGAAAAAAGGAACTTGTCCATGTTGGATATGAGAAGAATTATTTTTAGAGCGTATTGTCTATTGGATTTCTGAAGCCTTTATAGAAATATCTGAAAAAGGCAAAAAAATAGAGCATCTGAAGTTGGCGGCTGAAACTACGCAGTAGGAAGTATGAGTGTTGCTAAAGTTGCATGAAGGGTGATAAATTTATTTATTTATTTATTAATTTATCATTTAGATTTTAGATTACTCATAACTAATTATTATTTATTTATTTATTTAGTTCATTTATTTAGCGTGAAGAGTTGGGTAAAACTCCACTTTTTAATGAAATCCATATGAGGACTCGTCTCAAGAGAAATGAAGAGTTTGATGATGAGTGCTCAAGAATCACTCAAGTAAGTTTTTCTTTTATTAAGTCATTTTATTTATTTCTTTTATGTGCCAAACTTATTTAAATCATTATAATATTTAATTATTTTATTTTTATAGGAGTATCATAGACGACTTGCCATATCGTTGTGAGAGCATCCTAAGTTACCTAGAGAGTCATTGGGATATCCCATTGACCCTAGTGTGGGTTTTCAGACTTGGTATGATGTATTAGTCGGAAAGAAGAAAAATAGAAAAGAGTATGGTGTTGAGGGGTATGCCGAAATTATCAATTGACGTGATATGTGTTTTAGAATGAGACTTGTTGATGGATAAGGAACATCAACTCCACCTATATTAACCGCTGAAATGCTTGAAACTATTAGAAACTTTAGCGAATACGGAGGCAACACGTGAAGTAGCAGCAAAAAATGCAAAAGTAGAAGAAGTGAAGAGAACAAAATAGAGATGCAATAAAAAATGAGGAGAAGAGAATTAGAGTTGCGGAAAGAAATAAGGAGGAAAATACTGAAGTATCAAGGAGCTATGTAGCTTGCAAATGAGCGGGCACAGAGAATTGGTCAATTTTCCGCTCCACAAAATTTTAGTGGTGGATATCGAGGAGCCCGTGGATATGGAAGAGTCAATGGATATGGAGTTATTGTTGAAGAGGAAGCAGAACATGAATTGGAAAATTTGAAATTAATTTGAAGTTTATTTTAATTTGTATGGAGTTTTTATTTTAACGTGTATGAATTTTATTTTAACTATGTTGAATTTTATTTTAAGTTTAATACAATTTGTATGGAGGAGTTTACTTCAATTTTAATTATGTTTGATTTAATTTTATAGTTTATTTAAATTTATATTTATAAAATTTTAAATTTTAAATTTATTTATTATATTAATTTTTTATAATTATAATATTTTTTATATTATATATTTTAAATAATTGTCAGGATAGCCTTTAATAAAATACATTCTTACATTTTTAGGGGGTTTACCCCAAACAAAAAAGAATGTGCATGCAATTGACCAGGAATTTAACTCCAAACAAATGACTGACAGATAACTACACCACACTACTCCTCTGCGCCACACTGTACCCCTACACTGAGATATATCTGCGTGTTAACATTGTTATCACATTTTGCAAAGGGAAATCCCTAAAAAAAATTAGTAAGATGACGGACCCCGCGCAAATGATTTACGATGACCTATTTTACTAGAGTTAATCTTTTCCCTCACGAAATTCTGAAAATAAATGAGTTTTTTAATTTAGTGAGAGGTTTAACCCCTAATAAATTATAATTTTTTTTGTAGTGTAAAGTCAAAGTTACAAAATATATGTAATCATGATTTGGTCATCATGAACCAAGAAATATGCTCAATATAGAAACTAGTAATACTAGACTAGTAAATAATTTATTAATTGCAAATTAATATAATTAAATGAATAATTAGTCAATGATATGGTCCCACTGGATCATGTCTAATTACTTCTCCCACCATATAAAAAAATAGTTAAACATGTTCTCAAAAAGGAAAATCTTCATCATGAAGCTTCAACAAATCTTCCAAAATTTTGAGAATAATAAGTTACTTCCAACAATGATTATAGTATTAGCAGCCACCAAAAAAATAACAACAAGAATTTTAAGAAATGAAATTAGAAGAAATTGTAAACAAAAATCTAACCGAAAAATTGGGAGAAGTATCGCAAGTTAACAATTGTTTTACACAAATCCAACTTGACTGCAATCGAAATAACTATTTAGTGAAATAAGCTCTCAATAGTCTCTAACCGCCTTGTTTAATCAAAATATCTTGCAATAACTAAAGTTCATATGCAGTGGCAACTATGGTCTCTCCATGTTCTTATGCCAAAATATCTACACATTTAAAAATAAAAAATATATGCTTCATAGTTGCCAAAATCATATACATTAGAAAGCTTAATTATACTGTTGAAATATTTTAATTATTTTATTAAATATTAACATTTTAAAATTATATGGTCAAATATATTTATTTAATTATATTAACTATTTTATTAAATGAAGTGTCTTAAATAATTATGTGATCAAATAATATTAAAAAATTATTTAGATTTTATTTAAAAATTATTTAATTAATTAATTAAATAATTAGATATAGACTCAAATATGAGTGGATGTCATGATGTCCCATTTAAGAATAATGAGAACCTTGATTGACTATCACATTATATAAAGACTATGGTCTTCCAATATACCGTATACAAGCAAAATAATCTCTTCTCCCCATCTAAAGAGTGTTCAAGGCATCAGACGTTTGTTGAGGAAGATCCACAAGCCAATAAGTGTCGGTCATCTGTCTCTTCACTTTTGCGTTTCAGAATTACAATTATCATTGCCAAAGGTTTTTTTCTTATGGATCCGGGTATTCTTGAAATCTCATATCTCGTATACTAACATATTGTATATCCTATAGTTATATACATGTTCGTAATTAAAGGTTTTTTCTTATGGATCTAGGTATTCTTGAAATCTCATATCTCGTATACTAACATATTGTATATTCTATAGTTATATACATGTTCGTAATTAAAGGTTTTTTTCTTATGGATCCAGGTATTCTTGAAATCTCATATCTCGTATACTAACATATTGTATATCCTATAGTTATATACATGTTTGTAATTATTTATTATATTCCACAATAAAGTATATGGTATAATATATTTAGAATATCACTACGCCAAAAACAACTTATGGCAGTACTACAAAGACAATGCTTTTATCTAAAAGCGCTGCCATAAATTGTTAAAAAATTTCGCTAAAAAAAGGGCTGCTAAAGGCTATCTTTAGAAAGCGCTGCTAAAGGCCTCCACCTTAGAAAGCGCTTTTACAAAAGCGCTCTTATAGGTGTACCTTAGAAAGCGCTTTTAAAAAGCGCTGCTAAAGCCAATGAAAATATTAACCTTAGAAAGCGCTTTCAAAAGCGCTGCTAAAGCCAATAAAAAGAAAGCGCTTTCAAGAAAAAAGCGTTGGTAAAGGTTGTACCTTAGAAAGCGCTTTTGAAAAGCGCTGCTAAAGCCAATGAAAATATTAACCTTATAAACCGCTTTTAAAAGCGCTGCTATAGGCATATGAAATGCTGCTAAAGCTGGAGTTAAGAAGGCGCTTTTGAAAAGCGTTGTCGTTGCTAATTTTATATTTAAAATTGTTAAACCCTAAACTAATTCTTTCGTTTTCCCTTCTGTGAGCCACGATTTTCCCTGTTCTTTCTTCACCGTTAACCTTCGTTCTCACCTTCATCGTAAAACTCACTGAAAACGCTACTTACTCCGGAAACTCGCTGTTCCATCCAAACCTTCGTCTCTGTGTTAATCGACTTCATACCCTTCACCACCAACTCGCGACCTCATCATCACTGTGAAACTCTTCACTGTGTTCTTCATTGTCACCTCGAAACCTCCATCTATGTGTTCTTCACTGTGAAACTCTTCACCAGTACTCGCGTCCATCACTGCCTCACCATTTGCAGCTTCAAGTGGTAAACATATTCACTTTGATCGTTTTAGTTGATTTAATTCCTAGTTTTGTTTGATTGTTTGTAAATAGAATCATGTTGAAACTTTCTGATTTATTAGTGCCTAAATTGAGTTGAGATTGTGATGATTTATTAGAATAAATAATACATTGTTCTATGGCACTATTCAGTCTTTACATAAAAATTTGAGACAAAAATAGCAAAACTGCATAAAACCCATTAAAGCTCATCTTATAACAACATCCAATGTATTATGCACCAGTTCTCTTACTTTCCACTGCATTGATGGAGGAAAAACAAAGTTAGTAGCATCCAAAACAAAATACGATATGACTTTATCAAACTAGTTATAATTGCACTGATTTATTTTATAATTACATTTAGTACCTGTAGTTTGTTAATTTCTTCATCAGTAAGAGAACGTTCTATAGACCTATATGCAATCCTATAGCAGTGGCTGGTCATTCCTTTCTTGTTGGTGAAATTGTCTGTTAATAGCACATGGTATTTCGTGAAATAAAACAGAATCAGAAAGGGACTAGAGGGTAGATAGTTGAAAAGCACAACATAAGAAAAGAAAAACTTTAATCCTTTTCGGCTCATGTTTTTTCTTCTGGTATAAGATTTTTATGTGAAGACTGAATAATGCGATAGAACGATGTATTATTTATTTCAGCATTGTAGTTTATGATACAAATTGTTTGATCTCACATGAATGGTGTTGATTTTAGATACTTAGTTACAAATTTATGGCAATGTATTTGAATGAGTACCTTAAGAGGAAAGGGGTTAGAGGATGTGGTTGTCTCTAGTAGCCGAGTTTGAGAAATGAATTCACTTGTGGCATCTTGATCTGTTGGACTAATTTTGAAGTTTGTTTGACTGCATTACAAGTTTTAATTGTAAACAAAATCCCATCCTTTTAATTTTCATCTATGATTCAATATTTTGTGTCATTTGTGTTATTTGAGATAATTTGAAGGAGTTTCGTGACGTTGTGAATTCCGTTTGTGTTGAACACTAGTTCGAGATAATTTCATTGAGGATGTATGGATTTAGGTTGTTGCAACCCAGATTTTGGTTTAGGGGTTTAGAATGACTTATCCTTGATGTTGTTTTATATGTACATCGCTCATTCTCTGTGTTTCCGTCAGTTTTACCTTCTTGACGTTGCTGTTTGGTAAATCCAAGGTAAATTTCTTCCTCAAATTTCTGGTATTGTGATGAATTTGTCTGAAATTGCATGAATATGTTGCGTTTTCTTGATCTGAATTCATTCCGTGTATACTTTACGTTTTGACAGAAACACATTATACCGTTTTGTACCCTAATTAGTTGTTTTTGTTTAGCTTAATTAGTAAAACCATGGATAAGAAATTGATGTATTCCAATCGATTATCGAAAGAGTATGAGAATGGAGTATCGAAATTCGTTAAGTTTGATGTTGCACATGCCAAAGACCTTAATCGAATGACATGTCCTCGTTTGGGTTGCTGTTATGGGAGTCGAGTTGATGCGATTCAATTGGCATCACATGTAATACGGTATGGAATTCATAGAAGTTATACATGTTGGAATATGCATGGTGAGAAATGTAACAGGAATGTTGAATTGGGGGGGATAATATGACCTATGCTTTAAACAACAATTGCACAGATACATACGATTATGATCGATTCGAAGAGATTGCAGAAGCGCTTGAAAAAGATGTTAATGATTGTCCCAAAATGTTTGAGAGGTTGGTAAGTGATGCAGAGAAATTGTTGTATAATGGTTGTACAAAATTCACAAGATTGGCTGTGGTATTAAAGTTGTACAATTTAAAGGCGGACAATGGATGGTCGGATAAAAGTTTCACAGAGTTATTAGCCCTTATGAAAGATATGCTACCAGAGGACAATGCTCTTCCCAATCAGACGTATGAGGCCAAAAAGATGTTGTACTCTATTGGCATGAGCTATGATAAGATACATGCCTGTCCAAAAGATTGTGTTTTGTTTCGAAATGAGTATGCATCG
Source organism: Vicia sativa (assembly GCA_021764765.1). NCBI lineage: Eukaryota > Viridiplantae > Streptophyta > Magnoliopsida > Fabales > Fabaceae > Vicia > Vicia sativa. Next base: position 246,330,385 of record CM038794.1, on the reverse strand, counting down.
TTAAATGAGTGTCCTAAATACGGTGCCCCTCGATATAAGAAAAAGTTGTCTCTGACAAAAGTCTTATGGTCTTTTCCTATAATTTCGATATTTAGACGCATGTATCATAGTGAAACCGATTCAAGAAACTTGACTTGGCATGCAGATGAAAGAATTATTGATGGAAAGTTTCGACATCCGACAGATTCACCACAGTGGATGAAAATTGATAATGATTATCCTGAATTTGGAAAAGAAGCAAGAAACCTTCGCTTGGCCTATGATTATTATGATTTATAACCTGTGGCTATGTATGAAGCGTAAGTACATGATGTTATCTATGTTAATTTTTGGGCCTAAACAACCAGGGAATGACATAGACGTATACTTGGAACCTTTAATCGAAGATATCTTTGATTTTTCTTGCACTGAAACAATTGGACAAGAGGACATGGAAGAGATTTTTCATCATAGAGAATTGGGCGTCAGTGTTATGCACTCATACATCTGGTAATCCGATCAATATATTATTTAATTAGTTGAACACTTTATTTACACATTTCAATGAAAATAGTCTAATGTTTATTATTTTTTTATTTAAGGTTGTTATATGACAAGTTGATGCGCGGGAATCAATTGTCAAACAGATTCTATTTCATGTCTTCCTCCCGTGTCAGCGGAGCAACAATTTTAGGGAACAAGTCGAGAGCAGTCGAGAAATGACACAATTCGCAAGGTTAGATTTTCATTCCAAGTTTATTCTAATCTTTGTTTCGTTTGTGTAGAAAATTTCCATATAAATGTTTGTTTTAATTTATAGACGTCAGTGGTTGTTGGTTGCTATGGATCCTATAAAAGAAGTGGTCTATTATCTGAATTTGGTAGATGGTGATTGGACTAATTATCTGGATATGAAGTTAATGATTGATACGTAAGTGAGATTGTTCTAAATATTCGTGTATATTTATATATTTAATTATTTCTGTGATATTGTTCTAAATATATGTTTTTATTTTGTTAGATCAATATAAGTATTCTGAAGTCAAAGTGAAGTTCGAGTACAACGGTCTAAATCCAACAACATTAAATGGATTAAAGTGTAGGTACATTAATTTTCACAATTTTGCTTATAATAGTGATGATAATTGATAAAACGAGACAACTATACATTCTTATTTGTTTTTCTATGTAGTGTGCTCAACAACAAAATGATATAGATTGCAGATACTTCATTTTGAGGTTTATGAGAGAAATCCTTCAAATGAATCAAATAGAGATTCAAGTCACGGTATGAATTTATAACTTAGGATTTGTTTTATTATTTATTGGATATTTTAAATAATTTATTACTTTTAACTAAATCATACATATTATGTTTCGTTATGTAATACTTCGATGAACACAAGTGTGCATATTACACGAAACTTTAGTTGGAAGAAATCAAAGAGGAATTGTGTCAATATTTTATTGAGAAAAGAATCATATAAGGTATAAATACATTATTGTGTGAAAAGTGTTATGAATACATTATTGACCGTGTTATTATGTTCATACCTTGTAGGACCAGAACCTTGAATATATTATTGACCGTGTTTTATTCATACATTAGGGCTGATTTAGTTATTGTTATGGCTGATTTTGTTAGGGTTGATTTTGTTATTGTTCGGGATGACTTTGTAAGGCTGATTTTGATTGTGTTAAAAATATGTGAATTGAATTACAATGGTGTATATATATCTTGGATAACAATGGTATATAATGGTATTATAATGTCTTTTTTGTATATAATCTCTTTGTTGAAATAATGGGATTATAATTGTAAATTACAAGTTTATGGGATTACATTTGTAAATTACAGGTTTATGAAATAATGTTGCAAAAAATGCAGGTTTATGAATTATATAAATTATAGGATTATTAAAAACCCTAAGAAATCGCTTTTTCAGGAAAAGCGTTGCCGTAGGCGTACCTATGAAAGCGCTTTTTAAGAAAAAGCGTTGCCTAAGATATACATAAGACAACACTTTCAAAAGCGCTGTCTTATGTATATCTTAGGCAACACTTTTTCTTAAAAAGCGCTTTCATAGGTAGGCCTAAGGCCGTGCTTTTCCTGAAAAGTGCTTTCTAAAGATGCTTACAGAAAGCATAAAGACATTCTAAAGTATGCCTAAAAAAGCGCTTTTCCAAAAAAAGCGCTGCTAAAGGCCTACTTTAGAAAGCGCTTTATAGAAAAAAGCACTGCCTTAGGCCTGCTTTACGCAGTGCTTTTGCCTAAACAAAAAGCGCTGCTAAAACCTATAGCAGCGCCTCCTACGACAGCGCTTTTAAAGGCCAAAAAAAGCGCTTTCGTAGGTCTTTTTTGGCGTAGTGTATGTATATATGATTAATTGTTATTGAACTAATTCCAACATATATAGGTTAGGGAAAATACTCTCTTCAATCAAGTGTCTACCAAACGAGGATTAGAATGACGCGGGACTCATGACATTTGTATTAAGATAGTGGGCAAGTCTATTACTTTAGCGATTCATTACATTTTTCCATAAATTTCAGATAGTCCCTTAGATCTAAATTACTCCTTTTTATCTTATCATTTTCTTCAACTAACTTAATATGCGTTAAGGCTTCTTCATAAACACTACAAAACATATTAGGATTTCACCTTTTTGGTATCCATATTTTCTTGGACCCCACTGCATTAGTGCTTCTAGAAGGTCTAGGATTACTACCTTTTGACATTTTCAATTTATCAAAACAAAAGGGTTCTAAATGGGCAAATCTATTAGTTTAGCGATTCATTACATTTTTTCATAAATTCAAGATAGTCCTTTAGGTCTAAGTTACTCTTTTTTATCTTATCATTTTCTTCAACTAACTTAGGACTTAACTTAACTAACGGCTTGTAAGATAACTTTGTTATCTTATGGTAATCTTTTTTTAGAAATACTTTCAAGCAAACTTATTCTTCTTTGTTGGAAGGAAATTCTTCGAATGTTCTTTCTAAGGTCAAATCTTATTCATTTGTAGAGATTTTATTTTCTATTATTTTCTTGAAGATTCCACTAGATGATTCTTCTTCTTCACATCCACTCATAGATGAAGTTTATTCATTTGATGTTGAATTTTCAGAGGATCTTTTATCTACTTAGTATGTTCTGTTGAATGAAACTATAAGAGTTGTTTAATTAGAATTAACTGAATTTACTAAAGATTCTTCAAGTTTCGACCTTAGCCTTCTTCTTTAAGGAATTGAACTAGCTCATTCAACTTTTCTACGATTTCTTCTTTTTTAGATTTTTCTTAAAGTTCATAAAAATTCCCATCTTTTGATTTAAGGATTGGACTAAATTTATGATTACAATTCCTAAGCCTAGGATTTTTTTTAGTGACAAAAGTTATAATATAACTTTTAACCTTTATAAATTTAGAGTAATATTTATGAGTGAAACATTCATTTTCTTCAACTCATGTGTTTATTTTCTCTCGTTCAATACTCAGAGAAACTCTATATATCATCTCAAGAGTATCCCAAATTTTCTTGGAGGATTTACAATTATAAACATAAACAAGTTTACTATCATCTAAGAACATTATTATAAGATTCTTAGTTTTGAAATTAATTCCAAAATTTCTCTTTTCCTCTACGATCCGAAAGAAATCAGGTTTATCTACTACATCCCTATTTACAAGGTGAGTAGGGATAAATGAACTATTGATTATCGTTTCCCACAATTCTATATTAATATTTAATTCTATCTTTCCATTGTTAAAATCTAACACGATTAAATGGTAGAAGTGTGTTTATAATAGATCTCTTGTTAGAAAATGTATTGGAAGTCTTCTTCCTCCTGAGACAATTATTCTTTAAATATGAGTTAGGTTTTGATGCAATCCACTGTTGGACATATGACTCCACACACAAGAGGGAAGAGGATTGAATTGTAAGGGTTTAAAAACAGTAGTTTGAAAACATATTGTTTTTATTTTCAGAGTTCAAAAACATTTTTGATCAAATATTTGAATAGAAGCAGTAGAGAGATGACAATAGTTAAATCAATTGCAAAAATTAAAAATATAAGCGTAAGAAGATGACACCAGAAATTATAGAGATTCTGTCTAAATGAAGTGACCTAATCCTTGTCCTAAGACTTTATCTTGAGATTATACAGTAATTATTATAAGATTTTAGTAGGTTAAGATTAATAACCACCTTATCCAAGGAAAATGAAGTTTCAGGTTTGCTTCCAACCAAACATTGAACAACGGAGATAAGAATTCAACCTTCCGTCCAAACACGAACTTGAAGTTGTTAGTCCCTAAGCTAAATTGAGATTTTCTGCGGATATATTTTGAATCAATTGTGAAGTCTTAAATTGGTTATTCTCCAAATAGAATTGGGATTTTACACGGGATAGCCACGAACCAAGTTGATATTTTACGTCGGGCTAATCTCGAACTAAATCGGATTTTTACACAACTGGACACGAACTAAGTTGAGATTTTATACCAGACTAAGCTCTAACCAAATGGAGCTTTTAAACTAAAAATACTCCGTTAAGAAAAATTCTTCAACCAAGAGAAAATACCTCTTGGTGAATTTACAATATCATTTTTTTTTCATAATAAAAATCCTCACTTAAACACAATGACTTTCTCAAAGCCTTATGGCTAAATTAAAGTGAGAGAAAATAGGAAATATTTTAAGAGGGAGTAAGGAGTGAAATAGAGAACTCATGTTTCTAGATCTGAAAATGTGAAAGGAGATGTATCTATTTATAGGCTAGAGGTTGACAGAAAATAAAAGATCCATGGGCAAAATTAATGATGCAATCGATTGAGAACTTATTCCAATCGATTAGGTGCCTCAAATAATCGTTTGCAAATGCTCAAAATATAAATAATGGATAGAGACATGTTTCCATTCATTCACACACAGTCATAATAGTTTATTGACAACTCTCTCACCAACCCCATTGATTGGGTGAATGTGTCAATTGATTGGACAATTTAAAAACTTGTCCAAGACTATTCTGATAGTTCCTCACTCATCTGGCATAATTTCAAAATATTTTTAGATTGTTTTATTTGAGAAATAGAGGATTTAAAACATGTTTGTACGTGTGTGTGATTTAGCCATATAACTTTATGAAAAATCCCTTGTGTTTTCATAAAACACCGGTCCCTCAAACATGACTGAGTGAGCTTTCACACTTCCTCGACGGTAACCTTGGAGATCGCTGTCGTAGTCAAACACAATGTCTTGGAGAAGCATATCATGAGGACCATCTCTTAGAGAATAGACAAACTATCGTAGAGATAACGAAGGGTTGTAAGTGATACCTCCCCTTATACCAAGGAGTGACACATTAGGGAATTCTCCACAACATTCAATGAAAGTGAAGTCCTTTTGAAAGTAAAGACACCAACAGATATCTGAATGAGAGAGTGGCATCAACCTTTGAGACCACTTCAACCTTTGTTCGTTCTTCAATACTAATTGAGGAAGGTGCGAAATAAACTACCTAGATAATAACAGTATGCAACACATGAGAGTTCCTTGTCTTTTCATAGTACGAGTGTGGAGAGAATGCATAATATCTCCAAGCAAAGTAGGCACTGGATTATGAGTGAGGAAAATCTTGATGGCATTCACGTCTATGAATTAATCTGAATTAGGAAATAGTACCAACCCATAGATTAGCAAGGCCAAAACGTCTTCGAAAGCGTGGAAACACATAGCCTTTAGGAATTCTCGAGCTTTCTTTATCAGAAATTTAGCAAGCAAGCCCTTAACTCCACTTCTTGTTTCCCAATTGTCTTCAATGTCTGATCGCTTTAGATGTAACACTGATGCGATGTCTTTGTACTTCGAAACTTTTTCTGAACCGGTGAATGGTATTTGATCAAGAATGGGTATCCCAAGTAGCTTAGAGAACTCTTCCAATGTAGGTACCAACTGATAGTCTGGGAATGTAAAGCAGTGATGCTTTGGATCGAAGAACTGGAATACGACGCTCATCATATCTTCTTCAAAACCTGAGGTAACCAAGTCAAGTAGATAACCATGTCTTTTGATGAACTGAGTGTGATCAAGAATTTTTGAGACGAACTCCTTGAGCTAAGAAGGTATACCCACAAAGTTGATTCAGATAGTCTTCTGGGAAGCCATAACCCTACAAAAAAGAGCAAAGATATATCCATAGGTTCTTGAAATGGTTAGAAATGATATCATGATATGATGTCATGATGTTATGATGTCATGTTTAAATAGCACACACAAGCAATTCACACAATAGCCCTAGGTTTAAGGCTTGCATGAGGTATAGGTGTCTACCCTAATGAAGTTTGAGTGGGTTCAACCTGTCCTATAATAGTAACCGGGTTCTAGAAATCTCATATCATCGATCTTTCTCGCAGGCTTTATTTCAATGCGACTACCAAGTGGTCGACCGAAACATCCCGAAAGTCGAATCTTAATGAGCGTAGCATCGAGTATCAACCAACCTCAGTCTGCACCAAAGTCGGCTATCTCACTATCTTCTAATGGCCAAGATGGGTCAATTAGGGTTCTATAGTTGAGTTAGTGCTTGATGAGACCACACAGACGCCAAATACTTCCTCAACTGAACACGAGGAGCATCGAGACATCCAAAGTGTCACACTAACCGTAGGCATCATTTTGACTGTTTCGGTATACGCCTAACAGTCGTGATGATTTATTGCTACTTATCTAAGGAAACCTGGATCCAGGTGTAGGGTCCCCCACAAATATAATACCCAAGAAACCCTTTGAAAATAAAGCATAAAAAGCAAACATAAAGAAATAAAGGTGATCTTGTAGCCCTAAGGTAGCCTCTTTTTAGGTATTCCCCAACAGAGTCGCCAGTTCTGTAACATGGTGGAAGAACTGACTTGTTTATTTTGCGTTTTATCGCAAATATTGCGGATAGCAAGAGTCGCTACCGACTTTTCTTTTATCCAATAAAGGGAAGGTGAAAAGAACAGGAAAAGACCTTTGTTAGATTCTGAGTAAAGGAGGCAGTTATGAAAAGGGAAGGTATTAGCACCCTTTCCATCCGTAGTTATCTACGGGCTCTTAGTTGCTTAGCTCACTTTGAAAAATTTGCTTTCTGTGTTTGTGTACTTTGAAAAGTATTTTGAAAATACATTTCTCTTTGACTTCGTAATGATTTTCGTTGGAATGTATACGAAGTGTTCGTAAATGTTTGTTTGGAAAATATTTAACTTTTGTAACGATTCACGCTGGAATGTATACAAAGTGTTTTGAAAAGTTTTTGAAAAGTGTGAGGTGTGAAAATCATTTTGATTGAGCAAGAAACTAGAGTCTTATTACCTACTCAGAATGGTCGTTTCCATGTTATTTTCCTTCTCCTTTTAGAATAAGGTTATCAATACCATTAGTTGGTAGGTAAGTTTATTCGTTTGGATGTGAAAGGACAATCGAAGGGTCATTGTTTGGTCATAAAAGGCAACATGTAGGGATACCTTAGCAATTCGTAGGGACGATCATCACTTTTCGTAGGCAACAATCGAGGCATGAGATCATATACTCGTAGGCAACAATCGAGGGTCATCGAGGGACTATGATCTTTGTATCAAAGGGACTATGATGATATTATTAATGGTATTCCTGCATTCAAGGGACATGACCATTGTTTATTCGTAAGGCAACAAGAGAGGATACCTAAGGGGGTGTGCAAGTGTGAAGAGTGTGTTGTATTCAGATATGTTATCTTGAGATTATAAGTGATCTAGGGTTGATTTTAGTCTTAGCATGCAAACCCTAAATAACTAGCAGTTAATACGTACAGAAAATAAAGTGCGGAATGTAAAGTGCGGAAATGTAAATCCTACGCTATTACATGGCTTTGGGGAAGATACATAATAGAGGTGCGGAAACTTAAGGCAGAAATGTAAATCTACGCTATTACAAAATAAAAACTGTGTGACCTATACATCTTTTCTAGAATTGTAAATGCCGAATAGAAAATAAATAATCAGGATAATAAGAAATATGTTAGTGAAAATGTTTTGGAAATTAGTACAAAAAGGTTTTAGGTTAGTAACCCTAATTACTAGAAAAGAAATTATTTTTTTATGATTTTTGAAAAGGTTTTAATTAATTTTGAAAAAGAAAATTAAATTAAATTAAGAAAATAGAAAAATAATAAGAAAATAAGAAAAGTGAGAAAAAGAAAGGGGGTCAGCAGGGATCGAACCCAGAAGTTGTGTTTGCATGCTTTTATCAGAAGTTACTTCTATCAGAAGTTTGCGGTTGTATGCTTCTATCAGAAGTTTACACATGATACTTCTATCAGAGGTTTGCGCTTGCAGGTTTCAATCAGAAGTTGTATTTCAATCTTCACTCAGAAGCTTACTTTACAGCGTGCGTGTTCCAGAAGTTCTTTCTTAGAACTTCTGAGTTCATCTTCTGCTCAACACGGTGTAGCATTTCATTCTAGCACCTTAGTCAGAACATATACTGAAACTAAACATAAACATGTCAGAGTATAAAATTCATCAGAGGATCATTGCACAACACGTGTGGATCCCAGGGAGTTTGAATGGACCAATTAGAAGGTAAGATTTTACCATGCGAGAGTCAGAGTCTCCCTTTGAAACCCTTGACCACCGTGGATGGTGGTTTCCACCTCCTTCTACGATGAAGGGTTTTCTAAAACCTGCAATAATCCATCAAAAAATGAAAACAAGTAATCCAGATCAAATAATTAGGATGCTACGAGTCCGATGGTAATGTTATCTTGGCCTAAAACTGCCTGTAACATGGATACGAAGCTCAACCGTTTATAAGCCATAAGGAGCTTGCTACGATCGATCTAACCTGCTCTAATAAACCTCAAGAACACGTTAGAATTGTTAGTTTCAATTAAAATACAATAAATAGAAAAATATGAATTCATGAAAAATATGGAAACAGAGGTGTATGTATGGCATGATTAAACGTGTTATGGCCATGGTTCTGGGCATATACCTACCCTACAATACCTCAGGAAAACGTTTATGTGCTTGGAATTGATTGAAAGAGGCTGGAACTTTGAAACCGAGTTTGCAAGTTTTTTTAGAATTTTTGTGAGTTTAGGGTTTGTTCTTGGAGGCAAGGATTCTCTTTTTCTGTTGCTTGTGAATGTGTAGAGTATATATAGAGCATGAGAAATAGGTCAAGAACTGAGAGGAAATATATTGTCTTGAATGCAAAAATATTCCATTGAAAATTTTATCAAAACTTTCCAAAAGTGGCTCAATCTTGCCTTAATACATGGTGCACGAAATTTCAAGCTAGCATGGGTTATCTTGGACCTCAAGACAAGTAGAAATCAGGCCCAACTCATCTTAACTCTTACCTTTGTATTGTATTTAATTAAAATTGAATTTAAATCATTAAATTCAAAAATAAATCAAATAAGCAAAATATGGGCGTGCACTTGAGTTTTCAGGCCATGGATAATGTCAAGATTAAGTTTGGATCATGAAAACTTAGGTCCATTTGGAAAATATTTGCATTTGCTAAGTATTTCTCTTTATGCACCGCCTTAAAAGTGTCAAACTTGCACAACTTGTATCTTGCTCAATTTTCAACATTTTTAAGTGTTCTTGGACTTTTTATAAAACTCAAGATATCCTATAAACACTCCTTTTGTTTTCATCTTCATTGAAGTTTCCATGTTCATGTACACTTCTTTTCAAAATGATGACTTTTTGTTGACTTTTAGAAGGACCTCTAATGTTTTGATCCATAACTCTCAAATGATGCATTTTTGGCCAAAGCTTGTGAGACATGAATTTGTAGAGAATTGAATTTTATAAACATGAGATTTGGTGGAAAAATTTCTGATAAAGTATGTGAAAGTTATGCCTAGTCAAAGTTCTGTTGACTTTTTGTCCAAAAACCCTAATTTGGATACTTTACTTTTGAGCAAATCTTGACTTTTCTTGATGAATCATGATAAACCCTTGATCATATGATGAATGTGACTTCAAAATATTGGTGTTGACCAAAACTGATAAAGTTTGACTGCATGTTAACCACAGTTGACTTTTTGTCCAATACAATTGATGTTTAACCATCTGAGCAATTGATTGAGCAAACTTGATCTGTAAAGCTTGAAACTTGACATAGTGATCCCTTGAGACATACGAAGAGGTATGATGACCATTTGAGGTAATAGAACTTGATCTTGTCTTGAGAGAAGCAAACCCTAATTGTGGGTTGATTGCTTAGGAGAGGGTTCATCTAGTCAACCCTTGAGAATTTCTTGAGTATGGAGATGTGGATTGTCTTGAGAAATAGGATGGAAAATTTTGGGGTATAACAATCAGCTACAACCGGGACGATGAAACATCCGCGGATGGGGATGACGAAACATCAGTAACATAAGGGATGACAAAAAGTCATCAACAGCAGGGACGACGAAACGTCAGCAATAGAAGGGACGATAGAACGTCCTAAGGCACTACAGGATTTGGTTTGTATCTTTTACTTGGGAAAAAGTTTCAATATTATTAAGATATTTTAATGCAATTGACAAAACAAAGTTTTAATTTTAAGGATGCAAAAGGGTAAAAGGTAAAATAGTTAGGGGAAACTAACTTATTTCTAATCCTAATTATTATCATACAAAATTGTTCCTAAGTTATGGGTATGAACAAGGGGAAGCTACTTATTAACTACCTAATCTTGGCATGCATGGATACTTAACCTAATTTTTAAACTTGATAGCTAATCTAATCGAGTAATCCTAAGAGAAATCTATAATATCAATTATCTTGGTTAAAAACCAAATGAGGAGAGGGGAAGAAGCAAACAAAATGTGTTGGCAAAAGCACACAAACCAAACACCAATAAAAGGTGAAGAAAGAAGCGAAAAAGATGAAGTAGAATCAAGTGAATGAACAGTCATGCATGGTATCATATGAAGTGAGGTCAGTAGACACAACATACATATACAAGGCTTATACAAACCATAAACAAACATCAAACATCACTATGAAGACATACATGCAAAGTTAGTACACAAACTAGATAAAACTAGTCCTAAAAACATACGAAAAACAAATTATGTGATATTTTAAGCATAAATGAGATGAAAGAATAATTAAAAGGTAAAATGACATAAAAATCAGTAGCTAACATGTTAACATTTCATTTACATCATGCAAACAAAGCCACAAAAATTCATGAACAAATTTTTTACAAGAGTGCGTAAACATGCAACAATTGTGTGTGGTGAAGTGAATACAAGTGTGTGTGACATACATAACATGCAAGTGTCAATATGAATTGATTACAGTAGAAACATCATATAAGATAATTCACAATCAAATTACAAATAAAATATCACAAAGATGCAATCACAAAGCTAGTATGAAAACTAGTCGAAACTTTGACCTAGAAGGCGTTTACATGTCAAAAGAAGCCAAGAAATGGAAAAGATGAAAATAAATGAACCATGTAAGGTTAAGATACATACAATACAGTATAAAATGTACCAATGCATCAATCAAAGCATACAAACATGCATAAGAAAAAATCCACGAACAAATCACTTAAGGAAAATAAATTCAATCCATACAAGTGCGGGCAAAGGTGTGTGCGTGTATGTGCTTGAAAATACTTGTGATAAGTGTCACATAAGAGTGAGATCAAAATCAATACATAATGAGGTAAGACTCATATTAAACACAATCAATTCACAAGAAACTCAAAAGAACATATACACAAAACTAGTACAAAAACTAGTCAAAACTTGACCTAGAATGCATCTAAGAGTCAAATGAAGCATGGTAGTGCATAGATGAAGAGAAATGAACTTTAGAAGATAACAAGGCATGAAAGTCAGTGGTTAATATGGAAAGAACACATTCATATCATATGCACAAACATCATGGAGATTTTCAAAAAAATTATCATAAGAAAGCATGAGCATGCATCCCAAAAGTGTACGGTTGAGTGTGTGCAAAAGTGTATGCATGTGTGTGCTCAAACATACTTGTGCAAAGTGTCACATAAGAGTGAGGTAAGTGATGAACACATATAGATAACATTCATGTAAAGCACAAAAAAAATTAGCATGCATCAATACCACAAATAACATAAAAGCTAGCAAAGGAAAAGGTCAATATTCAACCCTAAAGTTAACTTAAACAAGTCTACAAGTCAACATGTAAGACATGGTCAAGAAACAAAGTAAAGAGATGATAAAACACACAAGATCAGTAGCTTAAAAAACATAATGAATACATGAAAACAAAACACATTCAAAGCTCATTCACAAAACATTCAAACAAGTTAGACCAAAGCTAACACATGCAAGCACAAATAAGCCTCTAAAGGCAAATAAAACATAAATCAAAAACCTATGAGTAGAGGTTAAGGTTAAAAGGGTTAGCACATGAAAGGTCAGTATCTTAAGGGATAATCAAAACACAACCAAAGTCATCTTAAACAAAGAAGAAAATTTGTACTCAAAAGCACACAAAATTAGGGTTTGAAAACATCAAAGCTTGTGCAATTTCAAAGCATTAGGTAAAAATAAAACAAGATGGTCTTAATTGAATAATTAAGACACGTGTGACTTGTATAATAAGTTAACTCAAGATGAGGTTCATGAGAAACAAATATAGAAGATAAGACTTCAATATACAAAACAAATCACCTAATTGATAATCATCATGAAAGATGGAAAAACACTAATCTAAAATCAATGATGAATAATATAAGTCAAGTGTGGAGAGAAGATTTGATACCTATAGGTCCTAGGGAAGTCGCATATCCCTATTATAAGTATCTATAATGATATTATAAGAACTCTAAGCAATGCTACTAATCTAACATGCTAAAGTGTCATGACAATGTACAAATTTAGTCCCTTAAGCATAAAGGCATACATGATCAAATTGCATTAAAATTAAGGTTCTTACATGCTATAGGGATGAAAACAACATAAATATACCTCACTAGGACAAAGATCATAAGATAAAGATTCACAAATTAAAGAAAAAGAAAAGAAAGAAAAGAAAATCAAGACTACAAGGGTAGCCAATTTAGCTTCAAAGAAGAGACCAAGATGAAGTGACAATGGAATGTCATTCATGGGTTCATAGAAGCAATCAAATTATAACAAATAAGACTTTCAAGATCAAAATAAAAAATGGATCATGAACCAAGTTGCTTAACATAAGGTATTAAAGGTGATGCATGGAAGCTACCTCCTAAACCATGATCATGAGCAACTACCAAACACAATTGAAGAAGAAAGTACGTGTAGGGAAATTGAATTGTTCATTGATGAACTCAAATCTCTAAATCATAAATGAGGATGAAAATAAAAGAGAAATTGATCCCCCAAAGATTGTATAAATGCATTCCAATATACCTCTAAGTCAAAATAAACACCAATGCATCTATGGAAGAGATGCTTGGTTCAAAAATAGCAACAAGACTTGTAAAATCAAAATAAAAATATCACAACATTCTTAAGATAATTAAAAGTCAGAAACAACAAGCACAAATCAAAATTGTCAAGGTTCAAGTAGAGAATGAAAATGCACAAGCAAGCAAGGTTCACAAGATGATCAAACTAGAAACCCTAATTTAGCAATGTTGGGAAAGATATCAAATCAAGGCTTAAAGTATAAACAAAATTAGTTCTAGAATCCTAAGGGAGCATAAAACCCTAATCTAATCAAAAGTTGACTTGAAAGTCAAGGGAAATTAGCATAGAACCTTAACTTGAAGCCTAAGCAACCTAAACCACACAATTGATCAAATTAAATCAAAAATTCCAAAAAAATATGATCTATTCAAGAAAAATTCAAATCAAAATTCAAACATCAAGACATGAACCTCCAAATGGCCAGAAAAGTCAATTTTGGCATTTTTAATTAATAAAAATATTGAAAATTAAATCTAGAAAGATTAATATCAAATAAATCATGAAAAATATTCACAAAAGCAAACAAATGCTAGAAAAATTAATCCAAGGTCAGAGACCAATTAAATATCATGAAAAAGGGTCAAAATAAAATTGGTGAACTTTTTATACTTGAAAAACTATTTTAAAATTAATTAAATCGCAAAAATAAGCTATTATTCACATATTTTCTAAAATTGATCAAAAATTAGAAAAATATGAAATAAAAATTAGAGATAAAGAATAGACCAATCAGATAGCCTAGGATAATTTTTGTACCTTGAAAATGATTTTAACAAAAATAAATGAAAATATTACACAAAAAATCAATTAAATAAACTCTGATTTTTTTCACCAATCAAATTATTTTCAAAAATTCTAAACAAAATACACAAAGTCAGAAATAATATTCTAAGCCTACCATAATTTTTTCAGAATTTTTATGATGTATTGATCAAGAAAATAATATCACAAAATCAATTAAAACAAAAATTATTTAAACAAGAACATGACCAATCAGATCGCGCCACCTAATCATATTCAACCTCTAGCCTTATGCCCTAAACGCGTTTTAACTCAGACCAACATCCTAACTTCTAGACTTCGTATCTTACTCATTTCTCAACCATTTGTCACGATTTAAAGCACAAAATGAAGATCACATGGCAAAGAACAACAAGCAACTCATAGATTTCAAAAAGATCAACCACACATCAAGAAATCAAGCCACGAAAATCATCTAAACACAAATTTTCAGAACTTCACATTATGCAAAATACTTCAAAAACAAGCAAAGATATACATCAAACCTAATGTTTGGCCAACTATACCCACGCATATATGCTTTATTTCATAAAAAATCAACTAGAAACGAAGATTCAAGTTTGAAAACTTACCTCTTGAGTTGAGAAATAAACTCAACTGGTGCCTTTGAACAATAAGAAAACCTCTTATCTTGATCCTTTGAGCTTCAATGAAGATGAATAAGTAGAGAAATGGGCTTTTGAATGAGAGAAAATGAAGCTTCGAAGAAAAACAAAGAGAAGTTCAAATCTGAGTTTTAGTGAAAGGATGCGTCTAGAGCAAATGAGAATGATTTTGTGAGATTATATAGAAAGGAATGAATGAGGGTATAATGGTGTAAGTGGCCCAGAAATCCGTTAGAAGATAATTACAAAAAAAATCAGAAAAATAGAGTGTTTGCTATGTTGTGCGTTTTGCTCCTTATTTCCTTGAGTTTGTGTGCGTTTTGGACAGTTGAGGGTGAGTGGAATTGAGTGAGGGACGTGTAAAATGGTGAGTTGGCTTGGTAGTGTAACCATGATAGTATTTGCAAAACCACCAAAAATTGCCTAAAATGGCTATATTTGAGGTAATGTGGTACTATCCTTATAATGCACATGCTTGGCTTCTTTTGGCAAGGGAAAAGATGCTGAAATCGTGCCAAACAAGTAGCTATATGACTTGTAATCAAACAATGCAAAAACCTGAAAAATAACCATGGAAATGCACAAGTCTCAACACCTAACTTTGAACTTGAGCCAGGCAAAATTGGCTCGTGCGCTTTCCTTGCAACTTAGGCCATGGATAGAACTCTCAATGATCTCCAAACTGAGCTTTGAATCATGCAAAATGATGAGGTATTGAGTGAGATATGATCTTCCAAATTTTAAGAAAACTAGCCATGGCAAGACAAGGTCTGCGCGCGTATGAGTTTGCATGGAGTCCGGTTTTGACACAAATTTGCAATGATCATAACTTGCTTGATAATTGGCCATTTCAGGTGATTCAAAGCTTGTTGGAAAGCTCTCCATGTCAACTTCAAAATGCACGAAGCACATTTTTGAAATTCCTTTTGAATTAAAGGAAATAAGCTCTCACTTCTTGCACACCACATGTTTGACAAAATTATGCGCGCGGAAGGCAAGGAGAAGGCAAGCTTGCTGGGCATTTTACATGTCTTGTGCACAAAACTTCCAAGTCAATTATCTTCCAAATGGTACATTTTTGAGAAATTTTGCACATTGACAAACTTGTAGAATTTTTCTCAAGTTTCCAAAAATGTATGGTATGCAACCATTAGATAAAAATTGAGAAAGTTATGACATGTCAAAGTTCTATAGGGTGGGGAAATCAAAAAATTTCCAAACTTCAAATAACTTCAAGAACAAGTTAACTCCAATTTCTTCAATTTTCTTGATTCAATGATGAATTTGGTCATGAAATATGAAAAGAGGATATTCGAATTGATGGTTGACCAAAAGTCCACTTGGTCAACTTTTGACTTTGACTGATTTTGACCAAAATGACCATTTTACCCCTTATGATTAATTGACTTGCTTCCAATAAAAATTGAACCTTAATATTTCAACCATGGATGCTCAACAACATATATAAACACATGAAATCAAGTTTGAGTGAAAAATCTGAAAAATCTGAAAAATTCCTAATTATACCCAAAACCCTAATTTTGCACCTTGTGTTAGAAGATGACCAACCAAGCTTCAAAACTCAAATCCTATGAATGCATTGAGAAATTCTTTGAACCATGATATCACAAATAATAATTAGAATATGATGCTTCAAAGAATTGACTCATCCCAACTTCAAACTTCAAAATAAGGCAAAACTCTAATTTCATCAGATGAATGACACAGATGAATTCCTCTTCAATTCTTTTCAAAACTTCAACTCTTGGGAAATCAATGAGAGAAATTAGGTGCCTTGAGCCATAATATATCATTGTGACTTGAAATATCCAAATACATGATAACTTGATACTCCCTTAGAACAAAATATTCACACAATCAACCTCCATAGCTTGTAGAGGACTTGAGAACCAAAGGACTTTGATCCTATCACAATGTATGAATGCAATGCAACATGATATTTATGATGAAACATAAGTCTAAATCAAGAGGGTAAATTTTGGGCTGCAACAACAAGCAATTGGAACGGTCAGTCGGTTTATGGCAGATCCAGGTAATGAACACTGAAATGTTGTTAAAAGAATCCTTAGATACATAAAGGAACCTCAAATACAACATTATGTTTTGGGGGATCAGAATTCACTATCAGAGGCTATGTTGATTCAGATTTTGCAGGCGATCTTGATAAAAGAAAATCTACTACTGGCTATGTGTTCACACTTGCAAGGGGAGCGGTAAGTTGGTTATCCAAATTGCAGACTGTTGTAGCTTTGTCTACTACAGAAGCTGAATACATGGCCGCTCCCAAGCATGTAAGGAAGAAATTTGGATTCAAAGGTTATTGGAAGAACTTGGGCATAAGCAACAAAAGATTACTTTGTATTGTGATAGTCAGAGTGCCTTGCACATTGCAAGAAATCCATCTTTTCATTCTAGGACAAAACACATAGGAGTTCAATATTATTTTGTTAGAGAGGTAGTAGAAGAAGAAAGTGTGGATATGCTGAAAATTCACACCAATGATAATCCAGCAGATGCAATGACAAAATCGATCAACTCTGATAAGTTTAGATGGTGTAGGTCTTCCTATGGCCTATTGGAAGCATAATCAACATGAAGTTGGCAAGGTAGAGAAAAAAATTTCAAGATCACAAATGTGACTTTAAGTGGGAGATTGTCAATTATTATGGTCAAGTGTTCAAAGATTATGGTCAAGGATTGTAATTGAATAAAGTCACAATTTGTTGATCAATGAAATCATGTGACAAAGAAATCATGTGACAAAGAAATCATGTGAGTCCAAGAAATCATATGGTCAAGGAAATCATATGGTTAAAGAAATCATGTGGGTCAAAGTACTCATGTGGTTCAAAGATATCATTGTGTCAAAGAATGCATGTGAACAACCATGGTTTTGCACCCATGATTTTGTGAATCTTCCATGGTTTTGTAAAGTTAATCATCACCTTTAAATAGAGGTGCATTTCTCATTTGTAACATACCACAAAAATAGCATTACATCATAGTAACTAAGAAGAAAAATAAGAGAGAAAAGAAAATATTATATTCTCTTGTAATGTTCTTTTAGTGAGTGTTCTCTGATTATAAGAGAGTGTAATTTGTTCTCTCCTTGTATTTAGAGAGAAGTGTTGTAATTTTTTTCCACTTAGTGAAAATCTTTTCTATCGGTGCCCGTGGTTTTTCTCTTATTTGTTGAGGGTTTCCACGTAGATATTGTGTATCAATTTCTACTTAATCTCTAATTTTAAGTTGCGTGATATTTATCTTACTACTTTGATATCCAACATCAACTTTGTGCAATGTTAAAGATGAGCAAGAAAAGAATCAAGTTTCGAATTAGAGCTATTGCAGACTCACTCATGGCTATCAATAATCAAATCTCGAAACGTTGATCGAATTGATTCCATACTTCAGAGACTACTTGAAGATTACAACCCTTTCATCAGTATGGTACGTAAGACATATATATCCAATGGACATCTATGAGATGAACGATCTATTGTAGGTTTAAGAAGTTAAACTAGATGAGTATTGTCAAAAACTTGTTGTACCTAGTGCTACAGCCAATGTAGCTCAAGCTATTGGCAACACTCGGTCTACTCGAGGAAGTATTAGAGCATAGAAGTTAGTATTGCTATTGAAACTACCATAACTAACTTTTTAACTTACTTCCATTTTCTAATATTGATTTTTTAATAGTTGGTTTTGGTTTCCGAAATCAGTTTATTTTGCTTTTATTTTTAATCAGGATAGTAAGCCTAGCACTCCTTTTGTATAGTTATAAATATATTGTTTTAGTTCCCTTGATGGTGTGAAAAGACAAAAAATTTCTTCTTTACCCTCTTTTTAATACTCACAAATATAGGAATTTTGGGGATCAATATAAAATTTAAAATTCCACTTACGTTATTAAGACATTTTCATTAAAGTAATGTTGTCTGATTCATAGGAGTCGTATGAGTCATTATGCTCAAATTAAAGAAGAAACCCTACTTATAGATTTAATGGAGCACAACTAGGGAGACAATATCTGTAGAAACTAACAAGAATTCAAAGGAATAAGATTCCCCATTAGAGTTTAACTTTTTGATAATATTTTCTTTCTCAATTATTTGAGTAGACTAGATACTACAAAGCGTGTATGCATTTTTCTTTTAATTAAACAAAAGACAAAATATAAAATGAATTGTTATTTCTCTATGACGGCATGAATAGCTGTCGTATGTGAATTTCTGTGGCCCTTGCTTCAAAGGGTTATACTTTCTTTGATTTTTTTTTGTTTATCATTCTGTACCTACATATATATAAACTATATCCTTTAGGTAAGTAAAAAAATATAAAATATGGACATCAAAATTACATTAAAATATTAACCTAATAATAGTTTTAAAAAACAAATAAATTAGAGTTAAATATGCAATATCTCTCTAATAATATAGACAAGATTCAATTTATTTCCTGGAAAAGAAAATTTATATTCATATGAAATGTTAAATTTTTATATCTTTTGTCTTCTAACTGCATATGTTATTATCCTATAATATTATTGTTTTTATTTACTCTTAAATCCAATGTTCAAATGTAAATGATAAAAAAAATATATTAAAGAAAAATCCAAAATAAAAAAAAATTATAAAGATTTATGAAGTATCATATATTTAACCAAAAAAAATTATTAGTGTTAGTGTTGATTTCGTACACTTGATACTTATTATTTTTCTAAAAAATCATATTAAAGAGAAAAAAAATACTAAGATATTAATCATCTTCGTCACATTATTGTTATCATTATTTTGCAGACAAAACAAGTTAACAATGACAAGCACCACAAAAAGCCTATTTAGTTTCTCGTTTGAAAATGGAATAGTTTGGACAAAAAAATAGGGGAGCCCTAATCTATTGTATGAACCCTAATCTAAATTTTTTATGTATATAGTAATCGAACACCCCATACACACGCAAATCCGTCTTGTCTTTACTATTTTTGCGTATACAATATTGTCTTTACTTTGTACCATAACAAATTATATTTTAAGACACACAAAATTGACATACAAACAAACGTTAAATTAAATGTTGTTTAAAAGTAATATACTATTTAGTATAAAAAATTTAAATAAATATAAAAAATGTACACATATCACTATTTTAAAGATGAATTTTAAGTTAATTTTAATTTTAGTTTTATTTTAATAAAAATTATGAAATGGTAGTGATAATAAATAGTGGAGATTTATTCTTTTATTTTTTATTTTTATCTTTTCTTATTAATAAATAATTTCTGTCGTTTAAATATGTAGGTCTTTTACTAATAAGAGTGTTTGTCTTATATTATAATATAAAATTAAAAATTTTGTTACAACTAAAAAAAAAATTAAAATTCTAATATATATTTTAGTTGAGAATCCAGTGTAAAAAAGAATTTTCACATAAACGAGTTAATACTTCAAGTAAAAACCAATATATATATATATATATATATATATATATATATATATATATATATATATATATATATATATATATATATATATATATATATATATATAAAACCTAATTTTTAAATAAAATAGATTTTATATTTATAAAACAAAAGGTGAAGCCAAAGCCATCATTATCATTATCTTTATTTTCACAAAACAGCTGATGTATCCCATCTGACTTTATCGGATTAAAAAAGAATACTATGCACTATCGTGAATTTTTTATTTTCTTTTTTTTTCTTATCCTAATTAAATCGTGTAGATACCTTTAATAGGGGAGAAAATATTTGAAAACATTCTCATTGGTGCTATTTGTGGCAACAACATATACATCATGCAGTATTATGTACAGTTCTACACGTAGAAATGCCTATGATTAGGACAACTAAAACTATCTTATTCATGATGAGTTGGTGTGCATAGTAACATATTTGAGTTTATTTATACTAATCATAAGAGAGGAGGGGGAGTGTAATTTTGTATGATTTTCTTAATTAATCCGTTTTAAAATAGTTGTCGTGTAAAGTTTTTGCGTATTAAGAAATGCAATAATCGTATGATAATACACTTTTACAATATTAATCTTATTAATATATTAAAAGTAATATAGAGAGTAAAAAGTAAATGACACAACTGAAAAAATAATAATTATTATTGTATTGAAAAGTGAAAATAACAATCATTTTAAAACAAAATTTATTTGATAAATGCACCGTAAGAATATGTTTAAGGTCTTATAACAAACTCCTATAGCTTTTGGTATAATTTATCCATTTATTTAATTTTATGAATATGTGTTTTAGCAGATTTTAATTAAAAAGTATTTAAATGTACCTTAATGTTGCTAAAATATATCTTTACGAGATACGCATGTATTTAGTTGCAAGACTCGAACGAACGCAATAATAAAAATCTTTTCTTTTTCTAAATAGTTCAGTCATCCATTTCCCTTAGCAAGTAAAACAATTAAATATACACACCTTATATTATAGAACAAACAAGAGTGGATCTCGTTGAGTACAATGGACGTGATGGGTGCTAATACATTTCACTTGTGTAATAGACTTCCGTACCTTTTCTCTTGGTCGCAAGACCATGTTGTTTCCCATTTTAGAGATTTTCGTGATATTTTCCTTTCCCTCTTTGGAATAAATAAAGTTCAGTGACGACTTCATTGTCTAAGTGTTTTTAGAGGCGCTTCAGTGACCATTACTCAAATACATATTTCTCAACTTATTGGTGTAAGGAATGAATGGATGTTTGTTTTGAACTCTAAGGATGGAAGAAGAGAAGTTGAAATAATCTAGTTCACTCTTTTCAAAGAAGTTGGTGACTATGGAAAAGTGAAGAACGTGTTTGTTGCTTGCATGCTTCTGTTCATACTCTTGATTCGTAGCTTAATCCCAATAGAAGAAAGTACTAATTCATGGGGTCATAAGCATTTCCTCTGGTTTTTGGTGAGTAGAGAGAAGTTGAATCTGACTGCTTAATTACATCTTCCATCATCTTTGTGAAGTTGTCAAGGAAACTCATAAGCATAAAAAGAAGAATGTGCCTTATGTAACACTTCAATCTGAACTCTTTCATCAGAGTAGATTAATTGATCTCTAAAGGCTCATAATGCTACTCAGGCCTTGGAAGCAACTTATGGAAACATATTGTCTGGTGCCATGCTAGGAAATATGAAGATTATGAACAAGAATGATGATAAGAATCCTAAAGCAAGTCTATCAATCAGTTTATTATATTGATGATTTTCCTTTCATCATTATAATGGATAGTCCAAAGGTAATTCTGGAATATATCAAAATGTAAAAGGTAGCTATTGGTGTTACTTTGTCATTGAAGGGCATTCCTGATGCACCAGTAGATATGTATAAGAAATCAAGAAATATGAAGGTGATTTTTCTAAAGATAAAGAGGAGGTTCAAAAGCCACCCAAGAAGAAATCGATTGAAAAAAAGGAAGTTGAGAATGAGGTTAAGAAGGTTGCACCAAGATAAGAAGTGGTACAACTAGAAGGACACCTCATAAGGTAGGTGTTTCTGTTGTTACAACTGCTCATGTGAATAGGAGATTGAGGAAAATGGTTCTTCTTCAAGAAGAAGAAGATGATGATGATGATGATGAGCGTCCTCTAATAAGGAGGGCCAAGGAAATGAAGAAACATACCAAAGTTCCACTGGAAGAATTTATAAAGGAGGGAGAACCTTCAAAAGTGTATTTCTAAGGCATCAAGCCAACGCATTAGAAATTATTGATGATGATATTCTAAAGCATGTTGAATGATCTTCTGAAGTTGCAATTAAACAGTTGGAGTAAGTTCCTACATCCAAAGATTTTATTGCATCTATTATGAAGTCTATGGAAGTATCTTTACATGTTGGGATTCAAGTTGCTATAGAAGATCAGGCTCTAAAAGTTGATTTGGAATCTGAGAAACAATATGAAGCTATACTGAAGTCTGCTAAAGAATATTCAAATGATGGGAATTTACTATTGAAAGAACTATCTACTATAGAGACTCAAGTTTCAGAACACGAGTTAGTTATTAAGAAAGAACATAAATTTGTAACTTCTGTTGTTGAGGTTCGTTAATTGACTTTGGTTGCAACATAGTATGAAGTTGCAGATGATATGGTGGAGGAAGAGATAGATGATGAAGCAACTCCAAATGTTGTATAAATTGTAGAAACTGAGTCTTAACTTTGAAACAATTATAGATTCTTCTTCTTCCCTTATCATCAAATCACCAACCCTTTATCCTTCATTTGAACACACACTTTCACTCATTCATGACATAGATCTACCTTTAGAATTTATCATTATTATTATTATTATTATTATTATTATTATCGTTGTTATTATTATTATTATTATTATTATTATTATTCTTGGTTCTCTATGTGTTTGTGACCAAAAAGGTTTGGCCAAAAACATTATGGATCAATTGTTGTGGTTACTATATCTATTGTTTTTAATTGATTATAGTTGACTTGTTGTTGCCCTTTGGTATGACCGATTTAACTGAATGAATAACTGTTAGTTTTCTATTTTGTGGCCAAAGAAGGTCTGGCCAAAACCTTCCGAGACAATTGTTATGATACTATTTCAATTGTTTTACTTGATCTTTAATGGCCTTGTTGTGGAACCTATTGATGCCTTGTGATCAGGGGAAATTAACTTAATGAATAAATGTTAGTTTTTTTGTGTTTTTGGGGCGGTTGAGTTTCAATGTTGAAAAATATTTAATTCATATGTATATTGATTCCTTTTGATAATGTTAGAGTAATTGATATTATCCATTGATTCCTTTTTATAAAGGGAGGTTTTTTGAATGAGCATAGGTGATGCCATAAGTTGAAATTATAAAATTGTGATTAAATATTATATTATTCGTTAATCATATGTTGTACACTGAGACTGTTGGGGTGGAGACTCAAATAGGTGAGTTTTAAATGTGTTTAATAGGGAGAAAAATGCATAAAGTTGAAGATAGACATATATTAAGATTGTGTGTCTTGTTTCATGCCTAACTTGAATTGTGTAAGTGTGTTTGAGGTGATGTCAGTTGAATCATAAAGGTAATGAAGTAATCATCCGAAAATCAAAGAAATATGAAATAATCAATAAAGTCGCCATCGAACATTTTTTATCCCGTCGAGAGGGAAAGGTAAACATCGAGTAAACCTAAAATTGAGAGATCAGGTAAGGAAGTCTGTTACGTGAGGGGAAGGTATTAGCACCTCACACGTCCATAGTACTCAACGGTATCCGCTTTTACGTTCTTTCTAATGGGTGTAAAGGTCTAGCTATATCTGTATATGATGTATAATGCATGCAAAAGGAGAGAAAAATAAAGAAATAAAAGAAAGAAAACACGGGGAAAAGAAGAAAATATTTACAAAGATTGCTCGATCAAGCCCCGCGACAGGATGCCTACGTATTCCCTCGTGCAATGGGAAAGTCAGAGTGTCGTAGTTCGGCTTACATATTTTGGTTGGTTTGTGTTTTTTAGATTAGAAGACGAAACGACAAACAACGACGATGAAACACCTCTCACGATGACAGAACATCAGAAACAGAAGGGACGACATAACGTCAGTAACAGCAGGGACGACGGAACGTCAACAACAGCAGGTACGACAAGACGTCAGTAACAGCAGGGACGACAAAACGTCAGCAACAACATGGACGACAGGGCGACCTAAGACTCTATAGGATTTGGTTTGTGTCTTTTACTTTGGAAAAAGTTTCAATATTATTAGAATGTCTTAATGCATTTGACAAAACAAAGTTTTAATTTTAAGATGCAAATGATAAAGGTAAAATGGATAAGGGAAACTAACCTATTTCTAATCCTAATTATTATCATGCAAAGTTGTTCCTAGGTTATGGATATAAACCAAGAGGAACTACTTATCATCTACCTAATTTTTAAACTTGATAACTAACCTAAACGAGTGATCCTAAGGGAAGGAAACAAAAACATCATCTTAGTTAGGAAACCAAATGATATGAGAGGGGGGAAGCAAACACAATGCTTTGGCAAAAGCACACAAACCCGAGCACAAACAAAACGCACACAAAAAGGAAAGAAGAAGATTAAGTGGGAATAAGTGAGTGAATGATCATGCAAGGTGTCATGTGAGGTGAGGTCAGTAGACAAAACATACATATAAAAATTTTATGCACACCATAAACAAACATCAAACATCTCTATGAAAATATACATACAAAGTTAGTACACAAACTAGGTAAAAACTAGTCCTAAAAGCACGCGGAGTGTAAATTGAGCGAGATTTTAAGCATAGATGAAATGAAAGAAAAATTAGAAGGTAAAATGACATAAAATTAAGTATCTAACATGTTACTAATTCACTTACATCATGCAAACAAACTCATAGAAGATTTATCAACAAAACTCTACAAGGGTGCACAAACATGCAACAATGGTGTGCGGTGAAGTGAATTCAAGTGGGTGACATAAACAACATGAAAAGAATGTGTCAATATGAAGTAATTACAGTAGTAACATCACATAAAATAATTCACAATCAAACCACAAATAAAATATCACAAGGATACAATTCCAACCTTTGTACAAAAACTAGTCAAAACTATGACCTAGGAAGCATTTACAAGTCAAAAGAAGTCAAGAAGAGGCATGGATGAAAGGAAATGAATCAAGAAAGGTTAAGAGACACAAAAAATAGTATAAAATGCACCAATACATCACTCAAATCATACAAAAATGCATAAGAAAAATCCACAAGCAAATTAAATTACTTAAGGAGAACCAAAATCAATCCACACAAGTGTGTGCAATAGTGTGTGCATATGGGTACTTGAGCATACTTGTGACAAGTGTCATATAAGAGTGGAATCAGAAGCAACACATAGAGATAATACTCATACGAAGCACAAAAAACAAATAGCATGCATCAATACCACAATTAGCACAAAAGTTATCAAAAGAAGAAGTCAAAAATTTATCCCTAAAAGTCAACTTAAACAAGTCTACAAGTCAATAAGTAAAATAATGGTCAAGAGACAAATAAAATAAATAATCCAACATATTAGGTCAGTAGCTCAAACAACATAATCAATACCTACAAACAAAACATATTCAAAGTCCAAACACAAAACAAACACTTAATAAACTAGAACAACACCAACACAAGCTAGCACAAACAAGCCTCTAAAGGAAAAACAAAAATGTACCAACTACATATGGGTAAAGGTCAAGGCTAAAAGGTATTAGCACATGCGAGGTCAGTAGTTTAATAGATAAACAAAACACAATCAAAGTCATCTTAAACAAAAGAGAAAGCTTGCACTCAAAAGCATACAAAATTAGGGTTTGAAAACATCAAAACAAGTTCAACTTCAAAATTTTGGATAAGAATCAAACAAAAATGGTATTAATTGAATAATTAAGACATGTGTGATTTTTATAATAAGTTAACTCAATATGGGGTTCATGAGCAACAAATGTAGAAGACTAAACTTCAATACACAAAACAAATCGCCTAATTGATAGTCAACATCCTAAAAGATGGAACAACACTTGTCTAAAGTCATGGATGGATGATAGAAACTAAGTGTGGAAAGGAAGTTTGATACTTATAGGTCCTAGGTAAGTAGATTAACCCTACTACAAGTATATATCATGAACTTATAAGAACTTTGAACAATGCTATCAATTTAACATGTTAAAGTGTCATGACAATGTGCAAATTTAGTCCCTCATCCACAAACAAAATTTATCTAATGACATCAAGAGTTAAGGTTCTTAGGTGTTATTGGTATAGAACCAACACCAAGATACCTTAAGGGTACAAAGATAATAATAAGCATCATTGAAATCTTAAAGAGAAAGAATGTCTAAGCTTACAATGGTGATCAATTTAGCTTCCAAAAGAGAACAAGATAGAATAACAATGAATGGTCACCCATGGGTTCATAGAATCATCAAGTTATGACAAAAAAAACATACAATATTAGGATCAAGATGAATTATAAACAAATTTCTTCACATAAGGTATTTGAAGGTGGTGCATAAAAATACCTCCTAAACCATGATCATGAGCAACATCAAACCATATGAAAAAAAGAAAAATGGGAAAATTGTAAGAATTTGAATGGTCATATGATTGAACTCAAGTTTACAAGAGAAAATGAGGATAAAAGAATAAGAAAATATCTCTCATGGATTGCACAAGTGCATTCCTTACATTTATGATCTAAACAAAACATGGATGCATGCACAAAAAGAAAGATTTGACAAATGTATGGAGGCATAAGTTATAAAATTGAAACAAAAATGCTACAAGTTACTTAAGATGTCAACAAGTCAGCAACAAGAGCTTTTAATAAGGATGAGCATATTGCATGTTGTAAACAAAATCAAACAAATTAGTGGAACTTAGAAGGACCTCTAACTAGAAACCCTAGTTTGACCTAAAAGGTAAAAGTAGCAAATCTAATCTTAAAAATATGACAAGACCAATTCTAATACCTTAAGACACTACAGGTTAATATAAGTTAAGGGAGGTTAGTCAAATAATCGTGGCTTCTACCCTAAGTCACCAAAGTTGACTAGATTAAGATAATTCAATCAAAAATAGGGAAATGACTTATAAAATCTAAACAAAATTGTTTTAGACCCTTAAGACCTATAAAAGTCAGAAAAAATCAACTTAAATCCTTTAATATTTGAAAAAAAATTGAAAACAAAATTCATATTTCAAAACTAGTTGAGATGAAACTCAAACTAGACATGTTTGGAAATGTATTTTGGAAAAAATAGAAACTCAATTGATAAATTCAAAAAAAATTGATTTTAGTGGACTCAAAACATTCAAGGATTCAAATCAAAATTTAACTGAAAATTACAAGTTTCAAATTATCAACAATTAAACCAAAACTTGTGAATCAAGCAACAAGAACCATAGAAAAGGCAATTACAAATCTAAAGTTCAAAATTAATTACGAAAAGTAATATAAATCACAAACAAAATTTCTAAAATCAGTATAAGACTAAGAGGACCTAAAAAGTATTTTTGTAGATTTTTTATATTGAAGAAAAATAATATAAATAATAAAAATGCAAAATATGATAGGCAAATTGAACACTTAATGCAACAAATATTTAATTATGCAACAAAAATGCAAAATTATAAATAAAAAAATTCAGAAATGCAATGTGCATGAATAAAATAATTCAAAATATTTTTTATGCAATTTTGGTATAGAGAAAAATAATTTTAATGGTAATAAAAATGCATAAAATGCAATACAATGTCAAAATTTATTTAACTATGCAAAAATTAGAAAATTGTGAAATAAAAATCAGGGATCAAAAATAGGCCAATTAAATAGCCTAAAATAATTTTTGTGTAATTTTTGTAGATTGAAAATGATTTTTGCAAAAAATAAATGAAAATATTACACAAAAAATCAATTGATTAAACTGTAATTTTTTCCACCAATCAAATAATTTTCAAAAATTACAAAACAAATAAAAAAAGTTAGAAATAATATTCTAAGACTACCATAATTGTTTTAGAATTTTTGGACAAGTTTTGATCAGGAAAATAAAATCACAAAATCAATTAAAATCAAAATTATTTAAACAAGAACACAACCAATCAGATTGCGCGACCTAATCATCTTCAACCTCTAGCCTTGTCCTAACACGCTCTTACACTCAGACCAACACCCCAACTTTCGATCCTCGTATTTAACTCATTTCCCAACCATTTTTCATGATTCAAAGCGCAGAATAAAGATCACATGGCAAGGAATAACAAACAACTCATAGATTTCAAAATGATCAACCATACATCAAGAAATCAAACCACAGAAATCATGAAAATCATCCAAACTCAAATTTTTAGAACTTCATATTATGCAAAATACTTCACAAACAAGCAAAGATATACATAAAACCTAATATTTGGCCAACTATACCCATGCATACAAGCTTTATTTCATCAGAAAACAACTAAAAATGGAGATTCAAGTTCAAAATCTTACCTCTTGAGTTGAGAAATAAAATCAAATAATGCCTCTGAACACAAGAAGAAATCTCACCCTCTTGATCTCTGAGCTTAAAGGAAGAGGAATAGAAGAAGAAACAAGCCTTTGAGTGGGTGAAATTGAAGATTCGAAGCAAAACTTGACGAAGAAGAAGAAGAAGAGCAAACTTCAGATTTGGTTTTTGGTGCAAGGAGGCGTCTAGGGTTTACTTCAATGAGCTTTTGTGTTTTATAGAGCTCCAAGAGTGAGGGCATTGTAGTCTTAATGGCCCAAAATTCTTTTTGAAAGATATTTTCAAAAATCACATAAAATGAGGTGTCCTTGAGTGCTTGTGTTTTACCCTTCATTCCCTTCAGTTTATGTGCGTTTTGAAGAGCTAATTGTGAGTGGAAATGAGTGAGAGAATCACGAAATAGTGAGTTGGCTTGATAGTACAATGTTTGTGATTTTTCAAAAATCACAAAGTTTCCTTAAATGGAAATGTTTAAGGGAATGTAGTACTATGCACCATAGGAGGGCGTTATTGCCTTATTTGGTAAGATGGGAGTGGGCTATTCGTGCTAGTATAGGTCCTGAAACCAAGTAAATGCTCAAACATGTAGAAATTGCAAAATTGGTTATGGAAAGCACATCAATTGGTCAGTCATTTTGCAATTCAAGCCATTCAAATTTGGCTCGTGCGTTTCCCTTACAACTTAGGCCATGAATAGATCTGCTCATGGTCTATAAACTGAGCTTTGAACCATTGAAAATGATCAAATATTGAGTGAGATATCATCTTCCAAATTTGAAGAAAAATAAGTCATGGAAAGACAAGGCCTACGCGCGCATGAGCATGCATGGTGATCCGGTTTTGGCTTGAATTTGCAATGACCATAACTTGCTCCACACTTAGCCATTTGGAGTGATTCCAAGCTTGATTAAAAGCTCTCCATGTCAACTTGGAAAAGCACGAAGCACATTTTTTAAATTGCCTTTGAATTGAAAGAAATAAGCTTCTACTTCTTGCACAAAACCTATTTGATGAAATGACACATGTAGAAGGCAAGTCATGACGAGCATTTTGTTCACTTTGTGCACAAAACTTCTAACTCAAATATCTTTCAAATGATGCATTTTTTAGAAATTTTACACGTTGGAAAACTTGTATAATTTTTCCCAAGCTTTCCAAAAATTTATGGTATGCAACCATTGGATAAAATATGAGCAAGTTATGACATGTCAAAGTTTCATAGGCTGGACAGTTAGAAAATTTTCAAAACTTCAAATAACTTCAAGAACAAGTTAACTTCAATTTCTCCAATTTTATTGATTCAATGATGAATTTGGCCATGAAATATGAAAAGAGAATGTTAATTGATGGTTTACCAAAAGTTCACTTGGTCAACTCCTAACTTTTATTGATTTTGACCAAAATGACCATTTAAACCCTTGTAATCAATTGACTTGCTTCTAACCAAAATTGAACCTCAATCTTTCAATCATGGATGACCACCATCATATAGAAACACATGAAATCAACGTTGAGTGAAAAATTTGAAGAAATCCTGATTATACTCAAAACCCTAATTTTGCACCTTGTGTTAGGAGATGACCAATCAAGCTTCAAAACCTCAAATCTTCTAAATGTATTGAGAAATTCTTTGATCCATGATATCATAAATAATAATAGGGAGATAATACTTCAAGAGATTGGCTCAGCCATGCTTCAAACTCCACAATGGACCAAAACCCTAGTTTCATCAGATGAATTCCTCCTTAATTCTTTGCAAAACTTCAACTTTTGAGTAATCAAGGAGACAAATGAGCTGTTTTGAGCTATAACACACCCTTGTGACTTGAAAAATCCAAAGACATGAGAATCGAGACTCCCTTAGAAAAAAATATTCACACAATCAACCTCCATAGCATGTGGAGGACTTGAGAACCAAAGAACTTTTGATCCCATCACAATACATGAATGCAATGCAATATGATGTTTATGATGAAACATAAGCCTAAATCAAGAGGATAAATTTTTGGGTTCAACAGCTAACACAATAATATTTAATTTGAAGTGGGGAAATTGGGTCTAGGATCACTACAGTACTAGCAGCTCTTTGGTTTTTATACCATAGGCGTATTCAGTTTCATCCTTGTGTTGGTCATCTTGTTTCACGCGTAACTTGAGTTTTGTAGCCCGTTTGAGGTGCAGCCAATTGTATTAGAAATATAGTTTAATGACATATTAGGCTAAAGAGTTTCATAATTTTATAACAAGTCTATAATTTTTTGTGTTATTTTGAAGTCGAACAAAATATTTAGCTTGGTGCGAGTATTTGTTCTTGTTGTTTGATTAAACTGAACCAATTGAGGTATTAAGTTCAAAAATAAAAGTTATAGTCTTAAAATAGACTTACTAAGATTTCCAGAACATATTCATTTGCTTGATTCCGACTCCATTTGATATTTTAAATAATTATTCAAATATGATATGTGACTAACATGAAACATTATTTTGCGGTTATTTTGATGATACATTGAGTTGAGTTTGTTATATTTTAGAGTTGATTTGGATTAAAAGAGATCAGTTTGATATAATTAGAGTTGAGCTTGAAATGTTTAAGAGTTATACTTTTATATTATATGGAAAACTATTAAGTTTTGGAAGTAGAGTTTTGTCAATGCTGAAAATCACATCAAAACATCTTTTAAATTAAATAAAAAGGTAACTCAAGGAAAACCTTAAGGTGAGAGTTGTTGGAGCCTTTAGAGTAATATAGGGAATTTTATTATATTAATAAATAAACTTAATTTGAGTTATTAATATATTTTAGAGTCAAACTGAATCAAAAGAGTTAGTCTTAAGTATTTTGACGAGTTTAGAGTCCTTTTGACAACTTTACCGTTGGCAACTTCACGGAGTTAGTTGAGATTGTCTTGCACACACTACAACATCAAACACCAAAGCTACTGAGGAGATCAGACCCTAATATTCTTCCTTTACTTGCGGAACAAGAAACAACAAGGGTCACACCAGATACCATGCAGCGAAAAACACATCAACACAAAACTCCTCAACAGCCTTCAGGCACAACATATTGCACACAACCATCCAGGTGCAATCAAAATGATCTTAGGTTTAAAAATAAATCAAACCTAACATAGTAGCTCACCACCAAAGCTATACGCTTGATAATAACATACATGTCTAATACAAACTCTATCACGAATAGTTCATCCTCCACTTCAAGGGACCATTCAAAAATAATATGAATTATGCGGGTTTAAACAACTTTACGGTAAAAACTTCTACCTCGACCATGAACTAGAATGTATCCCCCTTAGCATCTCATCTAGAAACAAATAAAATATCTTTCTGATACCAATTGAAATTCTGGTAAACTAGACTTCATATGTCCTATGACATGTCAAGACATCAGAATCCGACTTAAACACACATGCCAAGTATAAACACATACAAAACAATACTGAAAAGTAAACAACACACCCAAATTGTTAACCCAGTTTGGAGCAACTCTCTTACATCTAAGGGCATACCAAGCCAGGGATAAAGTCCACTATAATAGTATCAATTTGAAACTAAAATAATCTCAAGTTTACAACTTCTCAGTTAATCATTACTCGTGCTAAATTTCTATCTAAGACTCACCTATACATGATTCCCTCCTTAATCCCTCATCAATCACAGACAGCGATTGGATACAAACACAAAAAGACACAATTCCATAACAACAAAACAAAAGACTCGCTTCCATGAAAACACCTAGCTAAGACTCTTGACTAAGAACATAACTTAGAGTTGGTTACAAGCTTCCTCTAAGAATAGTACTTACTCTTGCTTCATAGTGTCGAGGAGAACAACAGACCAACTCACATGTCGAGTAGATCACCAAATCTCCTAGAGAGTGGCATATACTCAGCCCTAATGATTATATCTTTCCTAATTTCGGCTGGTACCTTTCTTAGGTTACAAAGACTTCTATTTATAACCTAATTCCTAACTGGATTTGGTCTTCTAATCACATCATATCAGCTGTTACAAATCAATAGAAACTTATGCTACCAACAAGGTCTTCAAAATCATTAGTTTCCTAAAATATCTCCATATTTCGAAACTGCATAATCTTCAATATTCTGACTTCATTCTTCTTGACCTTGTAAACAACGCCGCATAGGATAATATAATATACATAAAACATATTATGTCATTGTGACTTAATAGAATAAACAGATCACTTCAGCTCATGCGCGATGCCGAATGAACCTTCATAGGACATCTTTTTCGACATGTTGCTCTAGATGTTGAAACACTTCAACTCAACATGTCCCAACATAAGATATGACTTCTTGCTCAACATGTTCATGTTAGCAAGTTAACACATCATATCTAACATATTGTTATGATATTAGTTTTACCAAACATAATGCCAATCACATAATTCAAAGAGCTAATAGTCATGATGATAATTCTCTTCAAACATTTTCAAGCTACATGTTTATTGTTCCTCTTATAAGTTAATTCACAATTGCATGTGTGAATTTAACAAGCCTTGATGATCTTTCATATACGCCTTCTTATGTGTGTTATAATTGATTATAACATAATTATATTGTGTGTATGTATGCTTGTTGGTAAATTTAATGTTTCTTCTACATTTATGATAGTAAATGTGTAACTGGTTGCACCTGTCATTTAATCACATTTAAAAAGTGCTTTTAAGTTCATTCAAGGTTCTTGCTCCCTCCCTCATCTTGAAAACCCCCACCTCTTAAAAACTCCACTCATCATCCACCAAATCCCCATGAAAATATTCACTCACCACTCAATATTCCCTATAAAAAATAAAAACCCCATCACTTGAACTTCATTAAGCTCTCATCATCTCACCAAAAATCACAAAACCCTCAAAACTCTCTTTCAACTTAGAGTAATCACGATACCTTCAAGAAAGGACAAAGGCAAGGGAAAGGCTATTGAAGTCTTAACTAGTCCTTAACCTGACAGACTCAACAACTTAGGTTTGGGAAGTTTGGTTCCTACTCCTCAACAGAAGACTGATTTCCTGCTTTCATTCTTAAAATGTTCATTGGAGGCTCTAAATTATGGTAATCTCTTAACATTTCCTACTTCAAGCTTTGATTTCCCTAAGTCACCGCTTCATCAAGAGTTAAAGGTATTCATTTCTGTTTCGGGTACAAACTTTTTATTGCAATATGTCAATTAATGACTGTATTTTGAAATATTCTATCAAAGGAAATGACTTTAACCTAACCATGGATGATTTAGGAAAATTATTGAAAGTTTCCTTTGAAGGTGGAAGATTTTTGCAATGACTTACCCATGACTGGCCTCATTAAGAGAAGCAAAAAGACTATTATAACATTAGTTGACTGTCTAAGCAAGAAATCTATCATAAGAGGGCTAGAAATGTTGGTTCCGCTCCAAACCGTCACATTTTGTACTTCACAAATTTGTCGGTAAGTGATATGATGCTTCACTGAAGGCGTGAAAAAGACAAGAAAGGGGGGTTTGAATTGAGTTTTACCCTTTGAAAACTTTTGCTTTAAAAACAATCCCCTTGAATATGCTTCTCTTTTGATGAAGAATGAAATATAGGAAAACAATAAATAACACGGCATTTTTATCCTAGTTCACTTGAAACATCAAGCTACTCTAGTCCACCCTTCCGAGGTGATTTTCCTCTCTCCAACGAGGACTTAATCCATTATAACCAAATTGATTACACTTGCATGGGCAAACGTCGGTGACTAACACCTTCACACACCAGTTGTGTCTGACTAACAACTTTTAAGACTAACTGTTCTAGACTTCTTGAGAAGCTGGCCCAACTGGTCTTTCAAGGAACAATCAAACAACCGTTTGGTAGCAAGTTTGTTGACAAGTAAATATGCTTCTACACAAGCTGATTATATAAACAAATTTTTAGTACAAAGTGACTTGAATGAATTTACAGCTTTTTACAAAGAATAAAGAATTTAAGCACAGAGGGTTTCTTCGTGAATTAGAAGTTATTTCTTCAAGTCTTCAAGCTCTTATATAGTGTCATGCATGACGTAACTGTTGGAGGGTACATTTGGAATATGAAACTTGTGGCGGCTTGAAAGAACATGGGGGACAAGATCATACGCAGCGTCCGTCCTTCATGGTAGTGGAATGAAACATTTTGATTGTACCATGTACTATTGTACCACGTTAACGTTATCTTCTTTCCTTATTCACTTCAGAGGCTTCTGTGAGCATGAGTTTGGAATTGGAGAATCTAACTTATGGTTGATCAAAACTTCAAGTCTTCAGAGTGTTCAGATCTTCCTCTTCAGAAACTTCAACACTTGGTTTTGAGGAACCTTGTATCGTAACCAAAAGGTTGAAAGAACTTCAAGTCTTGGAATCTTCAGAACCACGTTCTTCAGAGTCTTCAGCACCTTTTCTTGTAACCTTGTATCGTAACCTAAGTTCAGAAGAACTTCAAGTCTTGGAATCTTCAGAATCACATTCTTCAAATTCTTAAGCACTTGGTCTTTAGAACCCTTTGTGTCGTAGCTAAAGTTCATAAGAACTTCAAGTCATTTGAATATTCAGAGCCACTTCTTCAGAGTCTTTAAGCACTTGGTCTTCAGAACCCTTTGTCTTCTGAAAATTCAGTCTTAAGCATCTTGACATAAGTCACACTTCTGTCTTTAGATCTTCTGACTGATTTCTTCAGACGAACGTATCAGAGTAACTTCAGAGCCTTATGAATCTTTTCCTTGCTACTCGTTAAGCAAAACCTTTGTAGCTTAGAAGTAGAACATATTCTCTTCTAATGTATTGGACACGCCATTCATCATAAGCAGAACCTGTTTATTTTAAAAATACAACAAACATTAGAGTAACAAATATTGTTCACTCAAACATACTCTTTGTTATCATCAAAACTCAGAGACATAATTGTAGAACCAAATCGTGTTCTAACATTCACTACTTTACCTGTTACATACTCATGCCAAAATTATTTAACCACTCTTAGATTAATGATACTGAATTGCAAGTCATTTATGCTATTATGAACTAGTTGCAAATCAATTGGGTATATCTCATCATGCACCATATGATTTCTCAAAATAAGCTTTCATGTGGTCTCCCTTATGCTAGGATGATTACTAAGATTTTACAAACTTGTAGAATTGATTTGCATGGAGAATCAAGGTTCCAGATGAATTCTAAGGAGCATGAAATCAATGTGAGGGATTGTTGAAAAGTATTTTTCCGAAAAATATTTTTGTATCGTATCCACAGAGATTGGATGATATTACCGATGTTCTATAGTTACTATCATTCCAAGTTTACAAAATAACAAAGTTGTTTTGTTTGGATAGTTATCTTTCAATTTTGAAGTAAGACTAAGACAATAAAAATATGGTTTTTATCAAGTAAAAAAGGTTTTCCAAGATTGGGGTTCACTATCCCAACTTCATATATTTCCTTAAAATAAATATGTGAACTCAAGATTATTGAACATCTTCTAGTATCCTTTCAATGACATTTATTTCTAAATGAGATTGTGATATTCATTATATTAATCTTTAGACGATTTCTCCATATAAATATTAATCTAACAATCCTTAATGTTTGATATAAAAGAAAATTAATGTGTAAATCTATTTCTACAACTTATACATTACTTGAGAATACCTTAGGTCAGAATTTGAATCATATTTCTCAATAATAATCCAACTCAAAATATTCAACATACACAAAAGCTTCAATCTATATTCATAATCAAGTTGTTCACATACAAGGATTTAAAGGAAATACATGATAAATTTGGAATAGCTACTACCTCCAATCTTGCCAAAGTGGGGTTTAGTTCCTCATTTCCATTGTTGACAGCATAAGAGATAGAGAAAGTTTCTTCCACACACCAATGTTATGTTCTCCAACAATGAATAATAATCATCTCCCAAAAACCTCTCTCTTAGTTTTTCACCTATTCAAAAGTGTAATCATTAACCTTCTAAGATGCAACCATACACTTTATATAACCCAAAAAGTAGCCTAAAAGGTGCCTAACACGCTACCCCAAAAGATGTCCCCAAATAGGTCTAATTATTCAAAACAAGATGACTGACTACGCACAGTTCGCGGCTCAAACAAGGGACGCATCGCAAACAGAGTGTATTTTAACTTCTTTGAAACAAACACAGTTCGCGGCCCCAACAAGTGGGCGCGGCGCGAACTGAGTTAAATTGCACTTCTTTGCCCTTTGATTTGGTTTTCCTTGTAACCTGTTTCAATCTTCAACTTCTTTCTTGCTTCTTCCTAACTTGCTCATGCATTCAAAATCTCTGGTCCTCAATTTCTACACAACTAACAAACAAAGTGAACTACCTACTCAAAACATAATTAAAACAAAAGTAATTGCGTATTTACTAAATTGTGTGAATAAAATTATGGAAATTCAATAAAACTTGGTTAAAGAGATCAATAACAATGTATGAAAATTAATATTATTTGGTCCCTAATAACTCTCTCCAACTTACCATTTTTTTTGTCCCTAAACAAAATTCTTTCGCCCATGTAACCAAATTAACGCGACAAGAGAAGGAACATGAATCATTCAATGACACTCTATTGGTTCAAAAGTATATGGCCCTTCGAGATCCACTTACCTTAATACTAAGACAAAACATGAACAAGATAATGGTTGGGTTCAAAGTACATACCAAGGAATTCAAATCAATACATGTCAAACTCTAATCAAACCTACACACACATCATAGAAATCATGATTATCATGAGGGTGTTCTTTCACTCATCCAAAAAATTAAATCAACAACAAATCGAATCATGCGCTCATCAAAACAAATACTAATCATGTGAAAAGTTAGAATCAAGAGGTCTTTCATGGGTTGTAATGTGGCTTGGGTTACAAACAAAGGATAATATCAAAGGAAATCAAACAAGAATACTTATCCTAAGGGAGCATTCCCATCAATTCAAACTCAATAATACTTTCTTTTTGATCCAATTTTTCTTTTCTTGTTTTTCAACAACACACAACCGAGAGCTCTTTTCTTACTTGATAATTAACAAGGATATTTTTCTTTTCACTTTCTCCATGAATTCAAAGGTGATATATTGTTCTTATTTTCAACAATATTCACTTTTTTCACCTTTTCTCAAGATACCACTTTTTTTCCAATCAACTTCTTCATAATACTCTCCCCAACTTTAGTGTTCACACCAATAATGATGCAATAATGCTCCCTTTAGGACAAAGGAAAAAATGAAACCAATTTGGTTGAATGTTTAAATGAAAAAAAATTAAGATTTGTTCATTCACAATATTTTCAATTATCAATTGAATGAATCCTAATACAAGCTCAAAAGGGTTGAATAAGGATCACTCCTCATAAGGTTAGTTGATTCAAAACGTCTTTTGCTAAGTGGTTTTTCTCAATAACAAACAATGCCTCTATCACTTTCACAACTTTCACAAAAATAGACCAATGCATGATTTAGCATGATAAGAACGAGTTGAAATAAAATTCGGTATCCCACATTTAGTGCACAATGGAAGGTTACCTC
This sequence comes from Vicia sativa, assembly GCA_021764765.1. NCBI lineage: Eukaryota > Viridiplantae > Streptophyta > Magnoliopsida > Fabales > Fabaceae > Vicia > Vicia sativa. Next base: position 246,291,885 of record CM038794.1, on the reverse strand, counting down.
ACAAATGGCTAAGTTCTATTTCTATTCAAAGTTGACATGTATCTCAAAGAATTTATGATATGAAATTTTCACAAACCATCAATCTATTCATATTAAGTCTAGAAATCTGTAAAAGTGTACCTTGAAGTGCCGAGTACCAATTTTATCATCATCATCCAAAGTTTCCTACATTCCTCTCTTGTAATCGTCACTTGGTTCCTTCAAGCCTAGCTTAATGAACAAGAACAATTAAACAAAAAGATTTTGAAAATAGGGTTAATACCTATTTTCACCCCTGACATATGGGGTGTATTTGAAAAATCCCCCTGCCAAAAAAAAAGTTCCAATTGTTACCTTGACAAATTTTAAAAGTTTCATTTTTTACCTTTAGGATGCCACATCACCTAAAAGGCTGATGTGGCTTATGTTTTTGTTACATTTATAAGTTTTTGTTTTGCCACGTCACACAATTCCAATTAAAATGACCAGAATGCCCTTAGCTACATTTTTCTTAAAATCCCAAATTATTTTAATTCCTCATCTTCTTCATCTTCCTCTTCCGCCGCACCCGTAAAAAAACGCACCGCTCCGTTCTCAATCACCAACGACAATCCACCGCACCGGTTCTCCTACTCCCTCCTTCGCCGTGCAACAAACTCCTTCTCAGTTCCATTTGGCCACGGTGGTTTCGGCACCGTCTTCGCCGATACTCTCTCCTCAAAACCGATCGCAGTTAAGCTCATGGACAGTTCATCTCAGCAAGGCGAACGAGAGTTTCACAACGAGCTCTTCTTCTCTTCGAAGCTTCGATCACTGTATATCGTTCCTCCGTTAGGGTTTTCGTCTGACCCAAAACGGTGTCGTTTTCTACTCGTGTATCCTCTTATGCAAAACGGTAATCTTCAAGACGCGCTTTTGAAGCGTAAGTGTTCTAAACTTTTTAATTGGGGTAAAAGGTTTGAGATTGTGATGGATATAGCTAAGGGACTTTGTTATCTCCATTCTTTTGATCCTCCGGTTAGGGTTGATGCTGAGCTTTTGGATATTGATAGTGAGGATGAAATGAAGAAAAGGGATGGAGATTTGGAGTGTGGTGGTGTTAGGGTTTTGATTGATGATTGTGGATCTGTGGAAAGTGTTCATACTACTAAGGGCATTCTGGTCATTTTAATTGGCATTGTGTGACGTGGCAAAACAAAAACTTATAAATGTAACAAAAACATAAGCCACATCAGCCTTTTAGGTGATGTGGCATCCTATAGGTAAAAAATGAAACTTTTAAAATTTGTCAAGGTAACAATTGGAACTTTTTTTTTGGCAGGGGGATTTTTCAAATACACCCCATATGTCAGGGGTGAAAATATATATTAACCCTTGAAAATATGGGGTACCTCAAATTCCATAAAACCCATTGATTTTACTCTACACAATCAAACATAAACATGCAATTAACCGAAAAGTTTTAATGGTGAACGAGAGCCACCAAGAGTATAACATAAAAATAAACGATGAACGAGAGCCACCAAGAGTACAACATAATTTTTTTCCATAAACAATAAAACTAAAATTAAAAGACTAAAATAAATCTAATACTACCAAACTGATCTTCAATTCTCTTCATCACGACCACCACCCACGGGTCCAATGGCTTCTTCCATGTCCTCATCAACACCTACACTGCTAGCTTGGCCACTGCTGCCCGTGCCCCCCATAAATGCTGGCCTGACCTCAGGCCAATTAGTATGAGCCAAATACTCTACCTGAGTTGGAAAAGTGTGGTCTTCAGGTGCCAAGAAGGTGTTCCGAAACTGTTGTTGCATAGCATCAAATAAAAATGTTTGAGACCTCCTCGAAGCCTCAAATTTGTCACAACAGTAGCTTGCAAACACCATTTGGTCAAAGGAGGGACTACGACGGGGTCTAAGCCTAGAAGGTGAAGTTTCTGCTCCTTCAGCTTTATCGATCGGTGCCTGAAAAAATATGTTCACAAAATAATCATTAATAACACTAGTAATGGTGTAATGCAGTTCATTTGGAATAAGCACATTTGCTTTCTTGCACAGCCCCATTATTAACCCCGGGTACATGAGCACACTGGCCTTTCCACCATGTTTTGATCCACTTGTTTCCACTTTTCTCAATTCGTCCGTAATGATTGAAGAGACATCCACAAATTTTCCATATAGGATAAATGATAACAAATAACCGTCATCAAGCGGGATCGTAGTGGTATGGCTATGCGGCCGAATATTGTTCAAGAGAAGGACCAAGACAGCCTATGCCTCTAAAGTTAGGTCTTCTCTCTTCCAATATTTAGGAAGTCATTGCTCATTAAGATGATAATTCCTTCCCTCAAGGCATAAGTAACCATTCACAACATCGTAATCCCAATCTCGTGCCGCCTCTTTCGCGCGATACTCACATCGCTCTCCTTCTCGCAATGTGAGAGGGTTTCCCAAGTAATTGTTTAGAGAATCTCTGTTGAAAACTACAACCTGGCCCCTCACTTGCGTCATATAATGATATGTTTTTCCTTCCTCCACCTAAATAGAATTGGCATAGAATTCATGCACAATATCATAATTAATCTCTTGTTCTGGTTCACACAACTTTGTCCACTTGCGATCCTCAATAATTTTCACAATCTTGCTGTATTTTCCATTGGGAGCAAAGTTGGCAAGTCTCTCCGCCTGAATGATCTTTTTGACAAGCGCTTCATAAAGCTCCTCACATTCATCGTTTGAGAATCTTCGTACGCCTCCCCTGGGACCGACACTTCTGGACTTTTGTCGTTTAGACATCTGTAAACAATCACACAACAACATAAATCTGTTAGCACAAACAGGAAAAAATGAATTGCTAAAGTTTTCTGGGTTCGCGGTGCGAACTGCTGGACGCAGCGTGTTCTGTGTGAAACCTAGAAAAATCAGCAACCTGTATAGTTTATTTTCACACCCTATGCGGTTCTTTCCAAATCAATCCCTAATTACCAGAATCCTATGCCTTTCTATGCATGCAAAGTGAACAAGTGCATAATTTTATCTCTAACAATTTGCCCTAAGTTCTCTTACCAAAAGAACAAATAGAGAAAAAAGGAAATAGATAGTTCATACCTTAATGGAGATTGCTTGAATTCAACTTGCACAAGGAAAAACATTTGTTGAAAGTGATAAAGGGAGAGTGAGGATTAGGGTTTTTAATTTGGGTGAGTGAGATGTTAGGGTGAAACACTATGAAGGATGGTGATAAAATAAAAATGAGAGAGACAATAAATATAATAAAACCAAAAAGAAAACTGAAATCCGCATGGTTCACGACGCGATATGTGTTCGCGGCGCGCACTGAAGCAAAATAATTTTGGAAAAGTTTACGCGGATCGTTCATGACACCAACCTTTGTGCGGTGCGTCTTGAAGAAAAAGCTTTTGGGAAAGCACGCACCTTTCGGTTTGGCGCCAACCCTTATGCGATAAGTGCCAAAATGTAGTTATTTTGTATATATTTTTTGTGGCACTTATCCGTTCTTTTGTTGATATTTAGTTGAATAATCCCAACTTTTTATTGTAAATATGTTTTATTGCGTTTTGTGTACATATTGTACCGTTTGATTAGTTATGTATATATTTTGTAGGTATTTGTTTCATTATTGGAGCATTGAGAAAGTCTAAATGGAGCTCCAAGATGCATTTTTGATCGAATAAAGGAATAGGGCTTGAAGGTGGAAGCCATTGGAAGCTGCAAGAGAAGCAACAAAAGTTGCTGCCTGGGCAATTTTGCTAGGCGAGGGCCTTGCGTCGCCGGGCGACGATCCTATTAGAGGAAGAATTGCTTAGCTCTGACTTGTTTCGCTGCCTGGGCGCTGATAGAGGAAAAGAGAATTTCACCGGGTGAAGCTAAATTTCGCCGGGAGAAGGTAGATATATGTACAGGCTGAGAACATGGCTTAATTTGAGTCAAGTTAATAAGAAGATTCATCGGGCGAAGCTTTTAGTTCGTCGGGCGACTATGCGGAACCAGATTTTTCTTTATACTTTCATTTCATTTCATTTTTTGTGTATGGTTTTGGTGGGTGAGTTTCTTGCTCCCAATTCCATCACCCATATAGTTTTTGATAGTTTAGCTTAGAAAACAACACTAGGGTCTTGTTCATGGATGATTGGAGGTGGATTGCTCTTCGATATGTGTTGACAAACCGGTGTAAATGGGTAGTTTGTCTCCTATTTTCTCTTTGTATTTCTCTATTGTGTTGGTTATGTATGTATATTTACTTTGAACACATGTATATTTATCTCCCTTGGCGTTGTATAAAGTCTGCTTTATGAATCTGTGTTGGTAGTTATCTTAGGTTTTTACTCTATGTTAGGGATTTGAGCTTGCTAGAGATAGACTGCTTAGATTCTTACCTAGAATGATTATCTGTTAGTTTCTGAATGCTAAAAATGGGTTTAGAGATGACATTCACCAGAGTATCTGATCTTAATGCCTCTGTGTCGGTGAAGTATGCCAGAGATGGGTATGGAGGTGACGCAGTTGACTTCTGGTTGTTGAGATAGGCCAGACATGGCTATAGAGGTGATTCGGGAGGATTCTCAATTTGGGTTAGAAATAGCTTAGGTTGTGAGAGGTATGTGATGACACAGACAAGTATCGTAGGCCGAGTATAAATGGACGGTAGATTTAAGTCTGTGACGGGTAGTGTGCATTCGTTCCGGACATGCTGACTATCCGTTATAGTTTTTGTTCATTTAATTTTTGTCTTTTATTTTCAACTCATTCAATCTCAAACTCATTAACGGTAGAATTGTCGAACGACGAATCAATAACCAATCTCTGTGGACATGATACGATATAACCTAATCGGTATATATCATCCGGTAAAAAAAATACCAAACTCTTTGCTTTCCTGCTAATACCGCACTCAACAAAATGTATATGTTGTATAGGCTTTGTATATGAACTTGTATATTATTACTTGTACATGTTTTGTTTACATTCCGTATTTTTACATATTTGTGATTTTCTTCGTTTTCATGTGATGTTGTGAATTGTCTCGCACTCGTAACATTTGTTGTGTGGTTGTTAGGACACTTTATTTATATTTGCGCGATATGGCAATACCATGGCAAGACGAGAAGAGGTTACTAGTGCTCGCACAAGAAAGGCGTCGAGCTTACGACGTAAAACAAGCATGTTTGTTTATGTTGTTTGGTGGCTTTTGTTTTAACACGTTGAAATAGGACTTGTTCTTAATTTTAAATCTTCACTTTTCAACTTGTTAATTCATTTTCACCACGTTTTTCGTATCGTAATTTGCTTTTGTTTTGTTACGTAAATGTTGTATTTTTGCAAGCTTGTTGTGTTTAGCTTGAGGAGTTTTGTAGGTTGTAAATATTGTACATTTTATTTTTCTAATTCTTTTGTTGTTGTTTGGACTCAAATTTTGGTCTGGTAGCTTGAGGTTGCATTTTGTGATTTTCCGAATTTGATTGTTTCAACTCGCAGATGTATGGTAATGATAGTTTCAAATTTTGTCCACGTCAGGTACTCGTTTATCACTTTCTATAACATAACATATTTAGGAAATTTATCATTTGTATAATTACCATGCTATTCATTCTTTTTGCATTACTTGCTCATGAATTGAATCACTTTAGTTCCTCTTTTTACCCATAAATGTGGGGAAGCTTTCCATTGTTCACATATGAGAGGCCACAATTCTTGTTTTAACTAGATTTTATTATGCTTAATCTTTTGTTTTGTGTTGATTGTATGAATGCATGAAAATGATCAAGGTATTTTTGTTGATTTTGAGCGTAACTACCTTGTCCAAATATTCAATTCACCTTGTGAGTGTGTGAACCTTTGTTAACCCCTTTTGAGCGTTTATCAATATCCATGTTTATTTGAACTTAATGCTTGTCTATGAGTGTCAATTCACTTTTTTTTGTATGGATGTTGATTTTTTTGTTTCTTGAACCCTCAACTTTATATTGTTGTGTGAATTTTTACCTTGCCTTAGAAAGTAGGGAGTATTCACATAATGATATTGGTTGGATTCAAGTTGGGGAGAGGAATGTTTATATACTTATATTGTGGTTGGTATGAATATAAGAGAAAATAAAAAGAAAAAAAAGTGAAAAAGAAAGATTAGAAAAAGAAAGAAAAAAGAGAAAAGCTTTAAAAAAAAGAAAAACAAAAAGAGTATGAATAATGTTGTGTTAATAAGTGAAGTGTTTTGGTTTGACAATTTGTGATGAAGAATAAGTTTGATTGGAATTATATTGTTTGGAACTTTGTGAGTTGATCACTCCCTTAGGTTTAAGAAAATTTTTGTTTTGATTAGCTTTAGGACTTATCACTTGTTTGTTAACAAAGCCACATTACAACCTTGAAAAGCCCTTGTGATTCTTGCATTTTGTATTTTCAATACGTTTTTGGATGAATGCATAATTTAGTCTATTGTTTGCAAGATTGTGGAGTAGTGTTTTTTTATCCCTCACCTTTGTTTGTTCTTCATCTACCGATGAATTTTTGCTAGGTGTGATTCATGATTGAGCATGTTTTGTTTTAGAATGTTTTGCATGATTTTTGTACTTAGGATTTGATTCATTTATATTTTTTCATTGTAGGATGGTGGTAAGTACGTATTTTTTCGTGTACGTTTTTGTTTGAACCATATATTTGTTTTCCGTTTTAAAAACTTGTTTATTCGTGATTCTTTGATTATCGTCTTTTGTTTTTTTAAGTTTATTTGACTTTGTTTGAGGACAAACAATGTGTCAAGTTGGGGAGAGTTGATAAGTGCCAAAATGTAGTTATTTTGTAGATACTTTTTGTGACACTTATTCGTCCTTTTGTTGATATTTAGTTAAATAATCCCGACTTTTTGTTGTAAATACGTTTTATTGCGTTTTGTGTACATATTGTACCGTTTGATTAGTTTTGTATATATTTTGTAGGTATTTGTTGCATTATTGGAGCATTGAGAATAAAGTCCAAATGGAGCTCCAAGATGCATTTTTGATCTAATAAAGGAATAAGGCTTGAAGGTGGAAGCAATTGGAAGCTGCAAGAGAAGCAACAAAAGTTGCTACCTGGGAAATATCGCCAGGTGAGGGCCTTGCGTCGCCGGGCGACGGTCCTGTTAGAGGAAGAATTGCTTCGCTCTGACTTGTTTCGCTGCCTGGGTGCTAGGAGAGGAAAAGAGAATTTCGTCGGGCGAAGCTAAATTTCATCGGGCGAAGGTAGATATTTGTACAGGCTGAGGACGTGGCTTAATTTAAGCCAAGTTAATAAGAAGATTCGTCGAGCGAAGCTTTTAGTTCGTCGGGCGACTGTGTGGAACCAGATTTTTCTTTATACTTTCATTTCATTTCATTTTTTGTGTATGGTTTTGGTGGGTGAGTTTCTTGCTCCCAATTCCATCACCCATATAGTTTATGATAGCTTAGCTTAGAAAACAACACTAGGATCTTGCTCACGGATTATTGGAGGTGGATTGCTCTTCGATAGGTGTTGACAAGTCGGTGTAAATGGGTAGTTTATCTCCTCTTTTCTCTTTGTATTTCTCTATTGTGTTGGTTATGTATATATATTTACTCTGAGCACATGTATATTTATCGCCCTTTGCGTTGTATAAAGTCTGCTTTATGAGTCTGTGTTGCTAGTTATCTTAGGCTTTTCCTCTATATTAGGGGTTTGAGCTTGCTAGAGATAAACTGCTTAGATTCTTACCTAGGATGATTATCTGTTAGTTTCTGAATGCTAGAAATGGGTTTAGAGCTGACATTCACCAGAGTATCTGATCTTAATGCCTATGTATCGGTGAAGTATCCCAGAGATGGGTATGGAAGTGACGCAGTTGACTTCTAGTCTTTGAGATAGGCCAGACATGGCTATAGAGGTGATTCGGGAGGATTCTCAATTTGGGTTAGAAATAGCTTAGGTTGTGAGAGGTATGTGATGACACGGACGAGTATCATAGGCCGAGTATAACTGGACAATAGATTTAAGTCTATGACGGGTAGTGTGCATTCGTTCCGGACAAGCTGATTATCCTTTATAGTTTTTGTTCATTTACTTTTTGTCTTTTATTTTCAACTCATTCAATCTCAAACTCATTAACGGTAGAATTGTCGAACGACGAATCAATAACCAATCTTAGTGGACACGATATGATATAACCTAACCGATATATATCACCCGGTAAAAAAAATACCAAACTCTTTGCTTGCCTGCTAATACCTGTCATACCCCAAAATTTTCACTCCATCTTCTCAAGATATTTCATACATCCATACTCAAGGATTCCTCAAGGATTGATCAGACAAACCCTCTCCTAGATAATCAATCCAAACTAGGGTTTGGCAATTCTCGGATGGACTTCAACATCTCAATGTCCTTCATGCCTCCTCATATGCTTCAAAGATTCTCCATGACAAGTTTCAAGCCTCACAAGTCAAGATTGCTCGACAATTGCTCGGATGGTTGAAAATCGGTTGTATTGGACAAAAGTCAAGTGGTCAACATACATCAAACTTCATAATTTTTGGTCAACATCCTCATTTTGAAGTTACATTCATCATTTGATCAAGGGTTGATCATGATTCATCAAGAAAACTCAAGATTTGCTCAAAATCAAACTTTCTAAATTAGGGTTTCTAGGTGAAAAGTCAATGAACTTTGGTGATCATAACTTTCTCATACTTTCTCGAAATTTTTCCACCACCTCTTGTTTTAAAGGAAATTCAATTCTCTACAACTTCATGTCTCACAAGAATGTCCAAAAATGCTTCATTTGAGAGGTATGGCTCAAAACATTACAGGTCATTTTCAAAGTCAACAAAAAGTCAACATTTTGTTTTGAAGATATATTGAGCATGAAAACTCCAATTGCGATGATACCAAAAGGTTTGGTTAGAGGACTCTTAGAGCTTTCCAAAAAGTCCAAGAACACTCAAAAATATGGAAAAATGAGCAAGATACACCATTCAGAAGTTGGGCAATTTTGGACAATTGCACAAAAGGACATTTTGGTCAAAATGCAAAATTTTCCAAATGGGCCTATAATCTTTTGATCCAAACTTGCTCATGACATTATTTGTGACCCATAAATGCTTGGCCAAGGTAATTTTCTATTTTATTGATTTAATTTTGGATTTTAAACCATTTAATTCAAAATTAAATTATATAAAATATGAAAATAAAGTATTTTTTTCAAAAAGAATGATTTTATATCATGCTTGAGGTCCAAGAAAGCCCATGAATCTTACCAATTTCGTGCTAGCCTCTACATTGATGAGAAAATCAAATTTTTTCCAATATTTGATTTTATTTGAAAAAATATAAATGCACATTGATGATCCAATCTTTTTCCTTGGTTTTTCCTCTCACAAATCCTTCTATAAATACCCAGCAAGTACACAAGACAAGGACACGAAACCCTAGCTCAAAGCATAACCCTTATTTTGCCAAAATTTCTCAAGAAACTTGAAAAATCGAATTTTGTTTTCCAGCCTCTCTCAGCCTCTTCCAGCCATCCAAATGTGCTCAGGGGGTAAGTATGAGTAAGAACACACCTTTATCATTGATCAAAGCAAGCCAAATCGTGCCATATACATTCATACATATTTGAATTTTTCTTGAAATTGCATTTTACTATTCTGCGTGCTTTAATCGTTTCTAATGGTTTGAATGTGTTCATGAGGTTCTACTTGGTGATCGGGCAATCGTTTGAGAGGTTGAACGTAAAATCGTGTATTGCCATGTTTAGGGTTTCCAAGCTGTGAAGCTTCGAACCGGCCTGTACAGGCCGATTCAGTCAAAACCGATGCCACCAATGGATTCAGAAGGTCCGATTTAGGTGGACAAGGTCCTCCTTTCCCATTTATTCCACGTATTTTGTTTGGTTTCGATTTGAGTTCTTGGGAGAAGCGGAGCTAGGGCTCCGCGTCGTTGACAGTTGGCGGGAGGAGGCGTGGCGAAATAACGCATTCTGATTCGTTTGTTATAAGTCAATGGACCCCACGCGTAGCTGACTGTGTTTGATTCAAATCCATGACACGTGATCACTCATATTGATTTGATTTTCACTTTTCCAACACCAAACGCCACTTGGCCCAGTGGTTAAGACGCTTCCTGTTGAAGATGCTCTCAAAGGTTGTGGGTTCGAATCACACCAGGACCGGTTCCATTCTTTTTCTTTTACAAACTTCATTTTTTCAATTATTTTCTATTTTCATATTATTTAATATTTTGCATCAATTTTAATTCTTTTCATATTTTTATTTCATGCATTAAAAATCATCAAAATATTTTTCCCTTTTGCACTTATTTCCAGAAAATACTTATTTAATTTATAAAATTAAAAAATACAATTTTGCATGCATATTTATTTCTATTCATAATTTAGCATTTAAATCAATTTTAATTAGTTTTTAATTACTAAATTGCATCTAAAAAATCCCAAAAAATTATTTTAGCATATTTATGCTATTTCCAATGTCATATTTTCTCATTCAAAAACTTGCATTTTTACTAATATTTTCTTCTTATTCAATTTCATCGTATTTTCCGATTTTCTTATCTTTTCACAGGTTGTTCCGTTTCAGACGGTTTCTTTTACTGTTTTCATTTTTTCCAATAATGTAACTGTTCATGGGATGTAATAGTTTAAATTAGGTTTTTATTTTCCGCAAGTTTAAATTATGTATCTGCCCCAAAGCCATGTAATAGCGTAGGACATTTATCTTTCCGCATCTTTACATTCCGCATTTTAATTTCCGCACCCTATAAATTGCTAGTAACTAGGCGTGTATGGCAAGACTAAAATTGAACAATAGCCCACTAATTTCCAAGATAAAATACCTGAATCAACACACTCTTTTCACACATGCACCCCTTAGGGTAATCCTCTCTCGTTGCCTTACGAATTCAAATGGTCAAGTCCCTCGAACGTAGAGGTATTCTAGCACCGTTGCCTTCAAAACAAGTCATCATAGTCCCTTGATACAAGATCATAGACCCACGATGTCGCCTCCGAATACATGATCTTGACCCTCGATTGTTGCCTACGAAAATGATGATAGTCCTTGAATGTGCTAGGATACTTCCTACAAGTTGCTTTCTATGACCATCCGATGTCCCTTCGAATGTCCCGCTTACATCCAACAAATAGAGTTACCTACCAACTAATGGTATGGATAGCGCTATTCTAAAGGAACGTAAAACAACACGAAAACGACCAATTCTGAGTAGGTAATAAGACTTTTAGTTGCTTGCTCAAATCAAGTACTTTTCACACAACACACTTTTGTCAAAGTTCAAACTCTTTTCAAAAAACGAAACATTTCCAAACACTTTGTATACATTCCTACATGAATCATTACAAAGTCAAAGCGAAATGCCTTTTTCAAAACATTTTTGTCAAACACACAGAAAGCAATTTTTAAAGTGATCTAAGAGCAACTAAGAGCCCATAGATAACTACGGATGGAAAGGGGTGCTAATACCTTCCCTTTTCATAACCTTCTCCCTTACTCGAATCTAACGAAGGTCTTTTACGTACTTTTTACCTTCCCTTAATTGGATAAAAGAAAAGTCGATGGCGACTCTTGCTATCCGCACATTTGCGATACAAAAACCTACAAAGTCAGTTCACCGTATTACAGAACTGGCGACTCTTCCGGGGAGACACCCTAAAGAGAGAATTACCTTAGGGATTTCTAGATAACTTTTATTGCGTTTTGTTTGACTTGCTTGCTTTATCTTTAAGGGTTGCTTGGGTATTATATTTGTGGGGGATCCTACACGGATCGGGTTTCCTTTTAGGTAAGTAGCAATAAATCGTCGCGACCGTTAGGCGTATATCAAAGCGGTCAACATGATGGCTACGTTAGCGTGACACTTTGGATGTCCCGATACTCTTCATTCCCAAGTTGAGGATAGTATTTGGCTTGCGTGGTGTCATCAGCGCTAACTAAACTTTTAGAACCTTAATTGACCCATCTTAGCCATTAGAAGGTAGTGAGATGGCGGCTTTGGTCTGACTAAGGTTGGTTGATACTCGATGCTACGCTCATTGAGATCAGACTTTTGGGATATTTTCGGTCGACCACTTGGTAGTCGTATTGAAATAAACGCCTACGAGAAAGATCAATGATGTGAGATTCCTAGAACCCGGTTACTATTATAGGACAGGATGAACCAACTCAAACTTTTGATGGGGTAATCACCTATACCTCATGCAAGCCTTAAACCTAGGCTCATTGAGTGAATTATTTGTGTGTGCTAAACATGACATCATGACATCATTCGCATTGCATATCATTTCTAACTATTTCAAGGACCTAGGGATTTATCTTTGCTCTGTTTTGTAGGGTATTATGGCTTCTAGAAAGACTATCCGAATCAACTTCATGGGTATACCTTCTCAGCTCAAAGAATTGGTTTCAGAAATTCCCGACCATGCTCAGTTCATCAAAAGACATGGTTATCTGCTTGACTTGGTTATCTCCGATTTTGAAGAAGATATGATGCATGTCCTATTCCAGTTCTTCGATCCGAAACACCATTGCTTTACATTCCCAGATTATCAGTTGGTTCCTACCTTGGAAGAATTCTCTAAGCTACTTGGGATACCTATTCTTGACCAAATGCCATTCACCGGTTTAGAAAAGGTTCCTAGGTACGAAGACATCGCATCAGCATTACACCTAAAGCACTCAGACGTTGAAGCCAATTGGGAAACAAGAAGTGGAGTTAAGGGTTTACTTTCTAAGTTTCTAATTAAGAAAGCCCGAGAATTCCTCAAAGTTATGAGTTTCCATGCATTCGAAGACATTGTGGCCTTGCTAATCTATGGTTTGGTTCTATTCCCTAACTCGGATCAATTCATAGATGTCAACGCCATCAAGTTGTTTCTTACCCGTAATCCCGTGCCTACTTTACTTGGAGATGTTCTACATTCTCTCCACACTCGTACTACCAAGAGACAAGGAACTCTCATGTGTTGTATACCGTTACTTTCCAGGTGGTTTATTTCGCACCTTCCTCCATCAGTTTTGAAAAATGAACAAAGGTTGAGATGGTCTCAAAGACTAATGTCACTCTCTCATTCAGATATCCGTTGGAGTCTTTTCTCTCAAAAGGACTTCACCTTCATTGAGCGTTGTGGAGAATTCCCTAATATACCGCTACTTGGTATAAGGGGAGGTATTACTTACAACCCTTCCTTAGCTCTACGTCAGTTTGGTTTTGCTCGAAGAGATGGTCCACATGATATGCTTCTCCAAGATATTGTGTTCGACTACAATCACGATCTCGAGCAAGAAGGTTCATACGCTTGGGGCATGGTAAAGAAGACGATACCAAGACTTTGGGGCACGAACTCCATTTCTTGGGAACCTTACCTCAAATGGGTGCGAGCTCGAGCTCAAAACCTCATGATGCCATTCACGCTGTTTTACCGGTAATTATGGAACTGTTGCTATAGGTGACGTACCCTATACCATTCTCCATCCCGACATGCCTACTGATTTTGAAGACTTGAAGAGATCCTGGATTCAGCTTAAAGAAGAAAGGGATACCTTTGAATCTCAGTGTTATGCAAGTGAGAAGAAAGTGCTAGAGTTGACCAAGCTACTTCACGAGGAGCGAAACATCAATGCCTACCTCGGCATCAAGAGGAAGCGCCCATGGGAGAATTAGAGCTTTAAGATTCATATGCTTTTCTTTTATTGTTTTGAACTATCTTTTGTACTTAAAAAGAAAAAGAATAAAAAGAAAACTAATAAATGTTTGTTCGTGCCTGTTTAACAAATTTAAATCTCTAAGGTCCTTGAAAATATTGCATTGCATTCGCATAAAAATTGCATATCATAGCATAACATTGCATCACAGGTACATTGAAGATTGGTTTTCTCATTTGCTCGCTATTTATTTTAGCGAAATGGCTCTGTCAAAGATCTTCAAGCTCGAATGCTCGATTTAGATGTTTACCGGCTTGGTCCAAGGCCAAGAAGATTTGAAGAAGCTCATCAACAGGAAGAAGGTTGTTGGTCTTCTCAACATGGGCCGCTACAAAGGTGGTCCTAGAGTGGTTAGTCGAATTGAGCTCTCTGAAGGAAGTGTCAAGAAGGAGGATGAGCAAAGTAACAAGGGTGATGGAGAAGGTAGTCAGCATGAGCCTGAGAAAGACTATGATAATGGCCAATACTCTGATGAAGATGACAAGTACAAACAACTTGAAGACAGTCTGAATGATGTGGAAAACCTGAAGATGTCCGGGCTGAATTTTGATGATCCGAGTCTTGTTCACATTCCTCCCAAGTTCAAAGTTCCAACTTTTGCTAAGTACGATGGCGTGTCTTGTCCTAAGCTGCATTTGAAATCCTATGTCCAGAAGATCAATCCCCACACTGATGACAGAAAGTTGTGGATGCATTATTTTCAAGAGAGTTTGTCCGGAACTCAGTTGGAATGGTACTATCAGCTAGAAAATGACCGTATCCGTACTTGGAGTGACTTAGCAGATGCTTTCTATAGGCAATATGAGTACAATGCTGAATTGACACCCACTCGCATGCAACTACAAAGTATGTCTATGGGTCGTGATGAGAAGTTCAAGGAGTATGCTCAGAAATGGAGAGATCTAGTAGGCAGAGTTCAACCACCCTTGTCCAATAGGGAGTTGGTTGATATGTTCATGGGAACATTGACAGGTCCGTTCTTTAATCATCTGATTGGAAACTCTTGACCGGTTCACCGAAATGATATTAATGACGGCGTATCGAAGGTATCAAGCGGAAAGATTCATGTAGAGTCATCTTCAAATCTGCGAAGAGATCTTTTGGTGGTAAGAAAGAAACTAATCTTGTTTATGGTCGAAAAGCCGAGCCAAGACCGACCGCTCAATCTGTAGGGGCGGTTGTGATCTCTAATCCTACATCGACAACCTCGGAGACAACGCGTATCGAGCGCCACGAAGGCAGTTCTGAAGATCAACATGCCATTGTCGCAAGCCTTGCAACACATGTTGAAAGCGGTGATTACCGAGGATCCTCCTCGAATGTCAACACTTCCTCTCCGAGATACAATCCTAATGCTAAGTGTGCTTACCATTCCAATAGCCAGGACATAGTCGATGATTGTTGGGCTCAAGAACAAGATTCAATATATGATTGAAGCTAAGCATTGAGTTTGACCCTCGTTGAGACTCGAATGTGATCAACGCGCCTATGCCTAATCATGACAAGAGTTCCAATCTTTGTTGGCGAAGATACTTATGTTTTCAACATAGATGACTTGCCATTCCTCGATGATAAGAAGAATTTGCTGCAAGCGGTGTCAATCCAGGATGCCCGAGAATTGTCGTTGGTGCCCATCGCGATGGTTGTGCTTGGTTGAGAAGGCGTGTTCGATGCATGATGGATAACCGTGAGATACTATTTCTGAAACCACCTGCGCAGAAGCTGTGTGAAGATATGTCTAAGTTGAAGATTGACAATGCGAATGAAGCCGCACCATCTGTGTGGGATACCTTGGGGCAGCCAAGTGGAAAGTATGATTACATGGTGAAGTACAGTGTTCCTGAGAGCTACAAGATCCCTATTGAAGACGTTAAGGCGACCGGATGGGGTGACGATTTCCCAAAAGACTATGCTGATGTTAACACAACAAGGATTTCCTCTGCCGATTATGTGCCTAGAGTGGCACCTCTCATCATTACTTCTCCAAGACCAGTTCCGTATTCCTCTGATAAAGCTATTCCTTGGAATTATGGAGCTGATGTTTACTATCATGGCGTCAAGCAAGACCCTCTGACTATTGAAGATCTTACAGTTGAAGCTGTCATTCCTGACATTGACAACATCACCGGATCAAGTAAGGTGACCCGAACCGGAAGAGTATTCTCTCAAATCTCCTCCAAAAGACCTGCGACTCCTCGCATTCCACTACTCAATCCATTCCCAAGCTAGAGGAAAGAACCGTGACTCATCCCGCTCATCCGTACCAAAGGAAGTTCTCAAGACACCTCCAAACAAGAAATGGAGGAAATTCTGAAGATTATCAAGAAGAGTGACTACAATGTTGTGGAACAGTTGGGACAGACTCCGTCCAAGATCTCCATGTTGGCTCTGCTCTTGTGCTCTGAGGCTCATGCTAACGCCTTGGTGAAGTTTCTAAAGAATGCTCATGTGCCGCAAGACACTACCACCGACCAGTTTGAAGTTTGTATTGCTAGCTGGCTGCCAACAACGGCCTAGGCTTCTCGATCTTGATTTGACTCTGGAAAGAAACACAACAAAGCCTTGCACATCTCTGTTGAATGCAAGGGCACTACATTATCTCATGTTTTGGTGGATACCGGTTCTGCTCTAAATATCCTTCCGAAGATTTCTTTTGATCAACTTGATGTCGAAGGGTTGGTTCTGAGACCCAGTGACATTATTGTGAGAGCTTTTGATGGTTTTAAGCGAACAGTACTTTGAGAGCTCATTCTGCCTGTCAAAGTCGGTTCCCAGACTTTTGACTCTACTTTCTTTGTCATGGACATCCGTCCAGCTTACTTTTACTTGGGCGCCTTGGATACATGGGGCGGTACTTCTACCCTACATCAGAAGTTGAAGTACCCAGTGAAAGGGAAGGTTGTTACAGTATGTGGTGAAGAAGAGTATATGGTCAGTCATCTACAGTCATTCCGATACCTCGAGGTGGAAGGTGAATTCATTGAGACTCCCTGTCAAGCTTTTGAAACAATACCCAGAGTCATGCCTGATGACTCTCCTGTCATTCCTGAAGTTACACAAGCTCCGCCCAGGATGGCATCATTGAAAGATGCTCAAGCAGCATTTGAAGAAGTAGGTAGTACTATTTGGGGTCAGCTCCCCGATCTTCCTTTCAAATCCGACAAGACTGGTTTAGGCTTCACCATCAAGGGTCAGAAGATGATACGCGCGAACGTGCCGGCCAACTTCCTTTCCGCATCAGCCAAAGTGGAATCCATGCTATAGAAGACGACGACAACGACTTCGACATCAGCAAGTGGATCTTCCCAACTCCAGACAATGGGCTCGGCAATTGGAAGACTGAAGACGTCATACCTATCTCCTTTAGCCAAGAGTAATTGCTTTTGTTTTGTTTTGCTTTTCGTATTTCTTTATGTTTTGAACAATAAACTTTGAAAGCCTAGTGCCTTGCCCGGGGCATCATGGCTCGTTGCGAGGTTTTATCATCGTTTGCGTATTTTCATTCAATAAATTCGTTGGACTTTTGCATTCAATTGATTGTTTTCTTTTACTTTATCACCCTTCAAAAGCTATGTGTTTCTTACACACACCCACGTGGTACAACGAGAATCACTCGAATCTAGTTAATAACTATGTTATTGCTAAATATGACTTCGATAATCCGATCTACCAAGCCGAAGACGAAAGTGAGGAAGATTGTGAAGTGCCGGAGAGCTTGCCTACAAGAAGAGTTATCTGACCACGAAGAGCAAGTTGAGGTTGTGAATTTGGGTGATGAAGGCAGAAGAGATCAAGATAGGAGCGGGTCTTGAGCGATGTCGAGAAAGATGGGTTCGATGCTACGAAACTATATTGAGGTTTTGCTTGGTCATACGAAGACATGCCAGTTTGGACATTGATATTGTGGTACACGATTGCGACAAAAGAAGGTTTCTCGGTGAAACGAAGGTTCGTCGCATCGTCACGAGATGTCGAGAAGATCAAAGCGGAGGTTATGAAGCAGTTCAACGGCTTCTTAGTGTTACTTCCTATCCACAATGGGTTCTGACGTGGTTCCCATGCCTAAGAAGGATGGTAAGGTACGAATGTGTGTGGATTACTGATTTGAACTAAGCAAGTCCGAAAGATGATTTCCACTTCCTCATATTGATGTTACGGTAGACAACACCGCTCGGCATAAGGTTTTCTCCTTCATGGATGGTTTCTCCGGTTACAATCGATCAAAATGGCTCACGAAGACATGGAAGACTACTTTCGTTACAGTGGGGCACTTTCTGCTACAAGGTTATGCCGTTCGGACTGATGAACGCGGGCGCCACTTATCAGCGTGCTATGGTAACATTATTTCATGACATGATTCATCACGAGATAGAGGTTTATGTCGACGACATGATAGCTCGGTCACAGACTGAAGAAGAACATCTTGGTCATCTGCAGAAATTGTTTGATAGGTTGAGGAAGTACAGACTGAGACTTAATCCTAACAAGTGTACCTTTGGAGTCAGATCCGGAAAACTCTTAGGGTTTGTTGTTAGTGGAAAAGGTATTAAAGTTGACCCCGCCAAGGTTAAAGCTATTCAAGAAATGCCAGCTCCCCGCACCGAGAAGGAAGTCAGAGGTTTCTTGGGCTGACTGAACTACATTGCCAGGTTTATTGCACATCGCTACTTGTGAGCCAATCTTCAAGTTACTTAAGAAAGATCGGGTAGTAGAATGGAGCAGCGATTGCGGATCGCTTTTGACAAAATCAAGGAGTACCTAAATCCTCCTATCCCGATGCCGCGAAGGAAGACCTCTTATCATGTACTTGCGGTATTAGAGAACTCAATGGGGTGTGTGTTGGGGCAACATGGCGAGTGCAGTCGAAAAGAGCATGCAATATACTACCTTAGCAAAAGTTTACCGGTGAAACAAGATACTCACACTGAGAAAACTTGCAACGCTTTAACTTGCTCGACAAAGACAATATATGTTGACTCACACTACCTTGTTGATTTCCAAGATGGATCCGATAAAATACATGTTTGAGAAACTAGCTCTCTCCGGAAGAATAGCAAGATGGCAAATGATCTTGACCGAGTATGACATCCAGTACACTTCTCAGAAAGCGATCAAAGGAAGTGTAGTAGCCGATCATTTCGCTCATCAAGCCGTAGATGACTATCGATCTATGCGTTCAATTTCGAGATGAAGATGTTTTACTAGTTACAGATTGTGAAGAACCAAGCCCAAACGAAGGACCTGAACAAGGATCCCGATGGACTATGGTCTTTGATGGAGCCTCAAACGCACTTGACAATGGCATTGGCGCCATCATTACATCCCCTGCAGGCGGGCATACTCCTTTCACCGCCAGATTATGTTTCATTGCACCAACAACATGGCGAATCTGGCGTGCATCATGGGTATCAAAGCTGCTATTGACTTAAGAATCAAGTTCTTGCAAGTGTATGGAGACTCAGCTTTGGTGATTAGTCAGATTACGGGCGAGTGGGATACGAAGCACCCGAATCTTATTCCGTATCGAGAGCATGTTCTGAGTTTGATCCCCTACTTCGAAGAGATCACTTTTGATCACATTCCACGAGAAGAGAATCAATTGGCAGACGCATTGGCTACTATGTCATCTATGTTCAAGATCAGATGGGACAACGAGGCTCCCCAGATCATCATTGAGAAGTTTGACAAACCAGCATATTGTTATGAGCTTGATACAGAAGAGAAACCTTGGTACTATGACGTGAAAAGGTATCTTGAGACTTAGGAATATCCTGCAGAGGCATCTGTCAACGATAAGAAGTTTTTGAGAAGGTTTGCATCCAAATTCTTCCTCAGCAACGACATCTTATACAAGCGCAACCACGACTTGTGCTTACTCCGCTGTGTAGATCAGAAAACAGCAATACGTATCATGGAAGAGTTACACGAAGGCACATTTGGAACCCACTCCAGTGGACATACAATGGCTAAGAAGATTTTGAGAACAGGTTACTATTGGTCCACCATGGAAGCTGATTGTCACCGCTACGCTCGATCTTGTCACAAATGCGGTTATGCGGACAAAGTGCACGTACCTCCGTACCTCACGAATATTCTATGACTCCTTGGCCTTTTGCAATGTGGGGCATTGACATGATCGGAGAAATCAAGCCCACTTCAATGGACATCGTTTCATCCTTGTGGCAATTGATTACTTTACCAAATGGGTAAGCGACCTCGTTCGCATCATTACCAAGAATGTTGTGGCTCGATTCATCAAGCATAATCTTATCTCGATATGGCACTCCGAAAGGATTATCACGGATAATGGCTCTAATCTCAACAACAAGATGATCACCGAACTACGCGCATTCAAGATCAAACATCACAATTCTTCTCCTATCGGCCTAAAATGAATGGCGCGATGGAAGCCGCCAACAAGAACATTAAGAAGATTATCTGAAGATGACGGTGACTTACAAAGATTGGCATGGGATGTTACCATTTGCCCTTCATGGTTATCGCACTACAGCATGAACATCAACAGGGGCAACCCCCTTCTCTCTCATATACGGTATGGGCCGTCTTACCCATCGAGTTCGGATACCCTCAACGAGTCCTCCGGGACGAGAGTTAACAAAGACGATTGGGTCGGACTCGCCTTGACCGATTAATTTGATTGGTGAGAAACGACTCGCGTCCATCTTCCATGGACAGATCTATCAGAAGCAAATGATTAGAGCATTTAACAAGAAGGTCAAGCACCGAGTCTACCAAGTCGGTGATCTAGTAGTCAAGCGCATCATTCTTCCACAAGGTGATCCAGGGGCAAATGGACTCCTACCTACAAGGGACCATTTGTAGTCAAGCGATGTTTTCCGGACTATGATACTTAGCACCATGGATGGTGAAGACTTCCACACCGTGAGCGAGACATAGTCAAAAATACTACGCATGAAAAGACCCGCTAGGTCGGTGACCTAGGCAAAAATAAGGGCATCTGGCGAACCAAAAGGGTTCGGGCAAAAGTTAAGGATATATACAAAACATGTACACCGCAAGTCGAAAACACGAAAAGGCGGCTTGGGCAAAAGGGTATCCGTAGTGAAAACCGAAAGGGGTCTAGGTAAAAGTTAGGGATTTAAGCGACTATGTCTCTTCGGATCACCCGCTTCGGACTACTATCAACATTCAAGATTCAAATGGTGAAGATCGGTTCACTCACTTTCTCTTGACAAGAGGAGATGAGATAGTTGAAATATATGAGTACTAGCATAGTTGGAACTTAACGAGATTGCTTCCATAGCTTTTACCTTTCTTGTGTACAAAGCTTGGCCATACGCCACCTTTCAAATGAATCTGATTCTTTCTTTACAATTTTCACTATTGTCGTTTGCAATAAGTCCAACGTTTGTTTTGAATGACTATCGCATTTGACAATAAGAATCTAATCACAAACATGCGAAAAGTGAACAAACAAAAGTACTTACTATCCGGGAATTGAGATGACAACAAAGGTCACCAAAACATTCCCCAGAACATAATCTCCGAGAGGTGTCACTCACTAAACCTCCCCAGTGAGTATATGTTAATCCACGACGATGATTCCACTCAATTGAGCAATGTTACATCGGTCTCAGCGGTAACACTTCATCCCGGCCGAGTATTTATCATCAGCGAATATCTCTCAACAATTCCCCTTTTCCCCGGCAGCGTCGGACACGAAACTTGGTCGGATAGTGCACGGAGGAAACCTACACCTTTATTCCCGTCGGAGATTACAGGGCTCGGATCCTTCCAACCCGGTCTCCCAACAACCATCAAGCGCTCTCCGTGAGATCTGCGCTCAACATCCCGATGGGCGCCTCTAATTTTCCCAGGGATCTACATACAAGATCCCCAGATTTCCTCCGGACTCTCCCGGAGGTCTATGTATGAGATCTCCAACAACGAGTTTCTCAATCTCTACCTTCCTCAACAATATCTAGGCCCAAGACTTGGTCAGATAGTGCACCGGAGGAATCGAAGTTATCTTTCTTCTCAGGATCTCCATCCTCAAGCAATCGAAATCTCGAGAACTTCGCATCTTCTTCAAGATGGATATGTTTTGAAATACCACATCATCTATACATTACTCATAAAGTCATAATTCATGCATATGTCATTCATATACATTGTCATGCATCATACTTTGCATAAGACTAACAAATATTCTATCAAAGTTTCTCTTGTTTTTCAAAAGCAGTGAAAATCACGCAAACAGGTCGAGTTAAGCCCCGAATCTCGGCGGAAAATTATCGAAGACCGCCCTAGTTGTCCTCGACAATGGTCGAGATTAAGCCGAATCTCGACGGAAAACTATCGAGCGACCGCCTCGTTTTCCTCCGACAACGGATCCGGGATTAATACCGAAGCGGACGGAAACCCCATCCGAGCGATCACAAGTTATCCTCCGATATGAGCGGTGGATCAATATCAGATGCACAAGGGGACGATATCCACACTTTGCCAAATTACTATCCCTCGAGTAACCGACACGAAGATTTATTACGAATCCTTCTTATTATCAACAGACTCTGAGCACGGCGTGCGACTCGATTGCCACGGATGGCATCTTAAGCCCATCTCGACTACTTATCAACATTTCTCCGCTTTCGAATCTGCATATTTGGTTAAAAATCAATACAAACCAATAACTTCATTCAAAGATGAGCACGAAGTCTAACATCGACTCCCTCCGGATGGCATCTTAAGCCCATCTCCATGCTCCTTCGAAGCGACTACGAGCCTAGCGTCGGCTCACCCCAATCGACCTTTCCGGATGGCATCCCAAGCCCATCTCGGCGATTCTCCTCCTATCGGCAACCTCGAGTCTAGCATCGACTCATCCCCGTGAAGTCTCTACCTTCTCCAAATGGCATCGTAAGCCCATTCCGCATCATCCACCAACAAGTGCAAATTTTCGGTGTACTCGGTGTTCAATCATCTTCACCTTGGTCACGAAGACAAGTATGTCAATCTAACCTTCCATACAAGAAGATTGAGCAGGGCAGTCATACCCAAAATTTGCCCTCCATCTTCTCAAGATATTTCATACATCCATACTCAAGGATTCCTCGAGGATTGATCGGACAAACTCTCTCTAGACAATCAACCCAAACTAGGGTTTGGCAATTCTCGACGGATGGACTTCCAACATCTCCAATGTCCTTCATGCCTCCTCATATGCTTCAAAGATTCTCCATGACAAGTTTCAAGCCTCACAAGTCAAGATTGCTCAGACAATTGCTCAGATGGTTGAAAATCAGTTGTATTGGACAAAAGTCAGCGTGGTCAACATACGATCAAACTTAGTAATTTTTGGTCAACATCCTCATTTTGAAGTTACCTTCATCATTTGATCAAGGGTTGATCATGATTCATCAAGAAAACTCAAGATTTGCTCAAAAGTCAAACTTTTTAAAGGAAATTCAATTCTCTACAACTTCATGTCTCACAAGAATGTCCAAAAAATGCTTCATTTGAGAGGTATGGCTCAAAACATTACAGGTCATTTTCAAAGTCAACACAAAGTCAACATTTTGTTTTGAAGATATATTGAGCATGGAAACTCCAATTGAGATGAGACCAAAAGGGTTGGTTAGAGGACTCTTAGAGCTTTCCAAAAAGTCCAAGAACACTCAAAAATGTGGAAAAATGAGCAAGATACACAATTCAGAAGTTGGGCAATTTTGGACAATTGCACAAAAGGACATTTTGGTCAAAATGCAAAATTTTCCAAATGGGCCTATAATCTTTTGATCCAAACTTGCTCATGACATTATTTGTGACCCATAAATGCTTGGCCAAGGTAATTTTCTATTTTATTGATTTAATTTTGGATTTTAAACCATTTAATTCAAAATTAAATTATATAAAATATGAAAATAAAGTATTTTTTCAAAAGGAATGATTTTATATCATGCTTGAGGTCCAAGAAAGCCCATGAATCTTACCAATTTCGTGCTAGCCTCTACATTGATGAGAAAATCAAATTTTTGCCAATATTTGATTTTATTTGAAAAAATATAAATGCACATTGATGATCCAATCTTTTCCTTGGTTTTCCTCTCACAAATCCTTCTATAAATACCAGCAAGTACACAAGACAAGGACACGAAACCCTAGCTCAAAGCATAACCCTTATTTTGCCAAAATTTCTCAAGAAACTTGAAAAATCGAATTTTGTTTTCCAGCCTCTCTCAGCCTCTTCCAGCCATCCAAATGTGCTCAGGGGGTAAGTATGAGTAAGAACACACCTTTATCATTGATCAAAGCAAGCCAAATCGTGCCATATACATTCATACATATTTGAATTTTTCTTGAAATTGCATTTTACTATTCGTGCTTTAATCGTTTCTAATGGTTTGAATGTGTTCATGAGGTTCTACTTGAGATCGGGCAATAGTTTGAGAGGTTGAGCGTAAAATCGTGTATTGCCATGTTTAGGGTTTCCAAGCTGTGAAGCTCCGAACCGGCCTGTACAGGCCGATTCAGTCAAAACCGATGCCACCAATGGATTCAGAAGGTCCGATTTAGGTGGACAAGGTCCTCCTTTCCCATTTATTCCACGTATTTTGTTTGGTTTCGATTTGAGTTCTTGGGAGAAGGCGAAGCTAGGGCTGACAATTGACCGGCGAGGAGGCGGGCGTGGCGAAATAACGCATTCTGATTCGTTTGTTATAAGTCAATGGACCCCACGCGTAGCTGACTGTGTTTGATTCAAATCCATGACACATGATCACTCATATTGATTTGATTTCACTTTTCCAACACCAAACGCCACTTGGCCCAGTGGTTAAGACGCTTCCTGTTGAAGATGCTCTCAAAGGTTGTGGGTTCGAATCACACCAGGACCGGTTCCATTCTTTTTCTTTTACAAACTTCATTTTTTCAATTATTTTCTATTTTCATATTATTTAATATTTTGCATCAATTTTAATTCTTTTCATATTTTTATTTCATGCATTAAAAATCATCAAAATATTTTTCCCTTTTGCACTTATTTCCAGAAAATACTTATTTAATTTATAAAATTAAAAAATACAATTTTGCATGCATATTTATTTCTATTCATAATTTAGCATTTAAATCAATTTTAATTAGTTTTTAATTACTAAATTGCATCTAAAAAATCCCAAAAAATTATTTTAGCATATTTATGCTATTTCCAGCATGTCATATTTTTCTCATTCAAAAACTTGCATTTTTACTAATATTTTCTTCTTATTCAATTTCATCGTATTTTCCGATTTTCTTATCTTTTCACAGGTTGTTCCGTTTCAGACGGTTTCTTTTACTGTTTTCATTTTTTCCAATAATGTAACTGTTCATGGGATGTAATAGTTTAAATTAGGTTTTTATTTTCCGCAAGTTTAAATTATGTATCTGCCCCAAAGCCATGTAATAGCGTAGGACATTTATCTTTCCGCATCTTTACATTCCGCATTTTAATTTCCGCACCCTATAAATTGCTAGTAACTAGGCGTGTATGGCAAGACTAAAATTGAACAATAGCCCACTAATTTCCAAGATAAAATACCTGAATCAACACACTCTTTTCACACATGCACCCCTTAGGGTAATCCTCTCTCGTTGCCTTACGAATTCAAATGGTCAAGTCCCTCGAACGTAGAGGTATTCTAGCACCGTTGCCTTCAAAACAAGTCATCATAGTCCCTTCGATACAAAGATCATAGACCCACGATGTCGCCTCCGAATACATGATCTTGACCCTCGATTGTTGCCTACGAAAAATGATGATAGTCCCTTCGAATGTGCTAGGATACTTCCTACAAGTTGCTTTCTATGACCATCCGATGTCCCAGAATGTCCGCTTACATCCAACAAATAGAGTTACCTACCAACTAATGGTATGGATAGCGCTATTCTAAAGGAACGTAAAACAACACGAAAACGACCAATTCTGAGTAGGTAATAAGACTTTTAGTTGCTTGCTCAAATCAAATACTTTTCACACAACACACTTTTGTCAAAGTTCAAACTCTTTTCAAAAAACGAAACATTTCCAAACACTTTGTATACATTCCTACATGAATCATTACAAAGTCAAAGCGAAATGCCTTTTTCAAAACATTTTGTCAAACACAGAAAGCAATTTTAAAGTGATCTAAGAGCAACTAAGAGCCGTAGATAACTACGGATGGAAAGGGGTGCTAATACCTTCCCTTTCATAACCTTCTCCACTCGAATCTAACGAAGGTCTTTTTGTACTTTTACCTTCCCTTAATTGGATAAAAGAAAAGTCGGTGGCGACTCTTGCTATCCGCACATTGCGATACAAAACCTACAAAGTCGGTTCACGATTACAATACCGCACTCAGCGGTAGCGCTTGAATTTTCCGCTGGGCAGCACAAGCGCCTTCGTGGCGAGGTTTTTTTCAAAAAATAGATTTTTTGAAAATGCTCAACTACGAAGCCTAAAATATGACTCTAACTAAAGCATACCAATAGTAATTACTCATAATTATGAAATAAATACTTACTATATTGGGTTGCCTCTCAACAAGTGCTTTGTTTAACGTCGTTAGAGCTCGACGGTTCGACGGTGCTTCAAGGCTTAATGAGACAAATGACGCACAAGTCTCGGTTGAATTCACCACCATGATAGATTTTTAATCTTTACGCATTCACATTCCAACTTTCCTTTGTTTTGGGATCCTCTACCACAATGGCTCCATAACTTCTAACCTTTTTTATAAAAAACGGTCCCGACCACTTTGACTTCAACTTACCCGAAAATAGCCTGAGTCTTGAGTTAAAGAGAAGTACCATTTGTCTCACTTGAAATTCCTTTGGTCGAACTCTACCATCATGATAAGCTTTTATTTTCTCCTTGTAGAGCTTATTAGAATGATAAGCACTATTCCTCAATTCCTTCATTTCATGAAGTTGGTCTTTCCTCTTTTCACCAGCTAGAGAGGAATCAAAGTTTAAGAGTTTGAGAGCCTAAAGTGCTCTATGTTCCAATTCTACCGGAAGGTGACAAGTATTACCATAAACCATCTAAAAAGGTGTTAGTCTAATAGGTGATTTTTAGGCGGTACAATACGCCCACAAAGCTTCATCTAATTTTGATGACCATTCTTTTCTTGCACTAGACATGGTTTTTTCAAGAATCATCTTTTTTTCTCTATTAGACACTTATGTTTGACCGTTGTCTTGTGGATGATAAAGGGTTGTTACCTTATGCTTTACACCATAATGTTCTAAAACTTTTTCTAAAGGTGCATTGCAAAAGTGTGAACCATCATCACTTACCAACACCCTCGGCACACCAAAACGTGAAAATATGTTTTTCTTCAAAAAATTTATCACGGTTTTGGAGTTAGCTTTGGGTGAAGAAATTGCCTCCACCCACTTTGACACATAGTCAACGACCACAAGAATATATTCATTAGAAAAAGACGGGGGAAATGGGCCAACGAAATCAATGCCCCAACAATCAAAAACTTCTACTTCCAACATGTTCGTTAGAGGCATTTCATCTCGTTTGCCTATTTCTCCGCTTATTTGGCATTTGCCATAACTTTTTGCATGCTCATGGGCATCTTTGAATAATGACGGCCAATAAAATCCCGATTGTAGGACTTTGGTGGTTGTTCGCAAACCGCTATAGTGCCCTCCATATGGAGAGTTGTGACAATGCCAAAGAATGTCCTTAGATTCTTCACTCGTCACACACCTTCTCAAGATGTTGTCCACACCTATCTTAAACAAGTATGGGTCATCCCACACATATTTCTTGGCATCCGATAAGAATGTCTTCTTTTGATTACTAGTGAGGTCTTCCGGTATCAAACCGGTTGCCTTATAATTACAAAAGTCGGCAAACCAAGGCCTCACTTGAATCGCATAAAGTTTCTCATTTGAAAATTCTTGTATTACCTCCTCTTCTTTCTTTGTAATGTCTACATTGACCAATCGGGACAAGTGATTCGCTACCAAGTTTTCGGAACTTTTTTTATCCCGGATTTCCAAATCAAATTCTTGTAACAATAAAATCCAACAGATTAATCTTTGTTTGGAATCCGGCTTAGTTAGCAAATACTTGATGGCCGAATGGTCAGTGTAAACTACAACTTTTGAAACAATCAAATAAGCTATTAACTTTTCCAATGCATACACTATAGCTAGTAATTCTTTTTCAATTGTTGCATAATTGACTTGTGCCTCATTTAAGACTTTACTAGCATAATGGATAGCATGAAATTTTTTATCTCTTCTTTGACCTAAAACCACACCAACCGCATAATCGCTTGAATCACACATGAGTTCAAAATCAAGTTTCTAATTAGGTGCAACAATTACGGGTGTGGTGATTAACTTTCTTTCAGCTCATGGAATGCTCTTAGACAAGACTCATCAAAATTTAATTGCGTACCTTTGTTGAGTAAATTACTCAAGGGCTTTGTTATCTTTGAAAAATCCTTGATAAATATTCTATAAAATCCCGCATGGCCAAGAAAAATTCTCACTCCTTTGATGTTGATTGGTGGTTGTAGCTTTCCAATAACTTCGACTTTAGCTTTATCCACTTCAAGCCCCTTTGATGAGATTTTGTGACCAAGAACTACACCTTTAGTGACCATAAAATTACACTTTTCCCAATTGAGCACAAGGTTTGTCTTCACACATCTCTCCAACACAACATCAATGTTTTTCAAGCACAAGTCAAAAGATGCACCATAAATAGAAAAATTATCCATAAACACCTCGATGCATTCTTTGATCAAATATGTAAAAGCCGTAATCTCATGATCCGTCGGATTCACTTAAATTTGATTGTATCCCGAATAGCCATCCAAGAATCAATATAAATTTTTACCAACTAACCTTTCCAACATTTGGTCCATGAAAGGTAGCGGAAAATGGTCTTTCTATAACACGGTGGGAGAACTGACTTGTTTGTTTTGCGTTTTATGGCAGATGTTGCGGATAGCAAGAGTCGCCACCGACTTTTCTTTTATCCAATAAAGGAAAGGTGAAAATAATAGGAAAGACCTTTGATAGATTCTTAGTAGGGGAGGTAATTATGAAAAGGGGAGGTATTAACCCTTTCCATCTGTAGTTATCTACGGGCTCTTAATTGCTTAGCTCATGTTTAAAACTTTGCTTTCTGTGTGTGATTTTGAAAAGTATTTTGAAAAGTATTTTTTCTTTCACTTTGTAATGATTCTTGTTGGAATGAATACAAAGTGTTTGTTTGAAAAGTATTTGAAAAGAATTGTGAGATGTAAAAAGTGATTTTTTTGATTGGAGCAAGAAATAGAGTCTTATTACCTACTTATATGGTAGTTTCTTGTTATTTTCCTTCTCCTTTAGGATAACGCTATCCATATCATTAGTTGGTAGGTAACTCTACCCGTTGGATGTAAAGGGACAATTGTAGGGTCATCGTATGGTCATTGAAGTCAACATGTGAGGATACCTTTAGCAATTCAAAGGGATGATCATCACTCATTCGTAGGCAACAACCGAGGGACGAGATCATGTATTCGTAGGTAATATCGAGGGTCCTCGAGGAACTATGATCTTTGTGATGATTTTTGAATCGAGGGATTTTGCTAATGGTACCCCTACGTTCGAGGGACATGACCATTTTTATCCGAAAGGCAACAAAAGAGGATACCCTAAGAGTGCAAGTGTATTAGAGTGTATTGATTCAGATATTTTATCTTGATTGTTTAAGGTGATCTAACGTTGATTTTAGATCTTGTCATACAATCCTATTAACATACATCTAATAGTTAATATGTACGAAAAATATAGGTGCGGAAAGTAAAAGTGTGGAAAGTAAAGTCCTAAGTTATTACAGGGCTTTAGGGCAGTTACATAATAGAGGTGCGGAAAGTAAAATGCAAGAAAAGTAAATCTACGCTATTACAAAAATAACCTTGCAACCTATACATCGATTTCTAGAATTTAGAATGCGAGAAAGCAATAAATAAATAAAGAAAAATGCTTTTGATGTTATTAAAAGATTTAAAAATTAGTAAACCTAATTACGATAAAGGAAATTATTATTTTTGTGAATTTTTGGATTGATTTTAACGTAGAAAAACCTAATTCTAGGTTAGTTAGCCATTAATTAAGAAAATAATTTTAAATAAAAGGAAAAATAAAATATTTTTGTGTCTAAATTTAATTAAACATTTTATTAACCTAAATATAAAATTTAAATATTTTTAGGTTTTTTTATGAGTGGTGAAAGTACTTTTGAAAGAAAATTAAAAATGGTTTAAAAAATAAGAAATAAGAAAAAGTAAAAGAAAACAAGTGATAAAAAATAGATTTGGTCCTGCCAGGGTTTGAACCCGGGACCCAGTGGTTATTGAACCAAAACATGACCACCACGCCATCGGCTTGTGGTGTCTAAACCACGCTTCCTATGGTATATATGTGAAAACCTGTGGAAATCAAAAAATGTTAGAAAAATTGCAAAAGGCAGGGACCGAACCCACGCCCTTAGAGAGAAAGAGACTTAGCGCACGTATATTGAACCACTGGGGTGGTTATACATCCATTCATTTTACTGATTTCATAAATATATAAGTGATTTTATTTTCTTTAAAATCAAACAATCAAAATCAAACACGCGCTGGGTCCCATGGTTATTTGAATGGATAAATCAGAGAGAAAGGTTTTGCCACGCATGCCCTTGGCCAGTCAACTAAAATTCAGAGACGACAAAATCAAACTCCGGTCGTCTTCTCTAATCACCCCAAAAATAAAATCTGCAAAATAGGAAAAGTTAGCAATCAAAAGGGACCCTACCCCCCTAAATCGAGGGCTGCGAATTCAATGGTGGAATTGGTTTGATCTGAAATGGCCTAGAACTAGGGTTTTGAAGCCCAACAGTTCGTTTGGACTAACAATGGTGTTTCATTGTTCCTGCGTTAAAACTCATGCACGATAGTTCTAAACAATCACAAACATCAATATAAACATGATTATATGAATCGAAACAGTTTAAATAGCATGAATTGGAAGTTTGAGTTTCATGAGTTTTACCAAAACGGTGCAACTTGGTTGGCACGTTCTGGGCACGATTTGGCTTGTGTAAGACCTGGATTCGATTGTTGGAAAGCTCACGAGGATGAATCAATCCTTGGAATTGAATGAAAACGGCTGGAGACTTGGTTTCGAGTTTGCCCTAAAATCTTGAATTTTTGGACTAATTTTTAGGGTTTGTAAGAGCATGCAATTCGTGTCCTTGATGTTTGATCTTGATCTAGTATTTATAATGAATGAATTAGGTCAAGAATTGAGTGAAAATATATTGCATTCAATGAAAGATATTTGATTGAAATTTTAAATCAAATCTTTATTTTTCTTGCTCAATCTTCCTCTAATGTTTTCCATGTGTTTTTGCCAACTTACACGAGCTATCTTGGACCTAAAGAAATACAAATAACAAGCCCAACACGCCTTGCCTCTAATTTGATATTTATTTTATTTTAAAATTGAATTTTAATGGAGTAATTCAAAATAAATTAAATAAATGGTGAAAGGGCGTGTAAATGGACTTAGAGGTCATGGGCCATCTTGGAAACAAGTTTAGACCATAAAAACGTAGGCCCATTTGCAAGATTTTTAAGTTTGGTCAATATTCTCTTCATGCATTTCTTCAAAATTCCCAAACTTGCACAACTTGTATCTTGATCAATTTTCAAAATTTTTAAGTGGTCTCGGACTTTTTAGAAAGATCAAGATGTCCTCTAAACACTCATTTTGGTTTCATCTTCATTGAAGCTTCCATATTCATGTACACTTATTTGGAAAAAAGATGACTTTTTTATTGACTTTTAGAAAGACCTATAATGTCTTGATCCATAACTCTCAAATGAAGCATTTTTGGCCAAAGCTTGTGAGACACAAAGTTGTAGATAATTAAATTCTATTCAAAATGAGCTTTGGAGGAAAAATTTCTGATAAAGTATGTGAAAGTTATGCTTGGTCAAAGTGTTGTTGACTTTTTACCAAGAAATCCTAATTTAGAAACTTTGACTTTTGATCAAATCTTGAGTTTTCTTGATGAATCATGATCAACCCTTGATCAAATGATGAATGTGACTTCAAAATCTTGATGTTGACAAAAAATGATGAAGTTTGACTATATGTTGACCACATTTGACTTTTTGTCCAATACAATTGATTCTCAATCATCTAAGCAATTGACTGAGCAAACTTGAGATGTGAGGCTTGAAACTTGACATGGTGATACCTTGAGACATATGAGGAGGTATAATGATCACTTGAGGAAAAAGAAACCATCTTTGACTTGAGAGAATAAAAACCCTAGTTATAGGGTTGATTGCTTAGGAGAGAGCTCATCTGGTCAACCCTTGAGAAATTCTTGGGTATGGAGATGTGGATTGACTTGAGAAATAGGAGGGAAAATTTTGGGGTATAACACTTTCCTTGTATCTTGATGCAACCTCCTATAGTCAATGCACATCCTCCACCCGGTTACCGTCCTAGTTGGGATTAATTCATTCTTATCATTACGGACAACCGTCATACCACCTTTTTTTGGAACTACTTGCACCGGACTAACCCATTCACTATCGGAGATAAGATAAATCATCCCGAACTCCAATAGTTTCACCACTTCTTTTGTTACTACCTCCTTCATCGATGGATTTAATCACCTTTGATGTTGTGCTACGAGTTTGAAAGCATCTTCCATCATTATCTTGTGCATGCAATAGGCCAGACTAATACCCTTGAAATCGTAAAGCACCCAACCCAATGCATCTTCATTCTTTTTCAGCACTTGAATCAATTTGTGCTCCTCCTTTGGAGATAAGGTATTGCTAATGATCACCGGTTTAGTGAAATTATTACCAAGAAAGACATATTTTAAATGTGGGGGTAACATCTTCAATTCTAACTTCGCCTCTTCCACCTTTTTTTCCACATCCAACTCTTGAATTTTCTCTTCATGACGATCAATTTCTCTACAAGCTTCCAATTCATCCAAAATTTCATTAATTTCTTTTTCTTCAATTTCGGATGAAATGTTGTGAGTTCTAATGAAAGACCTCTTTATGGATTAAAAAGGTGGACTTGATTTGCAACTTCCATGATTTCTTCTTCGGTAGCATCGATTTGGAAAATATCATGTTTGTCTTTAGGATGCTTCATGGCTTCGAAAAGATTAAAATTTACCTCTTCATCTTGCACTCTCACCTTCATAAGCCCATCATCAATGTCAATCATCATCCGGGTGGTCTTCATGAATGGTCTTCCAAGAATTAATGGTACATCCCTATCTTCCTCGATGTCAACCACCACGAAATCCACCGGAAACAAGAATTTGTCTACTTTCACTAGCATGTCTTGAGCAACTCCATATGGTGAAGTAGTAGACTTACCGGCTAGTTGCAAAGTCATCCTAGTAGACCCCATCTCAATATTCCCCAATATTTTAACAATGGATAAAGGAATCAAATTGATTCTAGACCCCAAATCAATTAAACAATTTCCAATGTAAGTATCTCTAATAGTTACCAGTAGGATGACTCGCCCCGGATCGGCTTCTTTTCTTGGGAGAGTTTTTTGGACTACAATGGGCATCAAGCAAGATTGTCTCATTATCCGTGTATCTCTTTTTCTTGGTGAGGATATCCTTCATAAATTTGGCATATTTTGGAATTTGCTCTAATGCTTCGGCAAATGGAATATTTATTTGAAGTTGCTTAAATATATCCATAAACCGAGCATATTGCCTTGCATTTTCTTTCTTTGATGGTGCATGTGGATATGATAGATGTTGGATAGGAATTGTGCTTACTCCTTTATCCCTCTTTTATTCTTCCTTGTATTTTTCTCTTTCTCTTTACTTCTCTCACCATCTTCTTTTTCTTTTTCAACTAAGTCATCCTCCATTTTTCTTCTAACTCCTCTTTATCATATTCCACCACCACATCATCTTCCTTATTTTCAATGACAACTTCATCATCATCCTCAACTACAACTTCACAATTTATTCCCTTTCTCACCTCTTTAACACTTCTAGTAACAATTGCTTTGCAATGCTCCTCCGGGTTGGTATGAGTGTTAGCAGAAAAAGAAGGCCCGGTTGTTGTTCAGCCAATTGCTTTGCAAGTTGCCCCACTTAATTTTCTAGATTCTTGATGGCAGCCATATTGCTCTTTTGGTTCTCTATGAAAACTTGCATGAATTGGTTGAGAGTGTCTTCCAATTTTG
The DNA here is from genome assembly GCA_021764765.1 of Vicia sativa. Taxonomy (NCBI): domain Eukaryota; kingdom Viridiplantae; phylum Streptophyta; class Magnoliopsida; order Fabales; family Fabaceae; genus Vicia; species Vicia sativa. The sequence goes on along the minus strand of CM038794.1, from coordinate 246,257,906 downwards.
AGCTTCACCTTGATATTGTTGACTTTGAGTATTTGAACTTTAATATGGACTTTGATGTTGATAATGTTGATTGTTGAATCTTTATGGTTAATAGCCTTATTTGTTCCTTTGATATGAGTGATTGTAATGTGGAGGTTGCCTTTGATAGCCTTGCCTTTGGTTGTTCACATAATTCACTTCTTCTCCTTCAGGAGGTGGGCAATAACCAGTGGGATGATCACCTTGACAAAGTTCACAACATATCACTTGATGCTTAACTTGAGCTCCTTGTATCTCTTTCATTTGTTGTGGGAGTTTGGACATTTGTTGAGTTAGTAACTCCACTTGTTGTGAAAGTAGCTTGTTTTAAACAAGAATGACATCATTGGTGTTTAATTTAAGAACACCTAGCTTCCTTTGTCAAGAACCACGATCATGTTGACTTTGAAGATCATTGAGTTCCATCCGGTCAATAATAACTATAGCATCCTCCTCACTTTTTGACATTAACGAACCACTCGCGGTAGCATCTAAAAGTGTTTTGTGCACCGGTTGGAGTCCATTTTAGAATATGTGGATTTGAGTGAGTTCATCAAAACCATGACCTTTGCACTTCCTCAGCATAGACTTGAATCTTTCCCAAGCCTCATTTAGAGACTCATTGCCTCCTTGAGTAAAAACCGCAATCTCCGTTTTGGCTTCCATGAATCGGGATTGAGGAAAATATCTATATAGAAACTTTTCTTCTAATAAATTCCAATCCATCATCACTCTTGGCAATTGATCAAGGTACCACTCTTTTGATTTTCCAATTAAGGAATGTGGAAACAATCTCTTGAATATCGCCTCTTCACCCGCTTCATCTACTCCCATTGCACCCGTGATCTCATAGAATTTGGTGAGATGTGTGAAAGGGTCTTCATGATCCATTCCTGTGAATGGACTTGCATAAAGAAGTTGGAGGATTCTGGTCCTCATCTTCGTGTTCCTCCCACCTTGGACATTACGAGCAAATTAAACGGTGCGCCTTGGACTATTAGCAGACATTTCGGTACGAACTTCACCCGCCATGTTTCCTTCAAAAGTGTCTACACCCACTTCTTCAATTTGAGTTAGTGAAGAAGTAGATGCCTCTTCTCTTAGTCTCCTTTCTTCGGCTAATTTCCTTCTTCTTTTTGTTTTGCTTTTGATCTTCTGAATCGTCATTTCAATTTCGGGATTGAATGGAAATTGTTCTCCGGTAGCCTTTTCACGCATACACAAGAATCTACAAAACTAGCAAACCAAGTGAAACAAAAGAGAAATAATAATAAAGTAACACAACTTAAAACAATGAATTATTGCAATGCTTGCAATATCAAACGCTAATCCCTGGCAACGACGCCAATTTGTTGAAAAATATTTTTGTATTGTATCCACAGAGATTGGGTGATATTACCGCTGTTCTATAGTTACTATCGTTTCAAGTTTACAAAATAACAAAGTTGTTTTGTTTGGATAGTTATCTTTCAATTTTGAAGTAAGACTAAGACAATAAAAATATAGTTTTTATCAAGTAAAAAAGGTTTGCCAAGATTGGGGTTCACTATCCCAACTTCATATATTTCCTTAAAGAAAATATGTGAACTCAAGATTATTGAACATCTTCTAGTATCCTCTCAATGACATTTATTTCTAAATGAGATTGCGATATTCATTATATTAATCTTTAGACGATTTCTCCATCTAAATATTAATCTAACAATCCTATATGTTTGATATAAAAGAAAAGTAATGTGTAAATCTATTCCTGCAACTTATACATTACTTGAGAGAATACCTTAGGTCAGAATTTGAATCATATTTCTCAATAATAACCCAACTCAAAATATTCAACATACACAAAAGCTTCAATCTATATTCATAACCAAATTGTTCACATACAAGGATTTAAAGGAAATACACAATAAATTTGGAATAGCTACTACCTTCAATCTTGTCAAAGTAGGGTTTAGTTCCTCATTTTCATTGATGTCAGCATAAGAGATAGAGAGAATTTCTTCCACACACCAATGTTATGTTCTCCAATAATGAATAATAATCATCTCCTAAAAACTCCTCTCTTAGTTTTTCTCCTATTCAAAAGTGTAATCGTTAACCTTTTTACATGCAATCATACACTTTCTATAACCCAAAAAGTAGCCTAAAAGGTGCCTAGCACGCTACCCCAAAAGTTGTCCCCAAAACATATCTAATTGTTCAAAACAGACTGGCTGACTACGCACAGTTTGCGGCGCAAACAAGGGACGCAACGCGAACCGAGTGTATTTTGACTTCTTTGAAACAAACACAGTTCGCGGCGCCAACAAGTGGACGCGGCGCGAACTAAGTTAAATTGCACTATTTGCCCTTGCTTTGGTTTGCCTTGCAACCTGCTTCAATCTTCAACTTCTTTCTTGCTTCTTCCTAACTTGCTCATGCATTCAAAATCTCTTGTCCACAATTGCTACACAACTAACAAACAAAGTGAAATACCTACTTAAAACATAATTAAAACAAAAGTAATTGCGTATTTACTAAATTGTGTGAATAAAATTATGGAAATTCAATAAAACTTGGTTAAAGGGACCAATAACAGTGTATGAAAATTAATACTATTTGGTTCCTTACAGGGATGCAAACAGAAACATGGGTATTTTCAAGGAGAATGATGGTATCCACAAGCATCGAGAGGTGGTACCGTCTTCTTCTTCATTGGTTCCTATGCATGAAGGTGGACCAACAAACCAAATTCCTTATGGTAAATTTTTCCACATAGAAAATTCATGACACAAGAGTTTCATGATATTCGTTTAGAAATTTCAAACCTCAAGAACAACTAAAACCAAGAAGTTTGTGAGGAAGAGGTTGAGCAAGAAAGTGATTGAAGTGTCTTGCTATGTGTCTTTTCTATGTTATATCTTATGCTTATATTTATGTCTTATGATTATGTTTCGTTCTTTGTCAGGTCTTGAACTTATGTTTATTTCACTTATGGTTTGATTTTGATTTGTAACATTAAGACGTATTCGATTCTGTTTTAGTTTATGTTAAACCTATGTTTAAGTATGGTTTTAAATTTTGCTATACATATCTCTCTTAAGTATTTTTACTTTTTTTAAATGAAAAAATGGGGAGAAGAATATGTTGTAGTATATGGGTATGTTTACTAACTTATGTTGGATTACAAGTTGGTTAAATACACCATTGATCAATCAAGGGGAATATATCAAAGTAAGGGGAGTATTTGTCCAAACATAAACTTTAAGCGATTGAATGAGCAATTGTTGTCATCATCAAAAAAGGGGAGATGGTGAAGACAAGCCGCCACCAATTGTTTTGTGTTTTTTTTATAAAAATAAAGAATTTAGTCCAAATGCATTATCAAAGAAGGAAATAGTTCAAAATTTCAAGGACCTCAAGAACATTTGACAAGGATGAATTGATCTTGGGCATATGGTATAAGTTACAATTATGCTTTGTATAACACTTTAGATGCTCAGAAAAAATTGAATTTTTTCATATATAATCAGCGATACATGTTTTGAAAAGATTTGAATTGAAACTATGTTGTTATAAGCTCTTATTGGACTGTTTTCAACAATTGTAATCGGTTAGACAAAACTTGTAACCGATTGCAGGCACAAAAATTTAAAAATATTTTTTAATAACTACAACTGTAACTGGTTACACAATATTGAAACCGATTACCACTAAGTCAATAGCACTTTTTCAATTTCATTTTGAATCTAACATTTTCCAACTTTTGATCATGAATCATGACAATGTTTCATGATTTTGTACTCTTTTCAAAAGGTACATTTCAGACATAAATAGCTATGAACTATGAATTTCAATTTCATGTCTTCTAATCAATTTAAATTCAAATCTTTCTCATTTTCATAGTGATTAGAGCCAAAAACTTTGTGAAACTTATGCATAATTTTTAATAATATTATTGAACATTTTATACTCAATTTTATACTCATTCAACATTTAAAGCATATACCTTGTAAATTGTATATATGGAAGGAAAAATCAATTATTACACAACTGAATCAAGTGCAAAAATTTCTTGGTCTATTATATTATGCTTTTTTAATCACAAAATATAAGTGGTAATTGTATTCAGGTGAAAGTGATGTGCTTTTTTTTGTGTGTTATAAAATATAAGTGGTCATTGTATTTAAGTGAAAGTGATGTATTTTCTCTTGTGTGTTATAAAATTAAAAGATAGTGTATTTTTGTGATTGTGTTAGAAAGTTAAGAGAATCCAGTAAATCGTATGTAACATTCCAACATAATAAAATATCATGGAATACGAGGAAACTGGAGTAATAAATATCTTGATGTTGTTTATTTTTTCTTCATTTATTTTGAGCATTTTATCTTTCATAACTGTTCTTGAAAAATAAAAACAACACTACCATTACTCATAATGGAGAAAAATTCAAAAATACCAATTAATCTAATTTATTCCCTCTTAACTGAAATTGATTAAAATGCCAATTAAATTAGTTTATATAATCATATTTATAAATTGTTTGATATTCATAAAATCCAAACCCACTATCATACCCAAAAAACTTCGGGTCCTGGTCAAGACACATTGCTTGTATGATGCAGCCACCGTCCAACTCAAGAACATATAAAAACAACCAATAATTTAGATTTGAAATCTACATTATTTAGCAGAAAATACCAGTCCTTGGAGTCAAATCATAACTGACAAAACGACAGTTCGTACATATGTGAACTGTAACACATAATTCATGAACCTCCAAAACCATCTATTCTCATTCTACTATCCAAGGAACAGAATTTACATTACATTACATTCCTTAAAACCACTCTCACTCGTCTAGTATATCACTACATGTGAATTATGTGTTTTCTCTTTTTTCATATCAAAATTGAAGTCACAATACGCATATACGTAATTTTAAAAAACAGTCGTGGTCATATTAAAGCTTTCATGATTTCAATAGTTACAAATATCAGATATCATAATATTGATCGGCAAAGTCGTCTCAAATTTTTGAAGGTTCTGTGTAAATTAGTCATAATTTAGTAAATACAACATAAATAGAGAATCTATATAATCCCAATTTAACCTGAAAAATATTTTATGAGGTCTTATTTAAATATAATTTAACTTCGAAAATTTTGAAGCCCTGCGCAGTAGACTGCCTTGCACACTCTCAAAGACGACCCTGTTGATGGATCGTCGCAGTATGAATTAATCACAATTTATTTTTTAATAAAAAGATATTAAAAATATATATTGATACTGTTTTATCGCAGTTGTTTTTCCGATTGGAGAACATTTTTTAAAACCTTGCATATCCACGTCACACCAAGGAGAACCAATCATCACCCACCATTTGCCAAATATTTGTGTGATCAACAAGGTACCATATGAATTGAGAGTGAGAGGAGTACTATAGTCACTATAGTGGGGTTACACATAATTAACATCTCCATTAAATCACTTCACCAACGACATTATTAATTGGAACTGGTTAGATAGCTTATCGTCAAATTATTAACACCATATCATTCAATATTTCCTTTTCTATCTTTTTCCTTCCTTTTTCTTTAACCAACAACAAAAACAAGGACTTTTTCATCATACAAACGACGCAATTAATCACCTGCATGTCATTAAAACATTCGTTGCCAAAAGTGAAACTCATAATTGAATTACCACTTTTTCGTCCTAAATGCTAGCTCTGTTGATAATATCAGTTCTGTTGATAGTTGTACATAGACATTAATAGTAAAAAATGACCAGAGTTTGATTTTTCACGAAGGAGAAAATACTAACATAACAATAACTAACGCATTAATGTCAGTTCAGTTAACAACAGAGATAATATAAAGAAGTTAAAAGACCAGGATTCGATTGTTGATTAGTATAAAAAAACGAATATTTCTCTCTTATTTATTTATTTATTTATTTATTTATTAATTTCTAACAATAATTACAAATTAATTGAGAGAAAAAACACACACAGACACAAGACACAGAGACAAAAGACACAGCAGCATACTCATAACATTAAAACCACAAGTGGCTGCAGAGACATACCAAAGAGAAGAAGATGAAAAAAGAAGAGATTTATACAGAGCTAGAATACAACGTAAACAATTGAAAGAAATGAAGGACTTTATAGTAAAATCAAACTCATCTGAAACTAGCCATAGTTACTATAAACTTCACTCCAAAGAAAATCTTCCATGGTATGCAAGCACGGAGGCTGAAACATCCACGACGCGTCGATAGAATCAATAAACACAAACTCCTTCTCGAAGTCACCGTTGTTTTCTAAGCTAGGAAGTTCGATTATCTCACTCAATTCGTACGGCGTTGTTGCCGAAGAAGGAAACTCCATGTGAGCGGCTTTTGTAGCAGCGGCCTGGACATCGCGGGGGGAGACAGAAGCTGGCCGGGGGAGAGAGTTTGCTAGCTCGGGGAAGTTGAGAATGGCGGCATTTCCTTTGATGCTGAGAGCAGCGACGTCGTGAGCTCGGGCTGCCATTTCTGGAGTCGGGAATGTGCCGAGCCATATTCGGGATTTTTTCTTGGGCTCCCGGATTTCTGACACCCATTTACCCCAGTTCCGCATACGGACGCCGCGGTAGAGTGGGTGCTTGTTTGTGTTTGTGTCTCTAATGCGTTTGATTTTTTGGGATTGTGGTGATGATTGTGGTGGTGAATTGTTTGAGATGGTTTTGGTTTCTGAGTTATGAGGTTGTTGAATAGTAGTACTCATAGTTTGGTTTGGTTTGGGAAGTGAAGAGATAAAAAAGAAGAGAAGAAATAAAGGGAAGTTAATGGGGCGTGACCCTTTTTTGTGTCACTTGGCAATGAGACTTATAAAGGTTGAGTTGAGTTGATATTAGTGTAAAGGACCAAATGGACCCACACGCAAGAAAAATGGGTCATGAATATATAACCCATGCAACTAGTATTAGTGTGTATTGTATATGGAAACGACTGTAAAAAGTTAAATTAAGAAATGATTAATTGAGAAATGATATCTCTCTTAATCTATTGCTTAGTATAATGTAGAGAATTCAATATAGTGGTTAGAGAAATAGATATGTCCTTCTCCCGTTTAGACCTCTTTCATAAGTGAGAATGTGAGTTTAAAATTTGGTTCTATTCCATAAAAAATTGTAATTCTAAAGGTTAAAATTGTAAAAAATAATGATAATGATTCTATTTGCAAAACTAGCAAAATATTTATGCATTTATACGGATAAATTTATCCAGCCAAAATATTTATTTTAGTTTCTTAGCTATATCTCTAAGTTTATATTGGTCCCTTAATTTTCTTCCATGTCATTTTGATATTTTAACTTTTAAAACGCTTCATTTTAGTCTCTTTTGTCTAATTAGCGATAGATTTAGCGACCAATTTCAAAGTGTTTCCGTCGCTAATTAGATAAAATAGACTAAAATGAAACTTTTTAAAAGTTGAGGATTGAAATAACACGAAAAAAATTAAAAGATGGATGTGGATCTAAGAATATAGTTAAGAGAGCAAAATGGATATGCTTTTATTTATCTAATACGGTAAAAATTTTAATTAGATATACATGTAAATTTGAAATAAAATAGCTCGTGATATGGAGAAAGAAAACAAATAAAAATTTAATATTTGAATAATAAAAAATTTTGTGTCTCAAATAAAGATAATTATTAATTAAATTAAAATATGTATTTTAGTTAGAAATGATTCAATTTATTGGAGACTCTATGTAGGCTAGCAACAATTTAATCCTGAAAAAGTAAATAGAGACTCTGCTTAATCACGATTTAACCCGACAAATATTTTATGAAGCTTTATTTATTTATCGTTTAGTCTAGAGAAATTTGAGACACTGTGCAGTAGCCCTTTTTACACGTCCTTAAATACGGTCCTGTGTGATAGTTGTCCGTGGAAGAAGACAAATTTTAAAATGTGAGAATAAAAATTTTGTGTTTCAAATAAAAATAATTTATAATTAAAATAAAATAAATATTTTTTAGATGATGATTTGAGAAAAAAAGGGAGAAATTTTGATATTTAAAAATAGAAATTTTGAATCTAAAATAATAAAAATCATTTATTAAAATATATAGATATTTTTTATAGTGATTTATTAGATGGAAAAGTAATTCTGTGTATGGTTATTAAGTATTATCCAATTTTATAAATTAGATTCTTAATTTTATTGAAATTTAAAAATAAATAAATTAATATTTTTAATAATAATAAATAAAATAATTAAATTAATTGTAAAAAAAATTAAATATAAACATTGTATACCTTCATACACTAATAAATATTTCATATTTCATCAATCACACTGTTAAATGGTTATTATAAAAAATATATTATTAAATAAATAAATTATATATCGATAATATTTTATTTATTTTGCAAACACAGTAATATGATTTTTAAATTTAAATAAAATTTACAATAAATATTTAATATAATATTTATGATTTTAACTAATTTGATATATGAGGTTGAAGATAGTGTAATGAGATGTAAAATTGTGTTTACTATTATTCGATAAGATCTTGTTATTCTGTCATGTCATATTAGTATTTTAAAAATTAAAAAAATAATTTGACTGAATATATGATGGTGATTGGTGAACAATGTATATTTTTTTTTGTTCTTGATACACCTCCAAATACGTTTATAAGTAATAAAAATACTTTAATTTTTATTCACTATTATAATTAAAAATTAATTATTACTAAATTATTTAATGTTGAAATTTCGAATATACATCCTCTATTTCATTTTCCATAAATTTAACAAAGTTATAGTAAGTATAATTAATTCTTTTACCAAAATCTTAAAAATTAACTACACTTAATTGAATTTTATAAATATGTTCCAGAAGCGCATATTTTTAAATATTTTAATGCATGGGTCACCATACCCGGCAAGCTTACCACAAGTGGTACACGTACCGCCCTTGTTGTGCCACACAAAATCTGGCCTCTCTGTAACTTTGCTGTCTAATTATATATGTACTATTCTTGTTTTGCCTCGTGTTATTTTTTTTAACTACTTTCCCTGTTTCTTCACCCATATTACCCTACTCCTATATATTTATATCTATAACTATATATCAGCAATTTCTTCAGAACCATAAGGATTTGGATTCTCTTGCTTTGTTCAAAAGGATGTAATGTAATTCTAGTTTATCACCAATTTGTAACTTAGAGTTTTGCTACATATATGATAGTATTTTGTGGTACAATGGTACATAATGGCATTAATAAGTTTGGTTAGTCAGTGGGATTTATAATTGGTTGTTGATTGAGTGGTAAGGACCCGCTAATAGTCCCATTAGGATCTCATTCATGAACATGTAGTATACTTTTTATATTCTCAGTTTAATTGGTTTTTTAAGTTAAAAAGTACAAGTTTTCTTGTGGTTTTCATGACCATAACTTTATAGAGTAGGGATATTGTACTGTTATGTTAATGTGTGATCACTTACTTGTTAGAATTTGATTTTAGACTATCAATTATTTTGGTCGAAGTTCATATCAAGGACACCATTTAGTCAACCTAAAGACTAATGAGATTTACTTACAGATAAATTGTGATCGATGATCGTACTAAACAAGGGACATCACTTATTCTCGAATAACACAAAAAATACTCATCAACACAAATAGATAAGTAAGATTTAATTATGTAAGTTACATTGTTTTGGGCAATATAAACAATGCTTGCTCAGAAAAATCTTAGTTGTATTTTTTTTACAACATACGATCAATCAAACAATTATTTATGCATCTTCATCCTCTTTTTTATGTTTTATTTTATATTTATATTTTTTCTTATAAGCAACTTTCATTATTATAAAAGGGAAGTACTAGGGTACTCCAACCCTTACAAGAAAGAAAATCTACAACACATATCCTAATAATGTCTACATTAGTTCACAAACACAGTGCTGAATTTTTAAACCATTTGTAAAATGAATAAAGAATTATGTCCTTAGAATCGATTGCATACCACCACCATGTGAACCTTAATATGTTGAAAAATAGTTCGTCCAAATCGCCTTCAGCTCTATTGAAAACCATATTATTTCTAAGTTTCCAAATACACCAACAAGTTGTTAACCAAATTCCCCCCACTTTAGAGCTTAACATCTTTCCTTTTATGGCTTCAACCACCATTAATAAGTGGTTGCTACCACTACGTCAAAAAGCGCTTTTGGCATCACTAAAAGGACAACGCTTTTATCAAAAAGCGCTGCTATAAGTTGTAAGAAAAATCGCTAAAAAAAAGCGTTGCTAAAGGCTACTTTTAGAAATAGCTTTATAAAAGCGTTGTTAAAGGCCTTACAAAGACCCCACCTTAGAAAGCGCTTTTGTAAAAGCGCTGCTAACGTTAACCTTTGAAAGCGCTGCTATAAGCATATGAAATGAAAGCGCTTTCTAAGGAAAAAGCGCTGCTAAATCTAACATTAAAATAGGGCTTTTCAAAAGCGTTGTCTTTTCTAAATTTTATAATTAAAATTCTTAAACCCTAAAATAACAAAACACAATTTCAAAAGCTTCTCTCAACAGTTCTCACGCATTCACCACCCATTCACCACCGGTCACCGCCGTTCTCAGTTCACCACCCATTAAAATCTTCTTTTGTTTTCCACCGTTCACCACCCATTCACCACCAGTCACCGCCGTTCTCAGTTCTCAGTTCTTCCGCGAGCCCTCTATCAACCTTGCGACTGCCACCACCTCTCACTCGCCATCATCAACCTTGGTAAGTTTGAGAGCTTCGAATTTGTGTTTCTCTTGTTACTCTCCATCATCAACCTTGTTTGATTTATGTTTGAAAACAGTTGCTTGAGAGTCAGAGAAAAAAGTTGCTTCGAATTTGTGTTTATTTTCATAAAGGGTTCTTGTTTTCTTCAGAGCTTGGTGTGTCTTCTATCTCTTTGTTTCATGTTATTGCTTTCTGGTTGACATTGTTGTTTTTCGTTGAGTTAATTGTTCAATGCATTGTTTTTGATGTGGTTTCGGTTTGTTTTGGGTTGTTCTTTTGATTCTAGATTTTGCAGATTACTTGTATCGATAATTGATTCTTGTATACTGAATTTGTATATCTTGTTCCTTGAAACTTTGTGATTTTGTCTAGTAACAGGTGCATGTGTTGGTTTGTTGAAATTGTGTGAAAATGCCACGAATTCAGTTAAGTCTGTAGGTATTTTGGGAGTCTGTCATTATTGTTTTTGATACTTGATATTTGAGAGAATAAATTGGTGCATCATAAATTACATAGGAAAGATAAGAAGAGGCAATTAGAATTTAAAGAGAAAAAAATTGTTTCATTTTTCTTTCAAAGATTTGGTCATGAGCCCGAGCCTTAGTTTCATGGTAAGCTGATAGTATTGACATGGTTCTGTTAAAAGACAAGAAAGTTATTTGGAGATGTTGTGTTTTGTTCATCATGTGTTTTTGTACATTCTTTTAAAATATGCTTTTTTGTATTTTGTTTTGAATAACTGGCATTATTTTGATTTATAGGCCTTATTTTGAGGTTGCATATCAAAGACTTCACAATATCTTCATTTACGCAGCTCCTATTTCCAGGTATATTTTATGATCAACAAACTTGTAAGGCCTTGTATTAATTTAATTGCTTTGTTCAAGAGCTAGCTTTCACCAATTGTCCCTTAATTTATCTACATAGAAATAATGTGCTCGTTGTGTCCCATAATTCTTTACAATAAACTTGATATTGCATCAATATTTGTGTTATGTCATTACTACAACACTCTTCTCTATTAATCAATCAAGGTTAGTTTATTTGATTTTATTTTTTTACATTTCGACGTACAACGCTCATTCTCTGTGTTTTCTTGAGTTCGACCTTCTCGTTTTGACCTTCTCATTTCAAGTTCTCGACGTTGTTGTTCGGTAAATTTGAGGTAAATTTCTTCCTCAAATTACTGGTACTGGTGTGAGTGAGATTCTCTTTTATGAGACAATATAATCTGTGATGAATTTGTCTGAAATTGAGTGAATATATTTATACTTGCCTAGCCTAATGTGTACTGTTGTATTTGTGTTTTCTTTCTCTGGATCCATTCTGTGTATACTTTGCGTTTTGATAGAAACACATTATACCATTTTGTGCCCTGATTAGTTGTTTTTATTTAGCTTAATTAGTAAAACCATAGATAAGACATGGATGTATTCCAATCGAATGTTGAAAGAGTACGAGAATTGGGTATCAGAATCATTAAGTTTGTTGTTCTGCACGCCAAAGACCCCAGTCGAATGACATGTCCTTGCTTAGGTTACTGTTATGGGAGTCGGGTTGACGCGGTTCAGTTGGCATTACATTTAAAGAGGCATGGAATTGATAGAAGTTATACATGTTGGAATTTGCATGGTGAGAAAAATAACAGGAATGTTGAATCGGGGGATAATATGATCTATGCTTCAAACGACAATGGCACAGATACATACGATTATGATCGAGTCGAAGAGATTGCACAAATAATGGAACATTTTCTACCAATAGGTATACGTTCTATTCTGCCATGTTATAATGGAACATTTTCTACCAATAGGTATATGTTTTATTCTGCCAGAAAAGTAAGAAGTACAATAAATAAATTGTGTTTTTTCTTCAAGTCAATTTGCAGTAAGGTGATCGATCTTGCAATCTTACCAACATTACAAAAATAAATAGTTATTACTTTGTGTGATCTTGAAATGTATTTTCCTCTCTCATTTTTTGACATAATGGTTCATCTAGTTGTTCATCTTGTGAAAAAGACACAATTGTGTGCACCAGCTTATAAGAGATGGATGTACCCTGCTGAACGTTATATGAAAATATTAAAAGGGTATGTGAAAAACCGAAGTCGACCAGAGGATTGTATTGCTGAATGATACATTATTGGAGAAGCAGTTGAGTTTTGTACTGAATATCTGTAAAATGTTTAATCAATTGGACTCCCTAAATCTCATATTGTTGAAAAAAAAGAAGGTAAAAAGTTAATTGGAAATAAAGTTGTGACAGTATCAAGGGCTGAACGAGATCAAGTGCATTTGTATGTTATGCACAATGAGATTGAGGTTGAGCCGTATGTTGAAATGCAGAAGGGTGTTCTCCGAGGTTTAAATCCGAAGGGAAATGAGAATTGGATAGTACGAGAGCACAATCAAAGTTTCATATCATGGTTTAAGGAACATATTTATTCAAAGTATCATTCAGATCCCGCTTCAATAACCGAAAGGTTGATATCTTTAGCATATGGTCCAAGTTTGGTTGTGTTTTCTTATAGCGCATACACAATTAATGGATACACATTTTATACCAAAGAACAAGATGATAAAAGTACTATGCAAAATAGTGGTGTCACCTTGGTAGCTGAAGCAATGTACATATCAAGTGTGAAGGACTTAAACCCCAAATTTGCAAATTTGTCATATTTTGGGGTTATCAAGCGCATTTGGGTGTTTGATTATGAGAAGTTTCAGATTCCTATATTTGATTGCAAGTGAGTTGAAAATAATAATGGCATACTAATGGATAAGTCAGGATGTTTGCAAGTGGAATTGCATGATATTATAATTTACCTAAGTTATATGATTTTTATGTACCTGCTCAAGAGTCACAACAAGTGAGCCAGAAAATTAGTAGCGTACCCAACAAGAAAAAAGATCTTCCAAGAACCGTGCCATGAAAGTCTTTTATACCTCGATTCTGGCAGTGTCTTGAAACACTTTTCGGAACATCAGATTTGATGAATGTTGCTATTCATCAAAAGGATATGGAGGAAGGTATCTTTGGTTTTTCTTGCACCGAAACAATTGCAAAAGAGGACATGGAACAAATTTTTCAACATACTAAATTAGGCATCGGTGTTGTACATTCATACATCCAGTAATGCAATCAATCTATTATTTAATTAGATAAATAATTTATTTACACATTTCAATGAAAATAGTCTAGTGTTTATTATGTTTTTATTTAAGGTTCTTGTATGAAAAATTGATGCGCGGGAATCAATTGTCAAACAGATTCCATTTCGTGTCTTTCTCCCGTATCAATGGAGCGTCAATTGTTAAGGATCATGATTCAGTAAGAGAACAGTTAGTTGAGAGGTTCATGGCCAACAGTACAAAAAGCTTGTATCTTTTACCGTATAATATTGTTCCTGTAGGGTTAGTACTTCATTAATTCTAAGTTCATTCTAATCTTTGTATCTTTTGTGTTGAAAATTTCCATCTAAACTTTTGTTTTAATTTATAGACGTCACTGGTTGTTGGTTGCTATTGATCCTTTCAAAGAAGTGGTGTTTATCTGAATTCCGTAGATGGTGATTGGACAAATTATCCATATATGAAGTTAATGATTGATACGTAAGTGAGATTGTTCTAAATATTTGTGTGTATTTGTATATTTAATTATTTCTGTGAGATTGTTCTAAATATATGTTTTTACTTTGTTAGATCAATACAAGTATTCCACTCTCAAAGAGAAGCTCGGGTACCACGGTCTAGATCAAGCAACATTACATGGATCAAAGTGGAGGTACATTAATTTTTACCATTTTGCTTATAATAGTTATGCTACTTGACAAAATAAGACAACTATACATTTTTATTTGTTTTTCTATGTAGTGTGCTCCTCAGTGTAACGATATAGATTGTGGATACTTTTTTATGAGGTTTATGAAAGAAATCCTTCATTTGAATCGAATAGAGATTCCAAACACGGTATAGATTTATAATTTAGGATTTATTTTAATATTTATCGGATATTTCATATAATTTATTACTTTTAACTAAATCATGGATATTATGTTTTGTTATGTAGTACTTTGATGAATACAAGTGTGCTCATTACACGAGAAATCAATTGGAAGAAATCAAGGAGGAATTGTGTGAATACATTATTGAGAAAAGAATCATATAAGGCATGAATACATTATTGTGTGAAAAATGTTATGAATACATTATTGTGTGAATACATTATTGACATGTTGTTATTGTTAAGGATGATTTTGGTTCTATTAGAAATATTTGAATTGAATTATAATGGTGTATATATTTTGGATTACAATGGTATATAATGGTATTATAATGCCTTTTTTGTATATAACCGCTTCTTTGTTGAAATAATGGGATTACAATTGTATATATTTTGTGTATATATTTTGGATTACAATTGTATATTACAGGTTTATGGGATTACAATTGTATATTACAAGTTTACAGGTTTATGAAGTAATGGTGTATATATTTTGGTTTACAAGATCCCAAAAACGCTACCTATAGATGCAAAGAAAGCGCTTTTTAGGAAAAGCGTTGCCTATATTACACAATAGAAAGCGTTTTTCCTAGAAAAGCGCTGCCTAAAGATGCCTTAAAAACACATTAGACAACGCTTTTAAAAGTGTTGCCTTATGTATACTTTAGGCATCCCTTTTCCTTGAAAAGTGTTTTCTAATGTAGGCCTGTAGCAGCGCTTTTTCCTGAAAAAGCGCTGCCTAAAGATGCCAACAAAAGCATAAAAGGCTAGACAAAAGCTGCTAAAGGCCTACTTTAGAAAGCACTTTTCCAGGAAAAAGCGCTGCTACAGGCCTACTTTAGAAAGCGCTTTTCAAGGAAAAGCGCTTACTAAAGTATACATAGGTAGCGCTTTTGCCTAAAAAAAGTGTTGTCTATATTTACAGCAAAGCCACCTAAGGCAGCACTTTTAAGCACTGTTAAAGGCCAAAAAAAGTGTCTTCTTTTCCCTTTTTTGGCGTAGTGTACAGTCAGAGAAATATTTAAACACCACCTCCAACTACCTTTGAACCTTCCTCCAAATTACTTTAGTCTTTGAGCAATAAATTAACAGGTGATCCTTTTCCTCCACTTGTTCAGTGCAAAATACACAAGCAGCAGCAACAACAACATCGTTCAATGGAATAATTCCGAACCTAAGAAAATAATTTCTAGTTGGCAACATGTCTTGCTCCAACCTCCAGCCAAAGATTTATGTTTTCTACCTCCCTCCATCTCTGTTGCACAGTGCTCCTTCATTAATTCCTTATAGCAAGAACTCACAGAGAAAGATTTTGATTTTTCAAACGGCCATACAAAAACACCTGGTTGATTCTCTGTCGGAACTACTCTGATCACCACCATTTCTAGTTATGTGTGCTCTATTGAAGCCACCTCGCTCAACACTTCTGCACACCTAATTATTTTCCACACCCAACCCACTTCTACCCTTTCACCCATATTAAACACAGATTCCTCTTTTCTTCCTATCTCTTGGTATAAAACAGGAAAATGATCAGCCACACATCCATTACCCAACCAACTAAAGTTCTAAAATTTTGCCAATTTACCATCCCTTGGTTTAACTGTGATTTTCTTTAACAGTCCTTGCAAATTCTTGCCTAATTGAATTGCATCCCTCCACCATTGAAATTCCTTAGCTCTAGAGCCTAAACCCTCCAACCTCCACATTATGCTTCTTAATACTCCATATCTAGCTTGCATTATGCCTTCCCAAATTTTTCCTTCTTATATCAAGAAACACCATAACCATTTCGATAACAATGCTACATTAAAGTTTCCAATATACTTCACCCAATCCTCCCTTTTCCTTATATTTGCATATCGTTTTCCAACTCACCCACGCCATGCCTCGCTTCTCTTCCAGCCCCTGCCATAGAAATTTTCTTTGTATTGCTTGGATCTCCATAATTATTTTCGTCGGGATTTTGTAGAAAAATAATTGATAAATCAACATATTAGATAATACTGAATTAAGTAAATTTACCCGCGCACCTATCGATAATAATCGTCCCCTCCAAGATGATAATTTTCCTTTCAAGGATTGAATCACCGGTTTCCAAAAATTGATTTTCCTCTAATTTCCTCCTATCATTATTCCCAAAAATTTGAAGGGGAAATTGTCAAGCTTGCACGCCATAAATTAAGAAGCTACCTCCATGAACTCGTTTGATAACCCAATACCGTAAATCTTGCTTTTACTCATATTAATTATCAACCTAGATATCAATTCAAACCCTCTGAGAAAGGACTTTATGGCCCACAAATATGACCAAGAACCCTCACCTATTAATATAGTGTCGTCTGCAAATTGTAATATTTCATACTCCACTTCCTCTATAATTTTAAGACCATGAAACATTTAAATTCTTGCAGCTTGCCTAACCATTCCGGCTAAACCTTCAGCCACTATTGTGAATAAGAAAGTAGACAATGGGTCACCCTATCTAAGCTGTCTTTTAACTTGAAACTCATATGTCGGACTTTCGTTCACTAAGATGGACATGGAACTGCAGAAAACAACCGCTTCCAACCATAACATCCACCGCTCCCCAAAACCCATTCTTCTTAGCATATATCTCAAAAAGTTCCAATCAACACAATCATAAGCTTGTGTGAAGTCCACCTTACATAATAAACAACTCCTTTTATTCCTCTTTGCATAATCTATGATTTCATTTGTAACCAAAGCCCCATCCAAAATATGTCTTCCTGGTACAAAAGTAGTTTGGTTAATAGAGATCAATTTCCCTAACACCTTTCTCATTCTAGCATCCAGAATCTTTGAAATTGTATTTAGAATCCCCAAAATTAGGCATATTGGTCTATAGTCCTCTAGACTATGAGAATTATCGCTCTTAGGTATTAAGGCAAGAAAAGAAGACTTTATGACCTTTGGTTACTTTCCGCTCTTATGAAACTCTTGTATGCATCCCACAATCTCACTCCCCACAATGCTCTGACACTTCTTCATGAAATCCAGATTAAATCTGTCCGGCCCGGGACTCTTGTCTCCATCGCTTTCGAAGATAGAACTTTTGATTTCTTCCTATGTGAACTTTTCCTCTAACCTAACTCCTTCTGTGACGTTTAGACTTTATAAATGAATATGATTCAGGTGTGATCTAGGAAACTAAGCTTTCTTAAATCTGCCCTCAAAATGCTTTTTAATCTCTTTTTTTACCCCTGCTACCGATTCCACCACTCCATCCTTAATTTACAACGACACAAAGAATTTCTTAAATACCTTGAGTTCATAGAAGCATGAAAGAATTTTATGTTGTTATCCCCCTCCTTGATACATTTGTACCTAGATTTCTATTTCAATAAGCTTTCTTTATAGTGAAGATTCTTCAAAATCTCTTCTTGATTGTTCTTTTTATCTATGTTTACTGCTTCAGAACTCTGGGATTGTGAAAATTGGAGATGGTCTTCTATTATGTTGAGGATGTTTACCTCTTCCTCAATCCTTATACCCACCCAAATACATTTGCGTTCCACCATTGTAGTCTTTCTCTGAGCCATTTGAATTTTTCTTTCAATACAAACGATTTCTTCCATCTAATGACCACTGCGTTCCATTCCACTTTAATAAACTCCAAGAAATTATTGTGTTTGAACCAGCAATTATTCATTTTAAAAGGTTTTGGGCCCAAAGCTAGGGAACTACATTTCAACCAAATTGCACAACATACATATTCCGTGTCATCAATCAACACAATGCATTCTCATAGAATTTAATCATCTCTTCACATTATTATAACATGTAGTAAACAAGTCCAAACCATGTTATATTCAATCAACATCAATTCCCATCAATTACATTCACAAAATCAAGTATCATGTTTCTCATCCAAAATCATCCAAAACCAATCCAAAACTTATCGAAAAAATTACTTAAATTCATGCAAATTAATGATAAATCATAAGAATCCATGATCCAGAACAATTTCAAAAAATAATAAAATTCCAAATTCTAGACCGCGCAAAGCAGAACCAGTCGCACTAAGCGGCCTTCACTGAACACATAAAAATTATGCGAAGACAACTTTTGCCTCCAACGGATTGGGTCACCAAAACTCACCTCAATCAGCCATCTTTGATCATTTAAATGTATTATAACCTATATCTAACATATAACATTAAATACAACCATCAAAACATGATTTCCAACATCAATTTCATGATTCCACATTCAAACCCTAACATGTCAAAATCTAGAAATTGAATAGCAAATCCTTAATTTCATGTTACTACCCATCACATACCATTACATATACCCATATATCAAGGAATACACATCCTTACCTTAGATGTAGACACTCTTCTAGGTTTTCTCCTTCTTCCTCTTCTCCTCTTTTCTCCTCTCCTCTTCTCTTGTCTTTTTTTGTTAATTCTCTTCTAATTCTATTTTATCTTACAACTCTTACTAAAACTTGTTTTTCTCTATTGGGCTTAACTTCTCTCACCTATTCTAATGCACTTAAGGTCCAAATGTCTATTTATTATTCTAACACCTAATAACCCAATAACACATATTATCCATATATTCCAAATAAATCAATTATTCAAATAATCGTGTCAAATCAAATAATTAAATAATTATCAAGCCAAATAATAATTAATATAGTAAATAAATAATAAAATAATTAAAATTAAAATCGGGGTATTACACAACACATCTGTTATAAAGGTGGAAAATAAGAAATCATAAATATAAAATAACAGAGTAGTTAAATGCCCCTCAAAGGTAAAAAGGGTGTACTCTACTTCCTTTGAGATTATACTTCTTTCCTCTTTGTCATTATCAAAAAGCAGGAAGGAAGAAGATGACAGATAGACAAATATGTCATATAGAACTAGATATATAGCATATAAAACATATTTGATCAAGTAATATGGACGAGAAAATAAAATTCTTATATTAAAGAAATTTGGGATTACAACTTGAATGAGAAGAATAAGAAAATACGGCAAAATAAAGCATGCACAAATATAACTAGAAGAACTACTCGTTGTTCCGATATAGACGTCAACGTAATTTTGTATTTAGTCATTTATACACTACCAAATAACAACATAACTCATCATATTTTGACAACATCTCATTTAATATATAAAAATTAGATTAGAAAAAAGTGAAATAATAAAAATAAAATAATATCATAAAACAATATCAAAAATATTATAATGAAACAAAAAATAGAAGAGATGAGAGATTAGTGAAGATGAAAAGAAAGAATATAAGAGAAGATATATCAGAGAGTGGAGACTAGAGGAGAAGATACAAGATATATATACAGAAGAAGACACAATAATGTTAGGAGAGATTTGACAAGACTAAAATTAAAATCATAAGTTTAAAGATGATAAAATTGTTCGTAATCATAAGGCTAAGATATTATAGGTTTAGGTTTAGGTTGGATGTGAGTTAAGTAAAATTTAGGTTGTAACATAATACAATTTAATTTGGTTGGTTCAGTTTGCAAAATACAAACCGCAAACCAAATCGAACGATGAGGTTTTGTTAAAAGATGACCCAAACACATCCAAACAAAATACGATTTTTAACAGTTTTAGTTTTGTTTGGTTTGGTTTAATTTTCGATTTTTTATTGGATTAGTTCAATTTTGAACACCTCGGGTGATTTTATAATCAACTTGCATAGTTTTGTTTCTTCTTTGCCAAGTAAATATTTTATATTTTATTCATCATAGATTAAACTTTAATGTGTTAATCTATTATATTTCTGAATAAAATGTTATTGAAATTTATTCTTTGATAATAAATTATATTTTTAAGGTTGCATATTCTCAATGAGTTTCAGAAGAAGGATATGAGTATGGGCCTTGCAACCTGCCAAGAAGCCTGAAAAAATAGGAGGCTTTAAAATACCTTAATGCATTTTTCATGAGAATTTAACTTGCCACCCCTAATATTATACATATCAACTCCTAAATCGTATTATTCACAAAATACCCTTTGCACTATTTATTCAAAAAAATTTACTTTTGTCAAAAAATATACTATTGGTCAAATGAGTTAACAATCAAAATTTATGGTTTGTAAAGAAATTTTCCGGTGCCAATTTTGGTTGCTTATCGGAAACTCTTTACATTCTACAAATTCTCGATTGCGATTAACTGGAAATTTCAAAAATTTCTGATTTTAGGTTGAGATCTGTTATAAGTGGTATCAATTGTAAAGTGATGGTTAGATGTGACATTACAAAATACAACATGACACCAATGTAAATCGTGTCTGCTTTGAAAGACAAAGACCCATAAAACCTTATAAGTATTACCCATGTAGCTAGAGCAACATACTGATTGGGGAAGGGAGGTGAAATGATAGAAATGTAAATTTTATTGAGCCTTGTTCATCAAGAGAAATACATGTGTTGGACTAGAAATGGGGAGAATTCAGATATTATAGGTGATACCTTCTAGACACATCTTGATTCTATGAAATTGTTGAATATGTTTCATATGGTGTTAAGTTTTTTTTAAAAAATATTTGAACCAAAAAAGTATTTGATTAATTCAAAAAAGAAACTATAGCCCAAGGCGATCTAGACAACAATCCAGCCCAAGAGAAACAAAGACAAGCACAAGGAAAAACAAAACTACATCATAAGAGTCACAAGATGTTTCCTAAACTTAAGGTTGCCTCATAGCCTATAAGTAAAAATATCAATTATCCTATCTTCAACTTGCCTGGTACTCATACTACTACCAAAAATATTGTTACTCCTCAAGTTCCAAACATCATATAAGGTCTTAGTGACAACACACTTCAAAAAATAACTCTCCAACCTTTCCCCCCATATTTATGTGTTAACGAATTAAGCTACGATTTCCATTTTCCCGATTTGTAAGTAATACGCAACCACTTAAGCACATTCAGCCAGATATTCTGCATAACTTCACACTCAAAGAAAAGGTGATTGTGTGTTTCATTTTGCAAGCAAAAGAGACAAACCTCATCCATTACAATACCAAAACGCTTCATGCGGTCTTTCGTCGCCAATATGCAATTACATGCTAACCAAAAGATAAACTGGGCCCGCGGTCTAGCTAAGTTATGATAAATCATAACCCTCCAGCTCACCCTGTTGTCCATGTCATACATACCAATATACCCATTTTTCATTCTAAATTCACCTTTGGTTACCCGTTGGATTCTTTGATAATGAATTATGAGATTGAGAATAGTTTTGAAAATCTAAGAATAACTTTCCTTGATCTCCATGCTTAGGACATTTCCATTTTTTACATAGTAAGTATAAATCCATTTGATCCACATGTTGTCCGCTTTTCTACACACACTCCACAAAAGTTTGAGGAAATTCACATGGTTCCAAAATCTTAAATCAATAATATTTAGCCCTCCAATGGCTTTAAGGTGACACGCCTTGTCCTATGCAATTGGGGCTTTCTTAGACACTTTACCTTCGGACCTCAGGAAGTTCCTACAGATACCATTAGTTCTCTTCAAAACTGCAACGGGAAGCGGTAACCTTTGCATCCAGAAGTTCACAATTGAGAAGATAACACTTTTGATAAGTTGAATACACCTAGCTTAAGTGAGCAAGTTTTCACTCTAGTGGGTAATTTTACTAACAATTTTATCAATAAGCACCAAGTAATGCTTGATGGCCAAATTTCTACTGGTGAGAGGGATTCCCAAATATCTAAATAGGAGGCTACATTCCTTAAAACCAGTACACTAAAGAATATCTCTTCTGCTATTGTCATCGACACTCCCAAAGTAAGTTTGGCATTTCTGCGGGTTAACCTTGAGCCCGTTGATCGCATGAACTAATTGAATTCATGCATCATAAGGTCAGTGGAAATAGGGTCTCCTATAACAAATAAGAGCAAATGGTGTTAATTTTTTATTACACGTATAAGACAAATAGGTAAAATTTTAATTTTCTTATCCTAAACTACGTTGAGTGATTTGGTTGATTATGTGCATTTTAATCGTGTAGGTACCGACTACCATTGTTGGATATTGCGCATCATCAAAATTGACGATTTCAGTTGATTTTGCGTATTTGGAACATGAAAAGGAGGAGAACTTCAAATGGGCACTAGAAAAGCTCAAAAGTTGTTCTATTCAAAGAAATTGCTTATGAATGTTGTGGTGATGGACCGGGAACTTGCATTAATGAATGCCATAGATTTCGTGTTTCCAAATGCATTTTAAATGTTGTGTATGTTCCATATTTATAAAAAAACGTGAGCATGAAATGAAAGGGGTATGTGAAATAAAAAATACAAGAACCTGGCATGGATCAATGGAACAACATCATGTATTCCAATACATAAGACAAGTTTAATGTACATTTCAACCACTTGGAGAGTGTTTGTTGTGATACTCCATCATTTGTCAAGTATGTTAATGAAACATGTTTGAAACCATACAAAGAGAGATATTTTGTTGCATGGACAAACAGAGTCACTCATTTAGGGAACACAACAACAAACAAGTACATTGGACTAACATAAAATATGTTTATGTTTATATATTAATATGAAAGTTGTTTAGATAATATGTTCATGATTTTTAGGGTAGAGTTTGCACATTGAAGACTAAATAATTTGTTGACTACGAGTCGTGGTGTTTTATGTCGAAGTTGTAGGTTGTGATTACAATGTTGAAGTTGCAACTAGCTTCCATCAGAGCGTTGTTTCAAAAAACGTATTGCCAACATTGAGCATCGATATACCACCCCCATTCTATTCTAAATTGCACAGTTTTGTCTCAAGACAATGTATACAACTCATTGTAAAAGAACTAGAAAGAGTAAAATTTGTTGGTACAAGCAAGGACATGTGTGGTTGTTACATTGGAACAACACATGGGTTACCGTGTGCATGTCAGCTTGTCGGTTTCAAAATTTTAGGCACTCCTATTGTTAGACGAAGACGTGTATCTAGAGGGGGTGAATAGAGGTGCAAAAATTATTCTAGAAACAAATCTAGAATTTATTTGTTTTCAAAAAGATTTTAACGCGGAAGCAAACCTGGATAAGTCGTCTAAAATAAGCTTATTGAAAACTCAGATATGAAAGTTTATTAAGTTATAATCAATGGAATAATGATAGACAATGGATTGAAACAAACTCAATTCAACAATCAACTTATTTATTGCTTGAACAAAATCACTTTGTAACACTATATCCAAGGCTAAATGATAAAAGAATTAACTTGATGATTTTATCAAACACTTCGTGTGCAAGTGAATTTTCAGAATATTTCCTTGAATGATGTTGAAATACAAAATCACTTATAATCAAAAGTGATTATAAGCAATATCCACACCTAATTCAAAAACAGAATTTGAGACGAAAGTTCTTACAATTCAATTTCTAGCACAATGATATTTGTTAAAATAATTTATAAACTTAAAAGCAAATAAAAGCGGAAAAGTAAAAACACACAAGGAATTTTTCTACATAGTTCCCCACAGTCTTCCTCGCGTATGGGTACGTCTGCGCCTAATTCCAATGGAATTAGGATAATTCTTATATGAAACATTGTTTGATACAATAGGAAGAGTTAGAACAACAATACAAAATTCTCCAATTTGATGTTGATGCTTCATCTTTCAACCTTCAATCTTAAGCAAGATCAAATGAACCGATAGCTGCAACCTATTCTCCGCTTAAGCTACTTCCTTGAAAAAAATTTAAACACTCCAAGGTTCCTTGCAAAGATTTCAACCACTCTAAGGTATTTTTCACTCGAGTAAATCCGATTCCACACTATCAACACAAGATCACCGATTTTATCACCCAATTCTTGCTACTTAGTTACAAAGATTTCAAACACTTTAAGGTTCCTTGAAAATATTTCAAACACACCAATGGATTTTTAACATGAAGGATTTCTCGCACGATCTTGTACGAAAACCCCCAATTGAACAAATTAGTTTGGAGGAAATATTCTATGGTTTTTCCTGGATGAAGACCCATATAAATCTCAACCCAAACCAATTGGAAATCTCCAATTATACGTCTAGATGACACTCCGACGAAACATCATTACAATGTAATGGTGGTGTATTCATATATTAGAAGGTTGAAGAAGAAGAAGATGTGTAGACTAATTTTATGGTATCATCAAGTTTAGAATGATGCATGAATGGGTAGTTATAGTTTGGAAATATTTAGGGAAAAAAGGACAAACTTGGAATAAATAGAAATGAAATTTTGACCAAGTCAGGTTGTATATGTCGACCTAAAATTTGTACGTGTCGACACATACGTTATGAAATGAATGCAAGTGTTGACCTGAGATACAATATGTATCGACTTGTAACTTACAGAACATATATGTTTCAATATGATAGTAAATGTGTCGACCTGAAATGTGGATGTGTTGACACATAAAATTATAATTTATGCAACTTCATAAATATTTCAGTATGTGTCGGCCTGTAACTTACAGAAGCTACAGGCTTTAAAAATGAGTTGCATGTGTCGACCTGAAAAGCGGATGTGTCGACACATGCAAGGAAAATTTATGCAAAAACTATTTTTCAATGGCTTGGGTCAATTTTTTAAGTAGTTTTTAATGATTCCTAAGACGTATAATGCAGAGGAGTTCCACAAGACATAGACACAGAAGAGCAACAATTACATATAGCCATATATACGCAATGATGAAAACTTTTAAATAACAAGCAGCATACGATACAACCCATGCAATGTCATGCAAAATAAATAAAAGTAAATTGTAGTGTCACGATTACATAACACTTTATAGAGGAACTCCCGATGTTGCACAAGCATGTGCCAACCATAGTGAGAAGAACATATCGCTACTAAAACCACAATGAATATGTCTATCATGTAAAGTAACTCCAACAATATGAAATTTTTGGAAATGAACATTCATCGTTTTCATCATTTGAAAGTATATATAGCATTTTTGGAAGAACAATAGAAATATGCATTAAGGAAAAACTTACGTTCAAGGAGAAATTGAAACAATATTACCTCACTTTTGAAGGATTCAAAGTAGCACTCACAAAATTTAACATACTCAAACACATAGTTAAAGTGAATAATTAACATGCAAGTAACAAGATAAAACTAGGCAACATTTTAGATATCAATGATCCCCCAATTCTCCATGTATGTTGAGAAAAGATTCATTTTCAAGTGGTTTAGTGAAAATATCGGCAAGTTTATTGTTACTATCAACATGCACAAATACAACATCCCCTTTTTCAACATGATCATGAAGAAAGTGGTGACTTATCTCAATGTGTGTTAGTCCTTTAATGTAGCACAATATTTTTGGTTAGATTTAGAGCACTAGTGTTGTCGCACATGATAGAAATACGTGATAGTTGAATATCAAAGTCCAATAGTTGTTGTTTGAGTCATAATATTTAAGTGCAACAACTATCAGCTGCCATGTATCATGCCTCGACGATTGAGCCACAAAAACTTGAATTTTACTATGCCAAATTAACAAGGATTTTGCAAACAAGTGACAAGTTCCACTAGTACTTTTCCTATCCAATTTGCAACCGGAAAAATCGGAATCAGAATAACCAACCAAAGTATAATAGTTTCCCTTGGAGTACCAAAGCCCAAATTTTGAGGTACCAATGAGGTATTCAAATATTAGTGATACGGATTTTATATAAGATTTCTTGGGAGACACTTTATATTGTGCACACATACAAACACTAAACATAATATCACGACGAGATGTTGTAAGATAGAGAAGAGAACTAATCATACCTCTATACCTTTTTACCTCAACATCATTACCTTTCTCATCCTTATCTAAGTTACTAGTTATTGCCAAGGGAGTGTCAAGTTTCTTAACACTATCCATTTCAAATCCTTTTAGTAATTCGAGACAGTATTTGGTTTGACATACAAACGTTCCTTCATCGAGTTGTTTAACTTATATCCCGAGAAAGTAATTCAACTCAAGCTCATTTCAAACTCTCCCTCCATAAGCTTAGAGAACTCCTTGACAAGATGTATATTAGTATATAAAAAATGATATCATCTATAGAAATTTGAACTAATAAAATATGTTTTCCTTGACGTTTAATACAGACAGTAATGTCAACTTTCCCTCTAGAGTATCCTTGTTCAACCAAAAATTTGCTAAGTCTATCATACCATGCCCTAGGGGCTTGTTTAAGACTGTACAATACACGTTTAAGCTTGAAAATATGATTAGGAAACTCATCATTTTCAAAACCGGGAGGTTGAGAAACTTACATCTCTTCACTTATGTATCCTTTAAGAAACACACTTTTATGTCCATTTTAAATATTTGAAGTTTGTAACACGGTGGGAAAACTGACTTGTTTGTTTTGTGTTTTATCGCAAATGTGCGGATAGCAAGATTCGCCACCGACTTTTCTTTTATCCAATAAAGGAAAGGTGAAAAGAATAGGAAAGACCTTTAATAGATTCTGAGTACGGCAGGTAATTATGAAAGGGGAAGGTATTAACACCCTTTCCATCTATAGTTATCTACAGGCTCTTAATTGCTTTAACTCACTTTTTGAAAACTTGCTTTCTGTGTGTGTGATTTGAAAATTATTTTGAAAAGTATTATGCTTTGACTTCGTAATGATTCTTGTATCAGTTCTCAAGAATGTATACGAAGTGTTTGAAAATATTTGTTTGAAAAATGTAACTTTGTAATGATTCTCGTATGAGTGTATACAAAGTGTTTGTTTGAAAGTATTTTTAAAAAGAGTGTAAGGTGTGAAAATGATTTTGATTGGAGCAAGCAATTTAGAGTCTTATTACCTACTCAGAAAGTCGTTCTTGTTATTTTCCTTCTCCTTTAGGATATCGCTATCGATACCATTAGTTGATAGGTAACTCTATTCGTTGGATGTGAAAAGACAGGCGTAGGGTCATCGTATGGTCATTGAAGGCAACATTGTAAGGATACCTTAGCAATTCGAAGGGACGATCATCACTTATCTGCAGGCAACAACCGAGGGACGAGATCATATATTCGTAGGCAACATTGAGGGTGATCGAGGGACTATGATCTTTGTGATGATTTTGAATCGAGGGACGTTGTTAATGGTACCCCTAGGTTCGAGGGATATGACCATTGTAGTCGTAAGGCAACAAGAGAGGATACCCTAAGAGGTGTGTTCGAATGCAGGTATAGCAGACAAGCAAAAAGTAAAGTATTATTTTTAACGGGTGATATATACCGGTTAGGTTATATCGTATTGTATCCACAGAGATTGGTTATTGATTCGTCTTTCAATAATTCTATCATTAATGAGTTTGGGATTAAATGGTTGTAAAGAAAAGACAAAAAGTAAATGAACAAAAACTATAAAGGATAGAGAGCTTGTCTGGAACGAATGCACACTACCTGTCACAGACTTAAATCTACCGTCCAGTTATACTCAACCTATGATACTCGTCCGTGTCATCACATACCTCTCACAACCCAAGCTATTTCTAACCCAAATTGAGAATTCAACCACATCACCTTGATAGCCATGTCTGGCCTACCTCAACAACACGGAAGTTAATCGTGTCACTCGTAACGACTATCTCTAGCTCGAAACAACAAACACAGAGGCATTAAGATCAAATAGTCTAAGTAAATGTCAGCTCTAAACCCATTTCTAGCATTCAGAAATTAACAGATAATCATCATAGGTAAGAATCTAAGCAATCTATGTCTAGCAAAGCTCAAATCCCTAACACAAGGTAAAAACCTAACACAATCACCAACACAAATTCGTAAAGCAAACTTTATACAACGCCAAGGGCGACAAATATATATGAGTTTAAGGTAAATATACATACAAAACCCAACAAAAAGAGCAATACATAGAGAGGAGAAAAGATAAACCACAAATTTACACCGGTTTGTCAGAGCCTATCGAAGAGCAATCCACCTCCAATCATTCGTATGCAGAGCCTAATGTTGTTTTCTAAGCTAATATATCAAAAATAAAGGTTGATGGAAATGGGGATCAAAATCCACCCTAAATCCATAACCTAAAAATGAAGAAAAATGAAGCTATAAAACAAAACACAGACGACCGCGCTCAGCGGAGACGGCGCGTTGAGCGGCCTTCATTGATATTTACACGTTAACCGACTTAAATGCTGCTCAGCGGCCTCACCGCGCTCAGCGGGCTCAAAATTATCTCTCTGTCGAAATAGTATCAAAGCACTCAACGCGCTCCAAAATGCGCTGAGCGGACTCGTGCTCAGCGGTCTCTCTTTAGCAAAACTGGTCTTTTATTCATCAAAACTGCGTCTTCGGAGCTGTGTCTTCGTCACTATATTTCTCGATGCTCCAACACGCACTAATACCTACAAAAAGACATTAAAACTAATCAAACGGTAGATTATGTACACAAAACACAATAAAACGTATTTACAACAAAAAATGGGGTTATTCAATAATTATTAACAAAGAAGAACGGATAAGTGCCACAAAACATATATACAAAATAACTACATTTTGGCACTTATCATGGTGCAAGTGTGAAGAGTGTGCTCGATTCAGATATTTTATCTTGATTGTTAAGGTGATCTATGATTGATTGATTAGTTTTGCCATACAATCCTATTAGCATACATCTAAGCAGTGTATATACAGTTTATAAAAGAGTGTAGAAAGTAAAAGTGCAGAAAGTAAACCCTACGCTATTACAAGGCTTTGGGGCAGTTACATTATTGGAGGTACGGAAAGTAAAGTGCGAGAAATTAAATCTACGCTATTGCAAAAATTACCTTGCGGCCTATACATCGATTTCTATAATTTAAATGAGAATAAAGCATGAATAAATAAGAGAGAAAATATTTGAATGGAGACATAAGTGTTCTAAACCCTAATAAAAAAGGAAAATTATTTTTGGTATTTTTTGAAATCGATTTTGATTAGAAAAACCTAATTCTTAGTTAATTAGTATTTAATTAAGAAAAATAATTTAAATGTGAAGAAAAATCAAATGTTTTTGTGTCAAAAATCAAATAAAGGTTTTTGAAACCTAAATCGGAAATCAAAACATTTTTTAGGGTTTTTTAATTATGAAAAATTAATTTGTGAAAACAAATTAAATTGGTTAGAAAATTAAAGAAAATAAGAAAAGTGCAAGAAAACAAGTGTTAAAAAACTAGAATGGCACTGAAGAGTGTTGAACTCGTGACTTGAGGGTCATAGGTTCAAAATTTGGCGAATAGACCATGTGTTTGTGATGTTCATAACACGCTTCCCATTGTTTATGTATGATACCCTGCAAAATCAAAAAATATGAGAAAAAGTGACAAAAGGCAGGTTCGAACCCACGACCTGATAGAGTGAGAGGACTAGCGCGCGCATGGTTAACCACTGGGGTGGTGATACATCCATGTATTTTTATACAAGGCTTAATATATATATATATATATATATATATATATATATATATGAAACAAAGTTCAGAAAATTAATTAAAACCAAAACGCGCCAAGGTGGGTCCCTGGGTTTTGAACGAACCAATCGAACTGTGCCACGCCTGCCTTGTTTTCTTCCTCGTCGATCAACCACCCAGGGTGACGTCTCCGATCATCTTCTCTAGTTGGGAGAGAATGGAACCTTCAAAATAAAGCCAATAAATGATCAAGGGGGGCCTACCCCCCCCCCTAAATCGACCCTCAGGAATTCAATGGTGGTGTTAGTTTGGTCTAAATCGGCCTGTATCGGTGGGTTCGAAGATCACATACAGTTATGCCCTAACAATGGTGGAACTTGATTCCTGTGTCAAAACTCATGCACGATGGTTCTAAACATTCACAAACATCAGTATGAACATGTATATATGAATATAAATAATTTATATTGCCCTAAAACTTTGAATTTTTTGAGAGCTTAGGGTTTGTGTAAGAGAGCAGCAATCCGTCTGAAGCATATGGCCATGATCTTGTACTTATAAGGAGTGAATTAGGTCAATAATTTGTAAGGAAATATATGGCATTCAATTAAAAATATTTGATTGGAAATTTGAATCAAATCTTTCTTTTTCTTGCTCAATCTTCTTCTAATGCTTCCATGCATTTTATTTTATAAAAATGGAATTTAAATGATGTAATTCAAAAATAAATTAAATAAATGAAAGTAAGGCATGTAATTGAACTTATAGGTTATGGGCCATGTTAAGATCAAGTTCAAATCATAAAAACCAAGGCCCATTTGGAAAATTTCAAGTTTGATCAACATTTTCTTCATGCACTTCTTCAAAATTTCCAATTTTACTCAAGCCATAACTTGCTCAATTTTTATCATTTGAGAGTGTTCTTGGACGTTTTAGAAATATTAAAATGTCCTTTAAATGCTCCTTTTGGTTTCATCTTCATTGAATCTTCCATGTTCATGTACATTTTTTTGGAGAAAGATGACTTTTTGTTGACTTATAGAATGACGACCTATAATGTCTTGGCTCATATCTCTCAAATGAAGTATTTTTGGGAAAAGCTTGTGAGACACAAAGTTGTAGAGAATTGAATTCCCTTCAAAATGAGCTTTGGTGGAAAAATTTCTGATGAAGTATGTGAAAGTTATCCTTGATCAAAGTTCTGTTGACTTTTTTTATCAAAAAACCCTAATTTAGAAACTTTGACTTTTGATCAATTTTTTGAATTTTCTTGATGAATCATGATCAAACCTTGATCAAATGATGAATGTGATCTAAAAATATGTATGTTGACCAAAAATGATGAAGTTTGACTGTATGTTGACCATATTTGACTTTTTGTCTAATACAACTGATTTTCAACCATCTGAGTATTTGACTGAGCAAACTTGAGCTATGAGGCTTAAAACTTGGCATAATGATGCCTTGAGACATGTGAGGAGGCATGATGCTCTCTTGAGGTAATATAAACCATTTTTGACTTGAGAGAATATAAACCCTAGTTATGGGTTTATTGCTTAGGAGAGGGTTCATCTGGTCAAACCTTGAGGAACTCTTGAGTATGGAGATGTGTATTGACTTGAAAAATAGAAGGGCAAATTTTGTGGTATAACAAAGTTCTTAGAACAATCAGAAGCTAATAACAGGTGTATAGCCTCAAGTCAGACCACTAGAGCATAAGTCTCGTCATAGTCAATACCCTTCTCTTGGTTATACCCTTGAGCCACAAGACGAGCCTTATTTCTTGTTATCATACCATGTCCATCAAGCTTATTCCTAAATACTTATCGGGTGCCTAAGATTTGATGATTTTAAGGTCGAGGTACAAGATCCCAAATGTTATTTCTTTCAAATTGATTTAATTCTTCTTGCATGGCATAAGCCAATGCTAGTCAAGTAAGGCATCGTTAGTGTTTTTAGGTTCAACTTGTGATACATAAGCATAATGACAACAAACACTACTTATTTTAGAGCGAGTTGTTACCCCTTTTGTGATATCACCTATAATGTTATCAAGTGGATGATCTTTGGATGTTCTCCACTCCAAAGGAAGTCCATAATTTTATACTTGACCTTCATCACATTTCTTTTCTTGGGTGCTATCTCCATCCTTCTCAATTTCCACCGCTTTAGGTTGATCAACTCTTTCATCGGTGTCTTTGAGTACGTCTTCCGTAGATGCACCTACATCATGAAAAGAACTACCTTCCCAACACTATTTGGAAAATTCTCATAAAAAGTAACATGCATGGACTCTTCAACAATAAGTAATCTCTTGTTATAAACTCTATATGCTTTACTAAATTGAGAATATCTAAGAAAAATACCTTAATCGAATTTCGCATCAAATTTTCCAAGATTATCTTTTGCATTATTTAAAACAAAACATTTGCATCCAAATACATGAAGATGAGATAAATTTGGTTTTCTACCTTTTAAAAGTTCAAAAGGAGTTTTGTCAAGAATTGGACGAATGAGTATCCTATTCAAGATCTAACATAATGTGCTAATAGCAACAGCCCAAAAATATTTTGCTAGACCATAATCATTGAGAATTGTTCTTTCCAACTCCGCCAAAATGTGATTTTTTCTCTTCAAAACACCATTTTGTTGCGGAGTTCTAGGAGCTGAAAAAGTTATGTTCAATTCCAAATTTATCACAATTTTCTTCAAAGAGGTGGTTTTCAAATTCACCTTCATGATCGCTTCGAATAACAACTATTTTTGAATCCATTTTATTTTGAGCTCTCTTGGCAAAATGTGTGAAAGCAATGAACATTTCATCCTTGCTACGTAAGAAAATAGTCTAAAAAAATCTAGAGTAATCATATACAATCACTAAACCATAGTAATTTCCACCTATTCATGTAGTCCACGAAGGGCCAAATAAATCCATGTGAAGGAGCTCAAGTGGCCTTGATGTTGAAACAAATTTCTTAGATTTAAAAGAGGCTCTTGTTTGCTTGCCCTTTTGACATGCATTACATAGATGGTCTGTTGAAAATTTTATTTTTGGTTGACCAATTACTAAATCTTTTGTAACTATTTTATTAAGTATATTAAAGTTGACATGAGCTAAACGTATATGCCATAGCTAAGAGTCTTCACTCAAGGTAACAAGACATTGAGCATTATTCAAGGAAATCTCTCTTAAGTCAAGCATATAAATGTTACTAACCTTAAATCCCTTAAGCATACAATCTTTCTTTTCACCATACTCAATTATGCAACAATCTTTGGAAAAAGAAACTTTATGCCCATTATCACATAATTGACTAATACTAAGAAGATTATGTCTAAGGCGTTATACTAACTTGACATTTGAGATAGTAATAGTTGAGGGATTACCTATACTACATGTTCTTGCTAAAAACTATATTTAGAATATTAAGGGATTCGGAGGCTCACGCAAGGGATACATCACCTCCAAGCTATAGGTCTAGCTTAACCCGCAGACGGAAGCCCTTAGATAAGATATTTGGAGGAGAGTGGTTATGAGATAGTTAGAGAGAGTCATAGAGGTCTTAACAATGGCCCCCCTCCCTATGGCCATTAGGCCTCTATATATAACATGGTCATGATTAATGATGATGTAACTGACCATTGATACTTGTAACACTTGTAATTGATTACTTAATGACTTGTAACGTCCGTAACCGACCCATAAGTATCGTAACATATATAACCGCTCTCTTATGGGTTCTGTAACTGTATCCAACCCGGTCTGGCACTACCCGGTCGACATAGTTAGGCTGTAGTCATATGGCTAGTGTTTCTGGCCTTAATACCCGACCTCGATCTTGGGATCTCACCGAGGTGCTGCTCGGTTATCAGCTAGTAAGCCCATCTCGGATTATTTTATCTCTCCGAGCCCAGGAAGTCGATTTTATGTACGATTATAAGCTCCCTGAGCATATGGCTTCTAGACTTGAAGCCCTATGGTCGATTTAATAAAGCATGAATCTTTGCCCCGGGCTGGATTTCCAATACTAAGTTATGCCTCGATGCAAATTTGGCTTGTATATAGCGGTTTTTACCATGTTTTATACAATTTGAGTGAGCTTAAAGTACGTAAATCATAGCCGAGGTTTTTATGTTGCTTGTCCATTTTAATGGTTCAATTCATTCAGAGATGGTGTTTGACCAACTAGGTCTTGATTCCAATCCATTTAAGTACTCAACTCTCCTTGATGAGGAATATTTGTTTATACGGGTTGTACGCGACCGACCATGCAGTGTTGGGCATTATAAAGAGTCCCTAGCGTTTTATACGTACATCAGAATTTCTTGGAGCTTTTAAGACTCACCATACCTGTAAGAGGAGGTATTCGTATTACTCAACCTTCGTGAAGGGAGTGTTTAACTCAATTTAAAAACTTTTAGTGCTCCCTATGCAAGGATATACTGAAACCACTCTGAGCAATTTGCTATGAGATATAAGAGTACCTTTCAAGCATTTTTTCATTTTTGAAGTATCAGTCTCGAGTCTCAGGCTATACAATCCGAGCATGTCATTGCATACTTAGGGGTGTTAGCTTTAGTTTGTATATAGATGCCTTTGAGCGTCTTTTTAATTATAGTACTTTTTGCATTTTTATATGTACGTAAAAGGGATTGTGTATATCAACCTCCCATTCAAATGGATCTTTTAAGACCATAAAGACTTTACACGAGAGACATTAGCTCTTTGAGAAAAAACGCATTAGTTTGCTTCATCATTCTATCTAGAAACTTAGCCCCCGAGCCGACTATAACGCCGACCGGAGTGAGAAGGTCTGATGCCTTGACAAGTTGCATGAATATTTTTTAGCGGTGTTACCTAAGTAACAAAGGCATGTATTCAAATTGGGGCATAGAGCCAAGTTGGGGATGCAGAAATGTGTAGAGCCAGGGCATGAAGCCGATTTGGTGATGCAACAATATGCAGAGCCCGTACATGAAGTTGTGGCATAGAGCCGACTTTTTTGGAATAGAGCCCCTGGCGAGGTTGAACCTTGGCGAGACGCCGAGTTATGCCAGGGGAGCACCATTGAAATGATACTCGACAAGGAACCCATATGGAGAACGCGGTGCTTTACCGGAGAACCACCAAGTTGGAACTCGGTTAGGAGCCTTACTTGTTTTGGAACAGAGCCCCTGGCGAGGTTGAACCTTGGCGAGACACCCAGTTATGCTGGGGAAGCACGATTGAAATGATACTCGGCAGGGAACCCGTGTGGCGAATGCAGTGCTTTGTTGCAGAACCGCCAAGATGGAATTCGGCAGGGAGCCTTACTTGTTTTGGAACAGAGCCCTGGCGAGGTTGAACCTTGGCGAGACACCGAGTTATGCCGGGGAGCACCATTGAAATGGTACTCGACAAGGAACCCATATGGAGAACGCAGTGCTTTGCTGGAGAACCATCGAGATGGAACTCGGCAGGGAGCCTTATTTGTTTTGGAATAGAGCCTCTGGCGAGGTTGAACCTTGGCGAGACACCGAGTTATGTCGGGGGAGAACCATTGAAATGGTACTCGACAGGGAACCCATATGGCAAACGCGGTGCTTTGCTGGAGAACCATCGAGATGGAACTCGGCAGGGAGCCTTTGTTACATCCTAGTTTCTTCTACACTGACTAAGTTCTTTATATGATGTCTCCTTGCCCACGCAGGAGAGAAGGACGACACCTTTACTTTTAAACGTAAACCAAATTATTTACAATCGACAGAGATATTTTTAACTCGCCTTATTACAATAATAATTAGTTTTGTAGTTTCCCTATGCTCTGTCCGGCTTTGAATAATCTCGTTTGTAGGGGGGACGAGTTGACTTTAACTTCTATGGTCTCCGACCTAGGGTATCTTGATTTTTATTGTCCATAGTGTTCGTTGACTTTTGTTGGACCATAGTCCCATTGTAAGGATTTCTGAGTAGGTCTAGAGTCTTTAGTGAGGATGGTCGAGTCTATAAGCCGAGTGTTTATACTTACACTACCCGACATTTCAGATTCACATGAATCAACTTTGAACCTATCCTAACTTTTTCCTAGTAAGAATAAGATGCCTCCCGTCCACGCAGGGGAAAGGACGACACTTTATCATAAAAATCTAAGAAAACTATTATTTTACAAACGACATAGACAATAGCTCGCCCCTATAACAATATTGATCCGCTCAAAGTATACATTTTCTATGTGCAGTTGTACTAGCTATGTAATCGGTTGTCTCCTCCTAAACGGGGTGTCTATGTATGGCCCCCTAAGCGTGAGGCTTTATTTGAAACAAGATGAAATGCTTTAACTCAGAGGCATCCCAGCTATGGAAGATTTTGCAACTCGGTGCTTGTCGGAGATCCTATTTTGATAAACTCGTTCTTTCAAGAATAGTTTCGACTACTCGTCTCCTGTTTTGATGTGACACATCTTGCTAAATTAACTATTCGCCTCCGCTTGTCGGTTAGCTCACCAAATCCAAACATTAAGTCATTTAGATTATCGTAATAACATATAATATGCATGTAAAGGGTAGTTGCCAGAGGTACGAAATTGTTACCACCCATTTGTCTATAATCACTCATGACAGTCAACCTGACATCTTTGTTTAGTAAACCCGATAATTATGACAGTTACATCATGGATTTTCATATCTTGGTATCAATAATCTATTGAGTGAGGTATATAACCAAAAATGTGTGCACTGAACGCCTCTTTTAATATATGAACCGCGTCGTCGTCGACCGAAATAAGATACATACCAGTGTTTTATACCGGTAATTTTCATTTTGATAAGAGAATTCCTCATAGAAACATGCTGCTAACTGAAATTCACATAAATCGGACATTATAAGGGGTTGATCATGTTGGAACATCGCGGTATGGATCCATCGGTCGTTCTGGTGCTAGTTTCCTAATATGATGAGATCAATATACACAACATAATAAGTAGGACATATATACCAATTAATTTTATACAGTATGTTTATTACAAAATTTACTAAAAACATTCAAACAGATTTGTAACAAGATCAATGAGGTTGAAAAATTGTCTTTCTGAACCGCAATGAGCATGTCGGGACTCTTCATCTATTTGACAATCGCTCCTTTTTGTTTTCACAGAAGGTGATTTTGGTATCATTTTCTTTGAGTGCTTCCCTCTTACTTTTCATATTATGAAATGCCCTGCTAGCTTTTGAGCAAGGCAAACACGACTGACAAATGATCCTGGCCGAGTTATGCAAAATAAAGTATTTGATTATACCAGCATATCTTTGTCCATAACATGACTGGAGTGTGTTCCTATTCACCCGCATGATATGGTCCAATCAACTACATAATTTTTCATGAAGGTATGAAATGCAAATTTACAGATAAACCTGAATGCCACCATGGTAAAGCCAAAATATAGTCCCTATACGTCATCCTACTTCATAAACTTAGAGCCACAAAATAAAGGCTTCATAACACATCATTAAGTTAGTAATATACCATTAAAGAAATTATTTTGAAACATCCCTCGATGTTAATGCCGCCACACACAAATAACATGCGTTTAAGTCAGTTATATATTTTATTGTCGGTAACGATCTCTAACATTAAAGCATAATCATAGCCCAAATAATTAGTAACATAATCTACCAGTTTACTTGTATGATTTAACAAAACCTGTATTTTAATGGCGACATCAGCACCACGAATGGCTCTTGCTTGGACGTCGAGCTTTAATCACTTGTACCAGTCACACGGATCATGACTTTACAGAGTTCCGCGTTCTGGTCGTGCCTAGCTTTGATTACGACTAAGATGAACGCACTAGTAACTTTAACCTTTCTGGGTTGGAAGCTTTATCGGTGATATCTATGAATTATCGATTGTCAGATTGACGTGGAGGTCGATGTTGTTGTCATTGTTTGTACACCATATATATACCCTTAACTCAGCCATCGAATCTCGTTGTATCAACAATACGGTTTGGTGCAACCCTACACTAATCATCTTTTAGCGATTTGTAAAGTAAACAATTGCAAAGCAGTTAATCAACACATAATATTCACGATAGAATATAAACAGAAACATGAGTATGAATATTTCGTTTCCTGAATGTAATCAGAAGATTTCTTCCCTATGTAACCCTGGTTGTAAGCACCGTTATCGGTGGCGCCTATTTGTTCCATCGATGATGTCGTATGGCCACCCCGATGTAGGAGTATGATTTTGTCTCTACCATTTCCGAGTTCTGACATCATTCAAGGATGCCTTCGGCGAGATGCTTCTGATCGTGAGTTGTTGCCGACGTTGTTTAGTTCTTACTCAATCAAGGGAGATCCTTTGTCTTTTGACATACTACGGAGAATAAGAAATCACCTCGTCGGAGAATTGCGAAGGACACTGTTTGATTAATAACTCAAACATCTGAAATTCCAAACTTTTAAGAGGAACATAAGCACTCTATCAATTAATCATAACCAAACTTGACAGTGAGCCCTTAGTAAAATGCTAAAAGAATCATCGTCATCGTTTACTATAGAGAAATACACTAATTATAAACAATATAACTGTCATACCCTAATTTTTGATCTAAGATACCATTTCATATTATCACATATGCATAATTGCATCACTAACAATTTCATAACAAGTTAGATCGTGTGTATGTTGTTTGAGCCAAATTAGAGTTTTGAATCAAAATCTTTCGTCAGTTCAAGGTATGATCAATTAGGGTTTGAGTCTTCACTCACCTCAATTATTTTATCTTCATCAATCTTCAACAGTTGATCTTCAAATCCCATCATTTCTTCAAGATCTATCTTGAATCGAATAATTAGGATTTTGATCGAGGACGGTGTATCAAATACAAAACAAATGCTCATTAACGACGTGAAATCAACGTGACAACCTTGAAAATCACGTCACAAACATAAAACAATGACGTGACTAATCATGTCGTTGGAGAACAAGTGGCAAACTTGTTGCGACGTGTTTCCCATGTCACAAAGTTGTGACGTGGTATTCACGTCGCAACATAGTGATATAGGGAACATAAATGGCAGGCATGCAGCAGTTTTAGTAGCGACGCGAGAAACATGTCACAACTTTGTGACATATAACTCACGTCGCTACCTTTAACGTTTATTTTTTAAAAAAATTATTTAATAATTACTTTTTTATATTAATTAATATATATAATAAAATTTATATAATTTAATAAAATTTATATAATAAAATTTATATATTAAAATTATTATAATAAAATTTATATAATAAAATTTATATAATAAAACTTATATAATAAAATTTATATATTAAAATTATTATAATAAAATTTATATATTAAAATTATTATAATAATATTATTTTATTATATATTCAAATAATAAAATTTTATAAAATGAATTCATGTAATAAAATTTTATATAATTTAATAATTTAAAATGATAAAAATAAATATCTTACATAAATGCAAATTTAAAAACAAAATAAATAGAATGTTTTCACGGGGCATCTCCACCCGGATAATTATCAAGATCAAAATCATCAGTTCCGTCATTATCCGACTGTTGATCAGGAATATTTTGATTGCATAAACCGTCTCATCTGCTCCTCCATATCAGATTGCCTCTTCCGCATCATCTCCAACTACTGCTCCTGCTCTTGCCTCATAGTCGTCATTTGGGCCTCCATTTCGCGTCTCACTTCACTTGCCGCCAATTGTCTTACTGTTTCAAGTTGATCCTGTGTCAGATTCGGTTGACGTGATCCTCCCTCTCCATCTCTAAGTCGTTGAAACCAATTACAATCACCAACTCTCAAGTTGGCCGCCAAATTTCCACCCGCAAAAAAGCAACCATTAGGCCCTTTTCCATTAACTACTTCATTCCAAATATAGAAATCAACATCACCATTAAGCGGCTCCTCCTCTGCTGGCCTATATTGAGAATTGTGTTCCAGAAAAAGTGCAAGCAATGTCTGATAATCATCCTACACATACATTCAAAAATAAAATAAAATAAAAATATTTACATATATATTAAATTATACTAAATTAATATATGTATATATTAAATTATACTAAATTCAAATATATTAAAATATTGTCACGTGATTTTCACACCAGAACTTATGAGTTGCCACGTGATTTTCACGTGGCAATTTATCAGTTGCCACATGATATTCACGCCACAATTTATAGATTGCCACGTGAAAATAACGTCACAAATTTTGTTATTAAATTAAAAAAAAAACATAAATTGAATTACTTACAAAAGCTTTCTTCGTGCGCTCGTCGACAAAATCTCTCAATTTCTTTGTCCGAGTCCTCGTAATCAACTCAATAAATAATGGTGGTCTCCCCAACTCCTTAGTCTAAATAATAAAATTAAAATTAATTACTAAAAAATATTATGAATAAAAATATAACTTAAAAAATTAGTAATTTTTACCATTCGCCGGACATGCTCCGCAATACTAATACTTCCAACAGTATTGACATATCCCCCCTTTTCGGATGCCCTCATCTTCTTACAAGTTTCTGATTTAGCCTTGAATTCCGGCGAATCCCAATATGTAAGAAGTTCGCCGAAAACCTCTACGCCTATCCAGTTAGGACAGATACCATGAAGCTCATAATTCTCCCTAACTCGCCACATTATATCAGAAAATCTTCTAGAGGTTCTGCTATAATAGATTTTTTCCATAATTTTCTCATTCAACGGATCTCACACACATTTTTCCTGCAATGCTGTATGACATTAAAATAAAAAGTTAAGTAATTATAATGAAAATGTCACTTAAATAACAATACTAAAACAATAAATTAAATTTACAACTTAAATAAATAACAATACCTTAAATTTTTTAAATCATTCTTCTTTATTTGTAACCTCACCAAAGTTCCTCCAAAATGATTTATACATCTGCTGAATTATATAATTAATAACCTTGGCAGCAGTCCGACTCGACGCGAAACTAAACAACAAGATTTTGAATAAAAAATATTAATTATAAATTTATACAAAAATGTGATTGAAATAGTGACTGCAAAAATGTGATGTCTCCCGATGCAAGTAATGTGCACATATAGATCCTTCTACTCTAGCTTTATTTTTCACCGATCTCTTTGAATCACTCATGAACCTTTCAAACGGATACATCCACCTATATTGAACAGGTCCACCAAGATAAGCTTCATATGCAAGATGCACAGGTAAATGTTCCATGGAGTCAAAGAAACCAGACGAAAATACTTGTTCCAACTTACAAAGAATGAGTGCAATGCTTTGGTCCAACTTAATGATGTCTTCCACTTTTAAAGCTGACGCACAAATATCTCTAAAAAATTGACTAATTTCAGTTAGTGGATCAAGAACATGTTTAGGTAGCGATCCAAATGCAATTGGTAGCAATTGTTCCATAAAAATGTGACAATCATGACTTTTCATACCATGTAACTTTCCAGTGTTAGGGTCAGCACACCTTGCTAAGTTTGATGAATACCCATCGGGCATTCTCAATTCTTTTAACCATCGACAAACCGCTTTAGCTTCTTAGGAAGTCTGACTGAAATAAGCCTTGGGTTTTAATAACTTTCCATTCGGTTGAGGCTTCAACTCCAACTCTCTTCGGTTACACAAAATTCTCATGTCTTGTTTGACCTTCTCATTATCTTTTGTTTTGCCTATCACATCCATCACTGTGTTAAATATATTATCAAAACAATTCTTCTTAATATGCATAACATCAAGATTATGGCGCAAAAAATTATCTTTCCAATACGGGAGGTCCCAAAATATACTTCTTTTTGTCCAATTGTGGGTGACGCCGTATCCTTCAATTCGGCATGCTCTGCCAGTATCTGTAAATTTTGGTAGTTCATAAACTTGGTTCCATATAACCCCTGGTGGAAATCAAGGCGGAGGAAAATATTTCTCTCGTACATCTTTTTTAAAATTTGTCTTGTTTCTTCTATAGGGATGATTTGCTGGTAGGAATCTGCGGTGACAATCAAACCACGAGCTTTTCCCACCTTTATCCAACGTAAATGCTTTGGTGTATCTCATGCAATGCAGAAAACCCATTTTGCCATGCGTACCCCAACCAGACAACATGCCATATGTTGGAAAGTCATTAACGGTCCACATCAAGGTAACTCGCAATGTAAAGTTCTGGTTACGGGATATATCATAAGTCCATTCTCCAATCCACAACCTCTTCAAATCATCAATTAAAGATTGGAAGTACACATCAATTCCGACTTTTGGACTGTGCAGGCCTGGAATGACGCACGTCAAAAACATGTATGGTTTTGTCATGCACATCTCAGGAGGGAGGTTGTAAGGGGTTACAATAATTGGCCAACAAGAATACGCACTTCCCGACGCTTGCACGTATGGGGCAAAACCATCAGAGCATAATCCAAGCCTGACATTTCTAGGTTCTGCAGCAAAATTTGGATGTGTCCGATCAAAGTGCTTCTATGCCTCACCATCAGATGGATGTCGCATAGTGCCAGAACTTGTTTGGTTTGTATGATGCCATGTCATTTGACTTGCACTGTGCATTGAAGCAAACATTCTTTTTAACCTTGGTATTATTGGAAGATAAAACATGGATTTTACTGCTACACGCTTTTGTTTGCTGTTAATGGCTCTATTGCGAACTTGATATCTTGGACTATTACAAAACTTACACTCCTCTAACGATCCATCTTGAGTACCAAACTCATTGTCATAAAACAACATACAACCGTTAATGCAACAGTCAATCTTTCTTACTTTTAAACCCAACTTCGACACCCACTTCTTTGCATCATAATAACTGGTAGGCAAGTTGTCTTTCGTAGCGGTGGAGTCCAACATCATTTTTGCGAAATGTTCCAGACATTGATCAGAAACATTCCAATTTGTCTTGACAGCCAATAATCTCACAGACATTGATAACTTGGAGTCTGAGGACCCCTCAAACAACGGTGTATTCATCTCATTCAACAATTGATAAAATCTTTTCTCTTCCTCATTCGGCAACTCTTCCCCGTCAAAATCTCCAGGTTCATCATATGTCACGTTCACACCAAAAGCATCCTCAACCATCTCACCGATTAGATTAAAGTTCTCCTCATACTCCATAAACGGTCAACTGCAATAATACCGATAATATTCCATAATGCACATTTATACAATCATTGTCTTTTTCATTAGAAATATTAATCAACTTAATAATATTCTTAAT
This sequence comes from Vicia sativa, assembly GCA_021764765.1. Lineage (NCBI taxonomy): Eukaryota > Viridiplantae > Streptophyta > Magnoliopsida > Fabales > Fabaceae > Vicia > Vicia sativa. Next base: position 246,214,439 of record CM038794.1, on the reverse strand, counting down.
CGTATACTATTTAATTACTATTCTTAAAAATAAATATATATTAAAGTATTAACTTTTACTTTAACTACTATAACAATAATATCAAAAAACAATATTATAACATATATATACTTTTTATTATATATATTATAACAATAATATTAAAAACAATAATATAACATATATATTTTTTATTATATATATAACAATAATATTAAAACAATAATATAATTTTTTTTTAAATATGTTTTTTATAAATTCTTATTTTAATATATAAATATCTTTTTATATTTTTAACATATAAATAAAAACAAAAATTACTATAATAAATAAAATATAAATTTTTGTTTTAAATTTGTTTTAAATTTATGTGTTAACATATGTATACATCTATAAAAATAAGATTTTAAATTTTCTTTTTTAAAAAATCTTATTTTACTATATATTAAAATTTTGTTTTTTATATATATACTAACATATAAATAAATATTCTTATTTTACTATCTATTAAATATATTTGTTTTTACTATAAATATTCTGTTTTTAAATTTATGTTTTAACATACATATATAATAAAAGAAAAAATTAATTTTCTGTTTTTAAAAAATCTTATTTTACTATATATTTAATTTTTTATATATATATATATATATATATATATATATATATATATATATATATATATATATATATATATATATATATATATATATATATATATATATATATATATATATATATATATATATATATTAAATTGTTTTAAATACTAACCTATAATACTAACATATAAAAATTCTAATTTTAAATTGTTTTTAAATACTAACTGATAATACTAAATTTATGTTTTAACATACATATATAATAAAAAAAATTAATTTTCTGTTTTTAAAAAAATCTTATTTTAGTATATATTTAATTTTTTGTTTATATATATACATATATTTAATTTTAGTATATATTTTAATTAAATTTTTTTATATGTTAGTGTGTGTGTATATATATATATATTAAAAAATCTTATTTTACTATATATATATATATACTAACATATAAAAAAATTTAATTTTAAATTGTTTTTAAATACTAACCTAAAACTAAAATTTAAAAAATATTTTTTTTTAAATTGAAATAAACATAATACAATAGAAATAAATGTAATACATATAAAATATTTAAAAAAATTGCATAAATACCTCTTCTATATCCTTCACTTAATCTTTTTCTTCTTGTATATATCTCCCTTGATGTTCTTCTTCAAGATTCTACAACTTAAACAAAATAAATTTCATTAAATTTTTATTACCAAAATAAATATAGAATACATAAAATTAAAATTAGACAACACATAATTACCTTATATAATATTGGAATTCTAATCAAGGATACTTTGAGCCAAAATTGGAGAAGAAAATTTTTTTGGGGGAAATTACAGTGATGAAACGCAGAAGAGAAGGAAAGGAAAGGAAAGGAAGAAGAAGAAGAAAGCAAATGGTTTATGGTTTCTGATAGGGGTGCGTTATAATTTGTGTAATTTATATGCCACGTAGCGACGTGAGTATCACGTCGCAACCTTGCCACGTGAGAATCACGTCGCTACACTTCCAACGACAAATAAATTTAATTGGTCAATCTGTCACCCTGTAATCAATCAAGTCAAAATCAGATTTATTTTCCCACTAAAAAGTAGCGACGTGGGTATAACGTCACAACTAAAATTCAAAAACTTTTAAACCTCCCTCCAATTAAGCGTTCAAGATTTGGTTTGATTTATTTTTTTCTTTTATGTAACGATGTGTGTATCACGTCGCAGTTTTTTTTTAAAAAAAAAACTCTGAGTTCCTTATTTATAACGTTGGCTTGACTTTTTTATTATTAAAATTGTTTGTGACGTGGTTGTCACGTCGCAACTAATTTTTTTAGCCACGTGATAACCACGTCGCTACTTTACGTCGCTGAGGACCACATTTCTTGTAGTGAATCTTTTTTACTTAAAAGTAATATTGTAAGCTTAAATAAAAAAAATGTAAGCTACTATTGAATACTTCTAATATTCGCCATACAAATAATAGTTAACTTAAATAAAAAAAAATATAAATATTATTTTAAACTAACTATTAAAATACTAATATTTAAGATAATAATATTACTTCTAAATAAAATTTTAAATTAACTATAAAAGTACTGATATTTAATATTGTAAACTAACTATTAAATAGAAAAACTTAAATATTATTTTAAGCTAACTATTAAAATATTGGTATTTAAGCTAACAATATTACTTCTAAATAAAATTTTAAGCTAACTATTAAAATACTGGTATTTAATATTGTATGTTAACTATTAAATAAAAAAATTTAAATAGTATTTAAATAAATAATATTTGAATATCAGTATTAATAAATATTTAAAAGGTATTTAATTGTTAGTTTACAATATTTCTTCTAAATAAATAAAAATTAAATAGGTTTTTAAATAATTGTTTTTTAAATATAACTAATAAACAATGGTAATTAAATATATTTATGAAATATTTAGATTTAAATTTAAATATAGACATTAAAATAAAACTGATTAATTAACGTTTATTTATTCAATTAATAAAACTCAACATGATTAATAAAACTGTTTAAAAAAGACTATTTAATAAATATTTATTACATATTAATTAAAGTTTTATTAAATTGTTAATTAAATATCAAATAAATTAAAATATCGAAATAGTTAAAGATGATTCAATAATAATAACGAAGAGAAGCATGTTGTGTATTGGTAGGTGGTTTTCCTTGCAAGCATTGTGTCATGGGGTTCAACACCATGTAATTCAAAATTTTCATGTTTTATATTTAACCTCTAAAAAATTAAAAATTAAAATATAATAATTAAAACGCCACGTGTAATGAAAAATAATAAAAATGTTAACAAAATCATCCACGTCATAAAAAATAATAATAATAAATAAGAAAATATTGCCACGTCAATTATTTTTGTGACTAGATTTTAAAAGGGGGTTAAAATGATGGAATCTTGAAATGTTAGGAGTCGAATTCAAACTTTTTTATGGAGGTGTTTTTCAAACCTCGCTCATATGGTAGGGGGCAGAATATCTATTAACTATTTCTTTTATTAAATATTAAAATTAGTGGCGTGAATTTCACCTCACAAGTTTGTCACATGATATTCACGTTGCAACAGTTGTGATATGATATTCACGTCTCACCATTCTGCCATTTTGTGATGTGAATATCACGTGGTAACTATTGTGGCGCGAAAATCATGTGAAAAACTTGCGACATGAAATTCGCGTGGCAACAGAGTTGTCACACGAGCTTTTATCGCGTGAAAATTTACGTCACTACACGTAATTAGGGTTATTACCATATTATCTCTACCGTATAGGTGATTTCTGATTTACCCCCTATAAACTTTTCTATTGTAATACTAACCTTGCCACTTGAAGATTCGATGGTTTTAAATCTTGTTAAATTTTTGTTTTTAAAATCTACTTTGTCACTTGAAGGATTCTATCATTTTAAATCCTATTTTTTTTGTGTGGCTAAAATCAACCTTGCCCAGTCATATTCAAGATGGTTTAAAATGACATAATCTTCAAATTTATAAGGTTTAAAATAACAGAATTTTCAAGTGACAATGTTGATTTTAAAACCAAAAACTTTATGAGATTTAAAACGACAGAATCTTCAAGTTACATGGTTAGTTTTTAAAAAATTATAAGGGGATAAACTAAATATCACCTAAATGACAGAGGATAAAATGATATTAACCATTTTTTTGTGTGAAAATGAAATGAGAATGATAAAATTTTGATATATATATATATATATATATATATATATATATATATATATATATATATATATATATATATATAAGTTTGACTTATTGCTTAAGATTTTTCACAAACACTCAATATTCATTTTGGTGAGATATATTCACTCGCAATGGGTGTAAGTACTTTTTAATATTTAACTAATCTTGTAACACGTGAAGAGCTTATTTTTACACATAAAGACTATTATTTGATTGATTTTATGACTCATTCGATAGTAACATTTATATAATTCTCCCTTAAAAATTTAATTATACCTAATTTTAGATCTTGAAATCCATCAAATTAAATAGCTCTCTTTAGTGATTAAACATTCATCTTAGTTAATATTTAATAAGTGAAAGTTATACAAATAAATTCTTTTTTTTTTTTGTATTTCTATGAAAAATAATTTACCATGATTTTTATCTATGTTGAAGACATAAATATAGATATTATTGACATATTTCTGAAAAAATGTCAAAATATTTAAAGTATTTAAAGAAGCAATTTTAGATTAAGAACTTGAGAAAACAATGTTTTGTCTTATAAATCGATCATTAATTGCACAATTGAATGTATACATTAAGTGTATAAAAAGTAATGTAGAAAAAGTAATCGAATGTTATTATAACGAACAAATTTCGTTTATTTTCTATTTTAATGGTTATTTTCACAAAGTCACTTACAAATAGATTTTTAATTAATTAATTAAAAAGATTGACCTTCGTCGTTAAAGAATGAGTGTTTATAATTAAAAATATAAACTATATTTATTTTTAAATAATATTATACACTTTTTTTCACTATTTTTTTTCTTGTAGTTTTTTTCAATAAAGTTTTAGATAACATATCTTCAAGAGAAGGAGAAATATTATAAATAATATATGTTATTCTACTGTCTAATTTTCTATCTTATAGAACACTTATATCATTGTACACAACACTAGTGAATAACATAATACAATATTTTTTCAATCTTTTACTCTTTCTCTTTAATAAGAAGAATAAATTGAGAATTGACAATTGTCTCCACTTACATCGATATTTGTTATATGATGATATATTAGACAATATTAATTTCAAGTGTGATCAGAGTAGCATATTAGTTTCCATATGAGACTTTATCTCATTAAATACCAGACTTTTAACAATAAATCTATGATATATAGGGTATTAAGGAGGCCGACATATAAGTGTCCTCAAAGGTGAGAAATAATCTCTATTATGAATGATTTAATGTTGACTTGAGACTATAGTGTATCTGTATCTTTGTCAGAAGTAATTAATACCAATTGGAAGTTAGCAATTTGATTGAAAATTTGATTAGAAATCATTGATAGATGTACTAAGTTACTACAGTACTGTATATTTCTCCTCCATATAGTTGAGTTGAGTAAGCATGATCTATTATCACCCAATATGGAGTGTGTTGAATTGTCTCCATGGCTAGCTAGGTATAGATGTAGAGATCTATATAGCCAACCAAGGCATGTGAGTTCTTTTAAAACATTTAGACTCGGGGCCAACAATCATTTTAGGTTTTTGGATTTTCTTTCCTTTTACCCAATGTTGTTCGTCGCTTCTGAAAGATATGCAATTATTTCTCTGCCTTTTTGGTTCATTACTCAATATGCGATTAGATTTATCATAGAATTAATTGATGGGGTCTCCTCCATCTCATCACTCACATTAATTTCAAACCCTAAACGGTAATCATAAAATATTATAAAACAAAAAGGAAATCAATTTTTTATTTGCTAAATGTTAAATATTTTTAAAATGTCGCCGACTTTTAGGTAGACTTTCAAAATTTAGAGAATTAATATTCTATTTCAATTTGGAGTAAATATTTATAAAAAAATAGATGAATAATGTGTCGGACACACTAAAAAAAGATAATCAAAGTTATGATTTGTATTTATTAAAGGTATAATATGTAGAAGATTTTAAAATTTGTTATAGGTTTGAAAACTTGTTCATGTAGAAGATGAGGATCTTTGTATGAGTGATTTTTTGTGTGAGAATTCAATTGTTCCTTTAAATTTTTAGAAAAATACATCATTTTCATGATCATGCGTTTTGAGTGTATCATAAATATCTTAGACGTCATATTCGAAGAAAGGATATCTCATTCAAAAAAACAAACACTCAAACTAGAAAGTGAATAACTACGAATAATATTTATAAACGCATAATAATTTTTTAGAATATTTTAAAATTTCATATTTATTATTAACATATTGATTAAATTTAATTTTGCAAAGAAATATTAAAAGTATAAGTATGATGAGTTTTCTATGAATTCTTTTTATCGAGTTTTTTTATTTGTATCAATGAAAATTTAACATGTTATATCGTAGATAGAAAAATCTTTTGAAGAAAAACTTTATCATTTATTATTGTCTTTCTCTATTTCAGGATTAATTTCTATAGTTACACGTCGATGATATCAGATTTATTTATAAAGAAATTATCACATAGAGCTTTTATTAAAAAATAATATAAGAAAAAAACTCTTAAACGGCAATGAGAGTAGTAATCCTCTCATATTCTCAAACGGCAATCTCTATAATCCTTTAAGGTATATCGATAGTCTCTTCAATCCTACAAGGTACACCGTTCTTATTATAATTATTATCCTTTGATTCGTGATATGCTATAATTTGTGTCTATTTCAATTTAATTAAATCGATCATGTTGATGCAAGAGGTTAAATTATAAATTGATAGTTACATTCATTTAAAACTTGATAGTTACATTCAATTAACAATCTCCGTAATTCTAACTGCAGAATATGTGGTTAACTATGAAACTCAAATTTAGATAAAAATCTTTCGTCAGTAAATATTGAGTTTTATATTGTTATTCTGTAACCACTTGTGTTAATTGATCTGCTATATTTATGTGCAAAATATGTGGTTGAGTTTGTTAAATATTCTTAGATAGATTTCAATTCATTAATACTAATAGTTGGTTGGAATATAAAGCTTAATATTTTTTCAACACCAAACGATGTGGGACTTAAAAAGCAGATGTAAACAACCCAACATTATTGTCCTCGAGACTATACCACCATACAACACCATTCTCCCAAAACGTTAATTAACAATTCCTTCTCCTTGTTTCACTTATGTTTCAACCGTGACAATATTGTCACATTTGCACAACTGTGACAAGCTGCACTCTAGTCATCAATGTTGTCACTTTTATGCATTGAACATCTTGTATAAATAGGTGTGTTATTTATCTTGAATGTGTCTAATTTCATTGAAGAAGAAATGAAATGAGTATATCAAAGTTCAATGGAAAAACATAAGGTTTCAATATCAGAAACTTTTATGATATATAATATTTACTACAACCATAAGATGTATTTTTGAGAAGCATGCATGTCCATCTCAAAACAAGATTTTTTTTAGAAGCATACTGTAACAACGATTTGAATATTATAGTACCTAGTGCTCAATAAAGAAAATATATTGACAAAATTGTGCAGAAAGAACAAAAACTTATTCAAGGTATGTGATGCAAAAGAGGTGATGTGTTTGTGTTGTCCTCACTTTCATTTGAACCAAAAAAACACCATGATACATTATAAATAGCAAGAACAGTATAAACACATAAGTCCATTACAAAACCTATGATAAATTTTTTCTAAGTCTTCTAAAACATGTTTCGACTTTGCTCCAAAATATGTCCAAACTACTGTTCATAAACTTGAAGCTAAAAACAGTTCCAACAATGTCAATGAAATTACAAAAAAAAAAGGTTGTAAAACTAATCCTAGACCTACATTTCTGCATCTTCACATTCATGTTTTACCCATCTTAGCATGAAGTTGTTGGACCATTCGTACAAAATAATTCCTTGCATAACTCTACAAAATAATTCCAAAAAATAGAGAAAATTAAATGAATGCAAAGCTGTCACACAACTTTCTCATTTCCAGCTCATTACTCAAAACCTAAAGCTTGCCAAAACCAAGCCAATATATCGTACCTGCTACGGAACCATACATGGCAGAAGGTACCACCATATGTTAAGAGAATATGCAACCAAAATATTAATTCAATAACAATATTAAGCTTCAAATCAAGGTATGTGATGCAAAAGAGTCTCTATTCCAAACAGTAGGCTACCTCATTACAAAGAGTTGCAGTATTAAGTTTGAAAAACATTGTAACATGTGTTATTTTTTTCTTTAGTCCCGCATCGGTTACTATGGAAGTGAAATTAGTGTTTATAAAGCATTGTAACATGTGGTCAAATGAATTGAAAGCATTAAGAGAATATGTGGGCTGCACTTGAACCAAAAATGGGCTAAGACCCATGTGTAATATTTTGATAATTTATAAAAATAATTTCCAAAAAATATTAATGAAATTAATTTAGAAAAAACAAAAAACAAAAGACATAAAAATAAATAAACTATAATTTAAAAAATGTCACGTCGATTAAAAAATGCCACCTTTGCAAGATTCACCACGCCAGCCACGTCTGCAAATTAAAGGGAATCTTGGACTAAAAAAAAAATGCCACCTTTGCAAAAGAAAAAAATTTAAAGGGGGGTAAATCAAATCTCACTACTATTGCAGGGGGTAAAAGGTATTTAACCCTATAATCTATTTATGTGCAAAATATATGGTTGAATTTGTAAAACTCTATTGATGATATATTATACAATCACTTCTCTATATTATTTTGCAATAAAATTATAATTAGGATATCAGTGTATAATCGAGTATATAATATTAGTGAGCTCTGATAAATCTTTATCATATTGGATCAATAGGAGTACATGTGTACACAAACATATAATCTGAAAAACTTTAGGTTATTATTCTCATAATGTCATATATTCTTACGTGCACTATAAATATGACATATTCTAAAAAGACTTCAAAATATACAATACTCTAAGAAGTCTTATTATACTGAGATATATATTATTCTCTTAATTTCAGGAAGCATCATAATTTGATATTTAGGTCGATATTGAAAAGACACAATAATTCTTTGGCATGCAATAATATTGTGTTATTCTATCTTCAATAATCCACTTTTGTCAGGTCATAATATGAAAGTACAAGTAAATATCAATACTCCTATCGAGTATGATATTGTGTTATGAAGGTACTTATGATTAAATGCAATTACTCTTGTAAGAGGGGAATTCCTATATGTAATTACTATTCTTAGACCTATGTGGATATGTTGTGACCTTTAATGTAAAAACTCATTAGTAAATCACTGACCACAGACTTATACACATGAGTAAGTCTTATGATATTTTGGGTTTATGGGAGTCTATCAATAGCATTTTCATATGCTTGAGCCATTGATTTATAACATATTTTTCTCATATGAAATATGTTGCTCTAAATTCATCTCTTTAATATAAAATGTATTTTTTTGACTTGTATGATATGTTTTCCCTATCAGATTCATTTATGTAATGTTGAAGTTTACTTTTGTTTTGTGAACAAGAGTTTTGATCATAATTAAAATTCTAGTATTAAAATTTTTATAATTTTAAATTTATTATTGTCATCCAAGTGTAAGAATATTAATTTAATTAATCAATTTTGAATTAATAATAATCATTTATTGTTTATTATTATTAATATATTATTATGGTTTATTATTATTGGGCACTTATTGATGAATTTATCTAATTGGACTATTATCTCTGAATGGACCCTGATGGGTTGGACCATTCAGTTAAAGACCAAAGAGAGGACCCTGCCCTCAGTCGTTTAGCTATTTAAGCGTTGCTCCATTAAACGATTAACTTAGTATGAAATCTTAAACGACAATGAAGGTAGTATAATCCTCTCATACTCTCTGATTGCAATCTCTATAATCCTAAAAGATATATCGGTAGTCTCTTCAATCCTACAAAGTACATCGTTCTCATTATAATTATTATCCTTTAATTCGTGATATGCTATAATTTGTGTCTATTTTAATTTAATTAAATCTATCATGTTGATGCAAGAGGTTAAATTATAAATTGATAGTTACATTCATTTAACTCAAATAGAACATATATCATCAATTAATGATTATAATATATTTAAATATGTAAAAAATTAATGTAAACTAAAATACTTAAATATATTATTGAAAAAGTTTTAAACCCTATATCATCGATTATTTATCAAGAATATCTTTTATATTTATTTTTGTAGTTTGGATTAATGTAGTAATGTGTGATCAGAACTATGAAGTTTGAAGACTTTTTGACAGATTTTATACTCATGAATAATCAGTTTTTCAAAATCCTCCACATAATATTGTCTTGAACTTTATAATTCAATTGGAGTCATTCTTTCAAAGGCTATAACGTAGGCTCCAACCCAAAACAAAACAAACACAAATCAAGTAAAGAAAAACACCCAAAAGCGAGCAGCACTACCTACATAGGGAAGGGACCAATTAAACCAGAAGAATAAGCAACCACAGAAAAACTAGGACCTTTCTCTTTACCGATGCAAGATTGGACACAGTGGAAAGTCGACATACTAACCTTTTCTCTTCTTTTTATTATTTTCTTTTTTTGCTAGAAACCAGTTTCAAGATACTCATAATTGAAAACCAATCGTGCACATGCACCCTTGTCAAATTTATTTTGTCATTTAGTTTCAAGAGACATTTGTTTACTCAACCTAGTAAAGATACTTCATTAACTACACGTCCACCCGTGCAATGGACGGTTATGTATAAATATTAAAGTTTTAAAAACAATATGTTGATATGATTTTATTTAATAAAAGTTTACATTTTTTATACAAAAATTATATTTTCAATATAACATGAAAAATGAAGAAAAATGTTAAAGGGCAAAATTTACTAAAATAAAAAATATATTAATAATGGTGCAAAGAATTTTTTTTCCATATTAATCTATACTTTACAAATAAACTACTGTTATACAAATAAAAAATATAATTTTAAACACTAATAATTAAGAATCATTTAAAACGTAAAATAAATAATATTAACTATTGATTAGAAAGCAAAGATATAGAGATAATATTATATAATAATTTTGTAAATTTGTAAAAAATATTCAATTACCTAAAAAATAAGACTAAGAGAGATTTCATAAAATAAAATGAAATCAACCAACCATTTCTATTAAAAACAAATAAAACAATTAAAAATTGACTGCAAATAAAAATTAAAAAGAGTAGAACAAAAGTATTCACAAAATAATACATAATTTAATACAACAAAATAAGGAATATTTCAAAATAACATTCATAGTATTATTATTAACTATCAATACTATTCATAAAATATTATTTTGGTTGTTTTCGGGTTTAGATTGATTGGATTGGATTGCTGGTTGTATAGTTATGTTTTTGTTTATTATATAAATTTTTATTATTTTCAAAAAAATATCATAAAAAAGAAATTAAAGAAACAGTAAGATTTTTACCTATAAAAATAAAAAATTTACAAACATTAAAAAAACTAGTTTTACTAAAAAATATATTTTGTAATGCGTTTAATTTGTACCGGCAAAAAAAATTAAGAGCTAACAATCATTGATAATATTAGAAGAAATTCAAAATCTATATCTACATACAATTAATAAAAAATTATCAAACCTCAGTAAATTTGAAAGAATAATATTGAATAATAAAAATAAATTTAAAAAATAATTTTATGCCTTTACCTTATAACCCTCCTTCTTTCACAATTTTCAACTTCTAATTTAAAAAAACAACAATAAAATTAAGAAAAGATGATAAAATCATAAATTTTAAAAGATATATATTTCTTCTAATTGGGGTTTCTAATATATCAACTCCAGAAAAACATCTTTTCTGATGCTTTATATTCGTTTTAAATTTTGCACCTACAAAAAATAACAATTAAGAATTAGAAAACAAAAATTAAATTAGGAAGAGAGCATAAAAAGTAGAATGATAAAAATAACAATTAAGAATTAGAAAACAAACATTAAATTAGGAAGAGCGCATAAAAAGAAGAATGGTATTAAAAATTAAAAAACCATATATTAAAAATTAAAAAACTATAGATTTAAGTTATTATTTCTTTGAAATTTTGCATGAGAGATAAAATAAAAAATCATAAAGAGAAAATGAGAGAAGTTTCTTCAAAGTTTTACTCTCCCGTGATCCAATTTATTCAACAATATTTTGTGGCACTTCAAAACATAATACCCAAAAAAAGCATAGCTAAAATTTTTAGAACAACCGTAAACTGAGAAAGAGAGGACAAAAACCATAAATAAATTTGAAGTAGATATTTCTTCCAACATAAAGAGATAAAAATCATAAATTTAAAAGAGATAATACTTCTTTTAACATGAGAAAAATAAACTATTACATGAGAGAATTTTTTGTGTGATGATTATGTTTGAGAGAAATAGTGAATTGGATGGGAGTATTTATTAACAAAAAGCTGAAATAAATTATTTACATTGATGTGCTAGACTAGTGGGTAATCGGAGATGCTTGAAACGGTTTTTATAAAAATTATATAAACGGTTAAGAAGAAATATAAATTGTAGTAATATGTGAAACATGTGTTAGTGGGTAATTGGGAAATGAATATGAAACGATTTTTGAAAAAATTGTTAGGAAGTGGGTTTAGTTAGGCATTTGAGTTATTGTCAGAAACATTTTTTTGTATTTAATTTAAAATTTTGTTGAGGTGGGTTTTAAGTTTTCACGTGGACAGTTTTTCTTTTTTCCTTTTTAAAATGAATTTAGAAATAGTGGGGGGTGTGTTTTTTCAAAGATTGGAATTGCATTCCTGAGAATCTTATATTGGAAAAAAAAAATAACATATTAATGTTTGTTTCAAATTTTTAAAAATTATTTTTGGGTAATATTTATTTCAAAAAATATTTTTACATATGATTTTTGCTTAAATTATCCTCATGTATAATGAGTGGGAATCTAACATTCTCATGAGAATAAATTTTAACTAATTATAACTTCCTACTACTATTCACATTTACTTTTATTTTTATTTTTTATAATTTTTAAATTAAATAAATATTACAAACATTTATAAGAATATTATTTTTAATCAAAAACTTGCATAGGAATAATAATCCTAGGAATAGAATTCTAAAGAATATTATTTTATAATTTGAAACAAATGCGGGTATTGGAATTTTTTCCAATTAATTATTTAAAAACTAAATAAATTTAGGAAATTTATAAATTAGAAAGTGGGTAGTGTGGTATTTTAATGTGGTATTTTGATATACTATTATTTTAGTGTGGTAAATGATCTTCTAAGTGCATATAGTTAGAAGTGGTATTGAAATTGTAAAAATTCATATGCTTTTCTGTTTATTGGTTGACATAATGATCTTATATGTGTCTTTTCTTTTGTTTAGGTAAAATGTCACTTCGTTCGAATAATAGTAAGAATAAGAAAGTTCGTCGCACGAAGATACGTGTAGTTGAGGTGCCTTCAAATTCCATGTATTGTCCTTTGCCTCGGTCTAGTTAGAGGGCTCAGCAGACTACGCCTCAATCTGGTCAAAGGGTTTAGCCTCAGTCTACTCAGGGGGCTCAACAGACTACGCCTCAACCTAGTCAGTGGGCACATCAGACTATGCCTCAACCTAGTCAACATGCACAACAAACTATGCCTCAATCTATGACTTCACTATCCAATTCACAGGATGCTCATCCAGGATCTTTTATACCCACACCATTTCATCCAAACATCCCCTCACTATATATGCAGCCTGATGGATCTCAAATCCCACATCCTCCACGTGGATCCTCGTCATTCCACCGCCCTAGGGTCTCACACACCTCACGTTCCGGCACACGCACCTCACATTCTGGCTCACGCGCCTCACATTCCCCACATGGATCTTGGACATCCCATCACCCTAGGGCTCCACACGCCTCACTTGTACCCTCACCAGTCCATCAAGAGCAGGATGACCAAGAGGAGGAGGAGGAGGAGGGGGACATTGAGAACATGGATGTGGTTGCGATGGAATATACACATGAGAAGTTTGAGGGAAGATAGGTAATTATACCTGTTGGAAACTTGTAAGTTTCTTTCTTATATATTAAGCATATGCACATGTTTCCATTTTTAAATTTAATTAATACTTATTCAAATTATTGTTGTCAAGTTTTGTACCAAGTAGGCCTACTGTAGTTAGCATAAAAGAAGTTATTCAAGAGTTATATAAAGCATCTTGGAAGAGTTTTGGCCAACTTATAAAGGATCCTGAGTTGTATGGCAAATGGTTTGACAAATTTAGGGTATAATATTTTCTTTAAGCAATTAATTTTTTTAGTTTCTAACTATCTTATTTTAATTATATGATAATTTTTCAATATTGCAGGAGAAGTGCGCGTGAAACCCACTAGATGAGGAGATGATTGAGATTAATTTTAAGAAGGGAGCATCAGCCCGACTTTCTAACATCCTTAGGTGTGCCAGGCTTGGATATGAAGAAAGACGAATCAAGCCTCTTTGGATGGGCGAAAATGTATTGAAAGAAATAATTGCTTACTTGAAATCAGATGAGTTAAAAAAAAATATGAAAAAGGAAAGCAACGTGGAGCATCAGAAAGGGGAGCTGCGAATCATAGAGCTGAAAGCATTAGTATTGTCGATCATGCTAATCAGATGGTAATTATATTTTCGTCTCACAACTTTTTTTATAAATTATATTCTTAATTGTGATATATTTTTAATTTAAGTTCTATATGTATTAATTAGACTCATTCTAAAGGAATAACTCCTTTAACGCAAGAGCTTCACGAGAGGACTTATCGAGGAAGAGATGAAGAGTGTATCGATGATCGTGCTAAAGATACTCAAGTAAGATAATATTTAATATTTAATATTAATATTTAGAATATGGTTAGAATTTGTTCAAATGAAAATGAGAATAATAAACATTTACACACACATCCAACGGAGACACTATAACCTTTACCTGTCATATAAAATCAATTGGATATATATCTATTTGTCGGAGAAAGTTTCTGCAAATCCAAATTTGTTGACAAAGTAATTTATTCATCTTCTTTCTCCTTTCAATTAAGTGTTTAGGATGAACAGAAAATAGAACTCGTAATGTTATGTTAATTGGCGTAAATACCGTTGGCGGTACTTTTATGAGATAGATTGAATAGACAATAGTTGCAATTGCTTTTCCATTTTGCTTATGTTTAGAAAGAGTTAGAGTTGTTTAACTTGAATCAAGTGCTTAAATTAAATTTCCATTTCCACCTGAAGAAGAAAGTATATGTTTCCCCAATTATTTAATTTAATTTTTTACGTATGTGTAGGCGGAGTACCAAAGATTGAAGGTAGAATATTTAGCTAAACATCCGGAGTTAGGTGGTCCACGGGGAAAATATCCTCTTGATCCAGCTATGGATCAATATCTGTGGTTGAAAGCAAGTAAGGGAAAACATAGAAATGAAAAAATTTATGCTACCGGACCTTTAGTTGGCAACTACAAAAAATGTGATATTTATTCTTTATTTAGGAGAATTGTAGACGGGGAAGGGTCTTCACGTTCTTCGACATTAACTCCTCAAATGACTGAAACAATTAGACAGCTAGCTCAAAGTGAAGCAACACGTGAAAATGAAGCATTGAGAAAAAAAACAAATGGAGTTGGAGGAAGCATTGAGACTTTCACAAGAGCAAATAATGCTTACACAACAACAAATTCAACAACAAGTACAACAACAAATGCAACAACAAATGCAACATATGCAACAAATGTTTCAACAATAATATAGTGGTGGCGGAGGAGGAGCAGTTAGTAACCAAGGAGCGATAGATGAGAATGATGAAGAAAACGGAAATAATGAAAATGATCCAAATTTTGAATGAATACCATTTTGAATTTAAATATTTTGAATACTTATGGATTTTTTTTTTTAAATTAAGGAAGAATTTACATATTTAGAATTTTTAAAACTTTTGGATTAAAATTATCTATTATATTTATATAGTTTTAATTTTTTTTGAATTTAAAGTATTTGTTATATTTATATTATTTTAAATATTAATTTAATATTTAAAATAATATAATAATATTTTTATATTCTATACAGTTTGCGTGGTTATTTTCATATAGAAAATTCAATAGTTGTCGGGTGATATACACCCGCAACTTTTCTGCTTCACTCTCATTCTCACATATTTTGACATGCGTTAAAATCTGGAAAAGAACTTGTGGGGTGCTTTTAACCCTGCAAGTTTCTGCCACTTTCTGCCACATCCTGCCCTACCTGCTCTAACCTATCTGCTACGCTGATTTGCATTAAAATATGGAAAAAGAATTGCGGGGTGCTTTTCACATTTCAAAGTTGCGGAGTGCTTTTCTCCTTGCAAAAAATTGCGACTAACGTTTTTACAGGATGTAATGTGCATCCCGCAAAAGTGACGTTGCAGTTGCAGGATGATATTTGCCTTTGCGGGATGATATTCACCTGACAAATTGGTGTTTTTTTTTTTGTAGTGGTGGTATTTTAATGTGGACAATTTTTTTTAATTAATAATAAAAATTTACAAAATAGAAGAGTGGTTAGTAGGATTTTAACATGAATGATTTAAAAACAAAATTGGCTAATATTTAGTGAGTTTTGAATTTTTTTTAATTATTATTAATTTAAATTTGGAAGAGTGGGTAGTGGGATTTTAACGTGAATGATTTTTTAAAAAAATTATTTGACCAAGGGTATGTTTGGATTGATGGAACTCGACGGAATGGAACAGAATGAAATGAAATATTATTATGTTCTATTGTTTGGATTGACATAAAAAGGATGGAATAGAGCGAAAATGACGGAATGCATTTCATCCTATTTCATCCAAATTCTCATTTTTTTTCCATCCAATTTGAGGTGTATGGGATTGAATGAGACATTTTAAGTAGAATAACCAAGTAATAGAGTGATATTTATATTTCATTCCGCTTCATTCCATTTCACTCTGTTATGTTTCATCTACCCTACTCCGTTGTGTTCCATCAATCCAAACATAACCAAATAATTAATCGCTCCTTGAATTTTTTTTATTTCATTTAAATTTAGAATAGTGGCTAGTAGGATTTTAACGTGATGATTTAAAAAATAACTTTTTTGGCTAATAGTTAGTGGCTGTTTGAACTTTTTTATTATTATTAATTTAAATTTGACATTTTTATAAAGTATCTTATTAATTAATATGTGAATTAATTTTGGAAGGAGTTTTGGAGAAATTTTTTAAAGAAGTAGTAGGATTATAATTTAGTATTTTTTGGTTAATAATTAGTGGGTGTTTGAATTTTTTATTATTATTAATTTAAATTTGACATTTTTATAAAGTATCTTATTAATTAATATGTGAATTAATTTTGGAGGGAGTTTTGGAGAAATTTTTTATAAGAAGTTGTAGGATTATAATTTAGTATGATAGTATGATGATTAGTAATAATAATAGTGAAGAAAATATGAGTAATAAATTGTGAATGTACTTTTCATATTATTGTTTACAGTATTGTTTATATATATATATATATATATATATATATATATATATATATATATATATATATATATATATATATATATATATATATATATATATATATATATATATATATATATATATATATATATATAAAAACATTGTTCGTCATTTAACAATTTTGATGTAAATATTAGTGTGACATTATGATGTAAAAATAACATACGTTAATTAATTCGTTTGTTATTCATTTACCAATCATAATTTATCACATTGAGATAACTCAATTGATAACGTGCAATACTGGTGTAACCGTGTAAGTTTGAATTTACTTAACCATTGTGCCAATTTTTATTTTATTTTATGTTATATTGTAAATATGATCATATATTACTCAAAACATTTTTTAATTAATAAAAATTCTATAATATATGTGACTCAAAACAACTTTTCTTTTCTCTCTCGTCCATTGACAACTCTCCATCCTCGCCGCGAATAAACTACAACCACTTCATTTCATGATTAGAAATATGAACAAAGCAACTTAAAATTCATTGAATTAAAAGATCAATTAAAAATACTACTTATGAAATAGAATGAATATTTTATAAGTCAACAAAGAATCACTAACATTGTCACGGTTTTTTTAAACACGATGGTGATTTCTCTGAATTTAAACGCTAATATTTAGAGTTAACATATTATTATGTTTAAAAATTCATGATGATATCTTTAATATTTTATTAGTTCGAGTCTCAGCACAAATAAATTTGTGATTTTTTTCAGTATTTTAATTGTGTCTATTTTTAAAAATTATTTTTAGATGAAAAATAAAAATGATATCACCACGGTTGTTTTAACCAACTCTTTGATATATTTTTTTCACTTTTTTTAAAAAATTTAAATCCCTTAAACCCCTCTACTTTTTTAAATATTACATTAAAATGAATCATATAACACCGCAATTTTTTAATCAAACCGTTGTGATTTTTTTTTTATTATTTATTTTTAAATGCTTAAAATCTGACGCTTTTTAATAAAATTTCATTAAAGTTGTCATATATCACAACAGTTGTTGTATAGGATCATGGTGAAATGACATATTCATTTAAAAGAAACAAATCTAGCTATCTTATCTCTTCAATTGCATTTTCATCCCTAACGAAACAACGTCATTTTCAACCCTAACGAAACAACAACATTTTCAATCCTAACGAAACAACATTTGCAGTCAATAACACACATTTCATTCAACTTCATCGTTCCAGGCTTACGTATCGTCGAGGTCGAAGACGACACCAACTTCATTGTTCTTGTCTTACATACTGTCGAGGAGGAAAATAAAGAATCTTTCAACTACATAATATCCCTACACCTACATACTCGTGAGAAAATTTTACGTGACTATTTAATGTGAAATTTGGTAATAAATGCTATTCTTCCGAATTCTATTGCCTTTTTTTTTTACTTTTAGGATCAACTAGATTGATCATAGGATGAAAGTGTATAATTTTTTGTTTAAGTTTTTCTAGATCTTAAGTTCTTCGAAAGTAAAGTTGAATTAGAAGGTAGTAATAAAATGATTTATGAAAATGACATGAAAAATAGAGATGTTTCGACTGGAAAATAGTATAAAAAACTTTAATAAAAATAAATTGACATTTGAAAGTAAATGCCAAGTCCCAACACTTTACTATTTATCCAATGTAAACCATTTTGCCAAGACTTCGGTCGAAAACGCCATCCCTTATTTTTGTGGAAAACAAACTTCAATTATTTTTTCATACTTCTTTTCAAATTTCCTTCGAACTCATTACTTGAACTTGAGCATCGAAATTCCCAGCTAACAAATTGCCCCCTAAAAAAGATTTTTGATTAAGGCGAGAAAATGACATTTTTGCAAGCTTTCGACGCATTAACATTTACTGTTGTGACGTCATGGTCATGATGACCACTTTTCATAAACGTCTCATCGAGACGTGCATTGCTGCAGAATAATTACCCCTAGAAAATAGAGGCATGGAGGTAATGGTAGAGACAACCGCCTGGACATCCTCTTGAAAATTTACACATGCCCCCACTAATTCTCCATTTATAATTCAAAAAATAAAATGAAACAAATTCTTCTTCTCCTATAAATACCTTAACCTTTCATTTTCAACACTTTTTCCACTTCTGAACTTTCAAACTTGTGCATTCTTGAATCTTCTTATTCAAAAAAACCTTTAAAAATTCTTCATCTTCCAAACTCCAATCTTCAACAATGGTGCCCAAAACCAACAAAGCATCCAACCAACAAAAAGAATATTCAATCCCAATCACTCAAATGGAAAAACCGTTGCTGGTAGAAAATCAGGAGTATGTTCCGGAGCCTCCTCTACTTGAAGAGAAACGCAAAACCTACCAATATCAGGTACTTGTTCCTTTAACCATTTCTGGTGAAACACATGCATATATGGGTCATTTTCTTACCCTAAAGAAAATGCAAAATTAAAATAATTTATTCCAGTTTATCATCCCACAAAATTCTTAGCTAGTAAGAAGAAAAATAATAAACATGATACCCAAAAACCTGTAGATGATCAAGCGAAGTCTTCGATTGACGCTTCAAAAACAGAAGACAACATTTATCTAGAATATTCTACATTTCACTCTTGCCCTTTGATGAAAGATCTAGAACCATATCTCTCCTGGCTTGCTAAGGTTGATAAAAAGAAAATCTAATTCTAGAAAGAAATGGAGATTTATGATATGGTTCAAATGAAGAAGGGACAACTTTACAAGATTCCTTCACCGAATTTGTAATGATGTTCGCCAAATGATACAATTTCACTCCTTCTACGGCTCCTTTTTCCCAAAGAATGCATGGCCCTGAATGGTTCACAAGGGAATTCCATGCTTCTTCGATAGATCAAGAAGCATAGTTTATGACCATATGGGAATCATTCTTCACTCCCAGGTTGTTTTCCACCAGACAGAGGCCTTCGAAGAATCAAATTATTTTGGTTAGTTACCAACCTAATATAGTTTCTCGATAGTTTGGCCTCATCCAAACAGTGCCTAAACCTCTTTATGACAAGAAGGGTACACTTTTCCTCTACATTATGATGATACGCCAAATAGTGCCTAAACCTCTTCTTGAAGATGATTGTACCAAACACCTTTGATGATACGTCAATATTACCACTCTTACCCCCATCTCTTTTCGACCATCATTATTTTGCACATAAGAATTCGATATTTGGTGGAGAAACTACTACACTAAAGCAATTTTCAACGTATCTAACTTTAATTAACATCTAACTTGTGTTTTTGCTTCCATACATGAATGTTTCAAGAAAGGCACAACAACTCATATCAAAGAAATTAACACTTTCCAGAAATATTTTGAACCTTTGTACACACCTGCATGGTTGTCAAACTCGCGGGTAGACTCGTAAATGTGAAATCAAGCCTCTCCAAATATTAGTTTTGATGAAGACATCTTTTAGAAGCAAATGATCATGACAAAAGAATGGAAAAAGTCTCAAGTAAAAAGATTGCAAAAAGGAATGGCTCAAGTCATCAAATAAAGCAAATGTCAAGGTATAATACATTCAACCTTTCTCTATGCATACAAGTGTTCACAAAATAATACATGCATCCATAAAAAATGTTAAAAATATTATACATTTCAAAGTTAAGATAAAACACTTTTGAAAAACAAATTTTGGAAAATTTGTCTGGAACCGTTCTCTATATGGAACCCGGTTACCCAAATCCTGAAAAACCATGCCCCTTGAAATTTGTATGGGGAACCCGGGTTCTCCCTGGGAACCGGTTCCCCTGTGTAAAAATTCAAATTTTTTAAACGTTGGTTCAGCAGGAACCGGGTTCTCCTGGAGGAACCGTTTCCACGAACCAAGATGAAAAATACTTTTATTTTTGGGCGATTTTTCATGGGTTCTTTGTGTTGAAGCATGACAACTTTTCATATGTTTATACACTTTTGTAAAGGTGTATAGAGACTATATAAACTGCATAATTTTCAGATTTAAATTACCTTCTTCATCTTGCAACTTTTAAACATTCAAAAGTATCTTATCTTTCAAAAATTCAAGTGTTGTCAAAAAAAAAACAAAATTTTTATTGAAATTTTCGCACTTATTTTTCATTGAAAACTAAGAGAAAATTCATATCATTCATTGAACACTTGTATTACATCATTGAGAAAAGTTGTTTGCTTGAAGAGGAAGATCAATCCAAGATTGATATAGTGTACTACATCTTCAAATCTCCTATAAATTCAAATATACTAGTTGTATTCTTGTTGTCCGGATTGTTGGAAACAAGTTGTGCATTGAAGAGGATTGTTCTTCTTGCACATAGTGTTGTTAGATCTTAAAGGTTTTAAGAACCTTTGGTCTCCTATAGGTTAGATAGTAGGCTTCACCTTTTGGTGTGAATATGTACGATAATTCGACTATAGTGAAATCTCTTTCGTGTTGGAAAGGGGACTGGAGTACTCTCGGATTGTGAGGGGAACCAGGATATATCTTTGTGTTCTTTACCTTTCTGCTTTTATTGCTTTCATCTCACCATAACCAAAAGGAAAGAAACACTTGTTTAAAACTTCATATACCAAACCAGAAAAATTAGTACAAGTTTTCATTAAACCGGATAAAATCTTATAACACCTAATTCACCCCCCTCTTAGGCGCACTCTCAGACTTACATTTGGTATCAAAGCAAGTTATAGGTAACTTGTTCCTAAAGATCCAGAATGGCTTCCGCAAATCCAAATCCGGTTTTCAAAGATGGTGGTAGTAACAACAAGCCGCCATTGTTTTGTGGTGAATATTTTGATTTTTGGAAAATCCGCATGAAGGCTCATCTTGAAGCGCAAGGAGAAGAGATATGGAATGCTGTTGAGAATGGTCCATTCACTCCGGTGTGTGTTGTCAATGGTGTTGGGTCATCTAAGCCTAAAGCATCATGGGATGACGATGACAAGAAAAAGGTTCTTTTTGACAAAAAGGCGATCAACATTCTCCAAAGTGCTCTTAGTATGGATGAATTTTTCCGAATATCGGCATGTACAACGGCAAAGGAAATTTGGGATACTCTTGTAGAAACTCATGAAGGAACCGCCGAAGTCAAAAGGTCTAGATTGAACACTTTGAGTCAAGAATATGAATTATTCGAATGTTGCCGGAGAATCCATCCTTGACTTGCAAAAGAGATTCGTTCACTTGACAAATCACTTGAAGGCACTTGGTAAGATTTTAACTAACGATGAATTAAATCTTAAAGTGCTTAGGTCTTTAACTAGGGAATGGCAACCAAAAGTGACGGCAATATCCGAAAAGAAAAGCCTAGCAACTATGACTTCCGCAACATTATTCGGAAAGCCTCAAGAATATGAAACGGAACTTGGAAGACTTGAAAAACATGAAATCCAAGTAAGAGATTCAAAAGACATTGCTTTAAAGACAAGGATCAAATATCATGATAGCAATCAAGAGGATGAATCCACAAGTAGTGAAGATGAAGCTTTTATCAAGAAGTTTGAAAATTTCTAAGAAAAGAAAAGAAAAAGAGATCACTAAAATGGAAGCACCATCAAGGAAAATTAAATGTTTTGAATGTGGAGAAAAAGGTCATGTCAAAAGTGAATGCCCTACACTTGAAAGGAAGAATAAACATTTCAAAGGAAAGAAGGACAAAAGGCCAGAGAAAGCATATATAGCATGGGATGATAATGAGATAAGTTCATCATCAGATAAAGAACATGCAAATCTTGCATTTATAGCTACACACAATTCCGAAGATGAAGAAGGCGAGGTTAGTAATGATAACTCTCCTTATGATAATGATGCACAAGGTGCTATAGATGAACTATTAAATGAATGCAAAATTCTATATAAAACTATTTCATCTCAAAAGAAACTAATTTCATCTTTAGAAGAAAAAGTTAAAACTATTGAAAAAGAACATAAAGATGAAAAAGAAAAGATGATTAGTGATCAAAAACAGAATTTTGTATGCAATAATTGTGAATCACTTTCTTTCCAAATTGTTCAACTAAAAAGAGTCTTAGAAAGGTATGAAAAAGGACAAGTTGGATTGGAAAAGGTTCTTAGCACTCAAAGATACCCTAAAGATAAAAGTGGACTTGATTTTTCAATATTTTCTCAACCAAGTCCCAACAAAACTATCTTTGTTAAGGCTAATAACCAACCAATTCAAGAGAAAGTGAATAAGCCTAAAGTAGTTCATCATTATCCTAAAAATGAAAGAGTTGTTAAGAATAAAACTTATCCTCCTAGATATATAAGTAATTTTGAACCTACTTGCTTCTATTGTGGTATTAAAGGCCACACACCTAATGCTTGCTATATAAGAAACTTTAGTGTTTCAAGTGGGAATTATGTGTGGGTCAAGAAAGGAACTAACTATGATGGACCCAAAGCACATTGGATACCAAATCAAACTTAATTGTTTTGTAGGTTTGCTTGGAGACCACTTCAAAACTTTTGGCTTCTTGATGAGTGGTGACTCTAAGTATTTGATGGGTGACTTAATTTCATTTAACTTTCAAATCTAGTCTTAAAGGCCAAGTGTTATCTCATATTTTGGGAATACCTTAAAGGAAGATTTCTTGGCATAGTCAAAGTTGGAACACTTTAACTTTCACATCCTTTGAAGATGTTCTTTATGATGAAGGACTAAAGCATAATCTTCTAGAAAGACAACTTTATGACAAAAGTCTCTTACATAAGGTAAAAATCATTAGTATAAGTTGTTTATTTTTCAAAATTTCATTATATACCTTGTTAGTCTTTTCCCATCCTTTTTGCGAATGACAAAGGGGGAGAAGATATATATGTGTATGTGTATGCTTGTCTCTAACTATTGCAGAGCCCCAAAGATGTAAAATTATCTTAAGTCAAGGAGAGCTTTGATCAAGGGGCCGTTATCAAAGATAGGGGGAGCATTCACATAAGACACTATCATTTGTTCTACATATTAAAAGCACCTTCAACTTTCAATGGGTTGTCATCATCAAAAAGGGGGAGAATGTGAAATCAAGCCTCTCCAAATATTAGTTTTGATGAAGACATCTTTTAGAAGCAAATGATCATGACAAAAGAATGGAAAAAGTCTCAAGTAAAAAGATTGCAAAAAGGAATGGCTCAAGTCATCAAATAAAGCAAATGTCAAGGTATAATACATTCAACCTTTCTCTATGCATACAAGTGTTCACAAAATAATACATGCATCCATAAAAAATGTTAAAAATATTATACATTTCAAAGTTAAGATAAAACACTTTTGAAAAACAAATTTTTGGAAAAATTTGTGCTGGGAACCGGTTCCTCTATATGGGAACCCGGTTACCCAAATCCTGAAAAACCATGCCCCTGGAAATTTGTATGGGGAACCCGGGTTCTCCCAATTGGGAACCGGTTCCCCTGTGTAAAAATTCAAATTTTTTAAACGTTGGTTCAGCAGGAACCGGGTTCTCCCAGGAGGGAACCGGTTTCCCACGAACCAGTATGAAAAATACTTTTATTTTTTGGGCAGATTTTTCATGGGTTCTTTGTGTTGAAGCATGGCAACTTTTCATATGTTTATACACTTTTGTAAAGGTGTATAGAGACTATATAAACTGCATAATTTTCAGATTTAAATTACCTTCTTCATCTTGCAACTTTTAAACATTCAAAAGTATCTTATCTTTCAAAAAATTCAAGTGTTGTCAAAAAAAAAAAAACAAGAATTTTTATTGAAATTTTCTGCACTTATTTTTTCATTGAAAACTAAGAGAAAATTCATATCATTCATTGAACACTTGTATTACATCATTGAGAAAAGTTGTTTGCTTGAAGAGGAAGATCAATCCAAGATTGATATAGTGTACTACATCTTCAAATCTCCTATAAATTCAAATATACTAGTTGTATTCTTGTTGTCCAGGATTGTTGGAAACAAGTTGTGCATTGAAGAGGATTGTTCTTCTTGCACATAGTGTTGTTAGATCTTAAAGGTTTTAAGAACCTTTGGTCTCCCTATAGGTTAGATAGTAGGCTTCACCTTTTGGTGTGAATAGGCTGTACGATAATTCGACTATAGTGAAATCTCTTTCGTGTTGGAAAGGGACCTGAGTACTCGGATTGTGAGGGAACCAGATATATCTTTGTGTTCTTTACCTTTCTGCTTTTATTGCTTTCATCTCACCATAACCAAAAGGAAAGAAACACTTGTTTAAAACTTCATATACCAAACCAGAAAAATTAGTACAAGTTTTCATTAAACCGGATAAAATCTTATAACACCTAATTCACCCCCCTCTTAGGCGCACTCTCAGACTTACAGTAAACTCGTACGAGTTTACGAGTCTAGGAAGCAAAAACGAGTTGACTCACACATAGAATATTTTTTTGATAAACTCGAGTAGACTCGGGTAGATTCTCATAAACTCGCCTAGACTCGCGAGTTTATGGCGAGTTTACGAGTTTATAATTTTTCTAAATTTTCCTTTAAAAAAAACAAAAAAAGTTCCAAATTCCCAAAAGTAATTGGTATTTATTTTTTATAAAAAAAAACCCTTATTTTATTGCTTGTATGATAATTAGAAATATCTCTCTACTAGTCTCTTCTTACGACAAAGTTTCTTCCTCCCTTAATTGACAATGTAGTCGCGTTTGTCCATCTCTTATTGTGCTCATGTTTGTTTCCCTATATAAATCCTTCGTTCTATAAGTGTTCTCTTATATGATGATCTTATACACCTGATGATCTTAGTCGAACCATTAGTGAAACATCCTTTATTTTAAAAGAGAAGTTCGCCAAAAAAATTCCTACTTTAAAAATTCCATCGTGCGTCAGGTCTGAAAATAGGTATGAGTTGGCTTTTAAGCTTCAACCACCTAAACTCCCACCATTGCCAAGCGCCAATTTTGGATTGGCATTTGGACCTCCATTTCCATAATTTTTCGGTTGTGTGTCTCATATAAAACTTTTTAAACAAGATTCTCAAAAACTATCCGAACGGGTGGTTTCGATTAAGCATACTTTGGACAGTTGCAAAGGCCGCTTCATGTAGACATAGAACATATTCAAATAATTTCTCTAATATATAAAGGTGTGGAATGGAAGATTACTTTCATTTTTTCTTCAAAATTTTTTATATGCTTTTATATTCTTACTTATGTTTAATTTCCTTTAGCTAATGAGAAAAAAATGAAGTATAAAATATAAGGTTGCAGTTGTGGCTGCAAAGTGAGTTGTTGTTGCTACTTCATCCAAAGGTGATGATAACGGAAAATAGACCACTCTTACGAAGGAGTAAAGGTATTTTCCCAAACTTTAGCATGTCATCAATTATATATATTATTCATATTGTAGTAATACTTTTGCCATTTTTAGACCAATCAAAAATCTCCTCCAACTCCGAAGAAGCGAAAGCAAACCAAACCTTAGCCTAAACTGATTAAATCAGATTCTGAAGGCTTATCCCCCCAAATATACCAATTGTTTCCCTTTTGTGTTTTGAACATTGTAGATATTAAGCCAAGTACATTCATCTCACCTCCTAAGTTATGGTTATAAGAATTGGAATTCTGGTATATTAGACTCCAGGTGTCCTATGACATGTTGGGACATTTGATCTAAAAAAACACATAGGCAAGCTATAAATATAATCAAAACATTACAAAAAAGCATAAAAAACATACCACAATTGTTTACCCAGTTTGGAGAAACTCTCCTACTCTTGGGGAATACCAAGCCAGGGACAAGTCCACTATAATAGTATCAATTCGAAGCTAAACTCCCCCGTTTATAACTTCTCACTTGATCAATAGCCATTATGTACTTTTATCTAAGACTCACCTAAATAATAGGCCCCCTCAATCCCTCATCAATCACATACATCGATTGGATACAGACAGGAAGACACACTTCCATGACATAAAAAGAAAACACAGTTCCATAACTAGAAGACACACTTCCATGACAATACCTAGCCAAGACTCTTGACTAAGAATGCATACTTAGAGTTTCTTAAAAGCTTCTTCCAAGAACAAAACAATACTCACTCTTGCTTCACAACTTTGAGGAAAAACATACCAACTCTCCAAGAGAGTGACACAAAGACTCAGCCCTAATGTTACATCTTTAAAATCTTGGATGGTACCTTTCCTAGGTTACAATGCTTCTATTTATAACTTATTTCCCAACTGGATCTGGGCGTTCAAATAACAACTTATCAGCTGTTACGAATCTGCAGAAGATTCGGCAACAAAATAGGTATTCAATCAAAATTTCCTAATTTATCTCTATACATTCCAAAATTAATAGACTCGTCTGGGTTAGGAAACTGACAAAAAGAAGAGGAAGTATACAAAGGTCGGACCAATATTCGGGTACTCCGGGTAACAACCCATCATCACAGATCTGAGTAGGGTAAGTGCCCGAGAGGTATACATCGGTGACTACTCAAAAACTCGGCTCATTAATGCTCATAATTGCTAGTGGTGCAGTGATTATGATGTTATACAGCTTTGACTCTATGATTAATGGTGAAGAAAAAAGTTACATGAGTTATGGAACTCAAGGGTCCCTCATTGATTGAGGCTCCATATTACCCAAAAGATTCTACCTTTGCATTTCACTCCAGATGCTATAAATTTCTTGATTTTTCACCCAACTTATGGTTTTATCTAGGACCAGGAGAAGATGGATAATTATCCCATCACAAAGGGACATGTTAATCCCACAGGGTGGGAATATGAAGATTATGATTATGCATGAGTCGAGCACTCTGGCAAGGATTTCAAATTATTTGGCCGAAAACATGTTAAAATCAGCCTTAGAGGTTGATTAGTTACAAAACATGGCTCATGAAGTCGTATTTGTCGAACAAAGAAATGGCCAACAAGGCCAACCAAAAACTTCAGAAAGTCGGAGGCTTGATTGTATCTACTATGAAGAGCCTTTGGGGTTTGAAAAAGACCAAATAGATTTTGCTTACAAAATGCAGGCACAAGACCCTTTGGAAGAAGTCAATTTAGGAGATGGAAACCTTAAATGTCTTACCTACGTAAGCGCCAAAATCAACCCATAATTGAAAAAATAAAGGTGGTGAAGGTTCTCAAAGAGTTTAAAGATTGCTTTTCCTGGAATTATATTGATATGCCAGGATTGAATCGAGAAATGGTGGAAATGAGGCTACCAATTCGTTCAAGAAAAAGGCCAATGAAATAGATTCTAAGAAGATTCGCCCTAGAAATATTGTCAAAGATTCGCCCTAAAGTTCATCAGAACTTCTAGTTATGTTAAGTGGCTAGCTTATATAGTGTCTGTTATTAAGAAAAATGGGAGTCTCGGGGTCTGTATAGATTTTAGGGATTTAAAAAATGCAACTCCAAAGGACGAATACTCTATACATGTAAAATAAATGTTGGTTGATTTAGCCGCAGGACATGAGTACCTTAGCCTTATGGATGAATATTCTAGTTACAATCAAATCTTTATCGTTGAAGAGGATACCCCTAAAATGGTGTTTTGATGCCCATGAGCTTTGGGGACCTATGAATGGGTAGTAATGCCCTTCAGATTAAAAAATGTCGAAGCAACGTATCAAAGAGCTATGAATTCGATGTTACATGATTTTATTGAGACATTCATGCAGGTTTACATCGATGATATTATGGTAAAATCCTCGTCAAAGGATGGTCATATAGGCCATCTTCGAAAGTCCTTTGAAAGGAATGTTTAATCAACCCGCCCATTTTGTTACCTCCCATCATAAACAAATGTATGAAGTTATATATTTCAACGTCTAATTCAATACTAGATAGTATGTTAGCACAAGAGGATGGAGATGGCGTCGAAAGATCCATTTACTACCTCAGTCGTGTCATAAATGATGCAGAAACTAGGTATAATGCTATAGATAAATTATGTTTTTGTTTGTACTTCTTGTGTAATAAACTTAAGCATTATATAAAACCAGTCGAAGTTTCTGTGTATTCTCATTTTGATGTTATTAAACACATACTGTCGAAACCAATTCTACATACTCGTATTGGTAAATGGGCATTAGCCTTAACAGAATAGTCACTTACACACGTTTCTTTAAAGGCCATAAAGGGTCAGATCGTTGCTAATTTCATTGTCGACCATTCAATGGCCGAGATGAATAAATGTTAAATAAGTACAAGGCCTTGGCTGTTATAATTTTATGGCTCCAAACATAAGCATGGAACATGTATATGTATTTTCATTATGTCGCCAGAGAAAATTTCAAGCTAGTTTAAGTTTAAAATCAAAGGAGAATGTTCTAACAATGAGATAGAATATGAATCCATAATAACATGACTTCATGTTTTATTAGAACTGGGAGAAAGAGATGTCGAGATAAAGGGTGATTTCGAGTTTATTGCGTGACAGATAAAGAGAGAATACAAGTGCGTCATCATTACTGACTAAATTAGATAATGTGTCGATAATTCACGATAGTCGCATAGAAAACCAGGAGGATAATGAATTAGCTCATGTAACCTCAAGGTATAGAATTTCCAGAGAAAAATTAGAAGAATTGATAGAAATGTAAGACAAATTAATGTCTAAAAATATTTCACCAGGAGAAGTGTCAACCTCAAAAACTAGGTGGCATGAGTAGAAATAGTCCCAGACTTATTAAATTTCGATTACTTCAGAAAATTTGAAATTTTGGAAGTTTTTGCCATTGACACTTTAGCAGACATTGATTGGAGAAAGCCCATGGTCGATTATTTGAATACCCCAACAAGATCAACAGATATATGGTTAAATTTAGGGCGTTAAGTTAAATATTAATGGGGAATGAATTGTTTAAGAAACCCCCTGAGGCATATATGGCAGTATCATAAGCGCATAATGGTTCGTGTGAAGCTCGTCCATCAAGCTAAAAAAATGAAATGGTTACTCTATCGAACAGGGGTATATTGGCCAAGTATGTTAAAATATTGCATAGAGTTTCCTAGGGGTAGCCAAGAGTGCTAGAAACACTTAGGAATTCAGCATGCGTCCACAAGCATCCTACATTATATTGTGAAACCTTGGCCTTTTAGATGATATTGACATTAGAGAAGAATTGGGATAGATGGTCAACACATTCAGTCTCATTAAAAATTATCGACCAAAGACAAAGGTCGCATTTTTGCGTGTAAAATCAACGAGGCTCTTGTTGACATAAACCTAACTGGAGCACCACCAAGTTTGGTAGGTGGCAAAGAAGCTTCATGCCCTCTTTCGGGCCAAGTCTAGTGACAATAAGCTTGGGGATGAGGAAAGTTTCCCAAATCCCCCTTGATTCGACGAGTAGATATGGGTTAAAAGGCAGAAATTACCTGGTAAATCATTCTGGTCCACGACGCCTATTAGGAAAAGGTGCCATCTCATGGGTGAGTGCGCGTTGTCTAGCGAACATCATTATAGCTTTTTTTAGAGCGTCTTCCATAATAAGGTCAGAATCATTAGGCATCATGTAGGTAAGACGAATTCCCTCAACAGGTCTATCATTCAATGTGGGATATGTTTCTTCAAGTTTGTCAAGTTTTAGGACGTGCACAAAGGTAGCATTCAACCAAAGCTGAAGTAACCATAAAGGTCCAGCTAGCAAATAGCTAGCACTAGGTTTCAAGAAGGTTAGGAGGTAAAATCCTTCGCTTAGGGATTCATAAAGAGACCATAAGATGAGTTCATAAGTAGATGTTAAGACCTGCATGAAATTGGTTAGCCAAAGTGATAAACCTTTATGCTACCTTCAAATACGTACAATAAAAAATGAACTTTGACAGCCATAACGCCAAAAAACAATGTGTTCGGTGTCGGAAACAGATTCGATAATTTGATCATGATAATGCTATATGTACTTAATGAAGCTAGCAAAATCCTTGTCGAAACTTATGTTATTTCATCGTTGTCAGTTGGGTTGAACTATTCACCATTTGGATCGTCGAAAATAGTGGGAGTCAATATCCCACAGTTGAAATGGAAGGTATTAGTTGAACCATCCCAGAAATAAAGTGAAGAAACCAAAAGATATGGGAAGTATATAGGGTTAACCCTGGATAGCTGAAGCGAGTTGAAAATCCCTTGGTCTTTCTAAAACTCACCTTTCATTTTTTCAAATTTGTACAACCAAGAGAGGTAGTCTAGATTGATAGTGGAAACAGAATGAAAACCCTAGGTGATCAATTAAGATGATTGAATTTTGTGCCTTAGGTCACGAAACTGGATAAACCACTTGTTGTTAACCAACAATATGTCTTGGAACCACCGATGATGGAAGAGAAATTACATATTTTTTGTTGGTGATTCTTCACGTGCCCTTTTAGGATGATTCTTCATGTTTTTTTAACATCCCTAGAGGCATCTGGGGTATGTCCTAAAAGAGCACGTGAAGAATCACCAACAAGAAATGGAAGAAATACATGAAAACAAAAAATATGTAATTTCTCTTCCATCATCGGTGGTTCCAAGACATATTGTTGGTTAACAACAAGTGGTTTATCCAGTTTCGTGACCTAAGGCACAAAATTTTCTTTTTGTGTTTGGTCTAAAGGGTGAATGGAGGAATCCATTAATGGTCAAATGAAGAGTTTTTTTATTTTAAGGAGGTTCTAGAGTAAAAAAGAAAGAGAGCTCAAATGTGACTTCAAGAAGTAAGTGTAAAGATAGAAGTGGAAATGACGTTCTTGAGATATTTATACCCTCCAAGTATCAAATGGGAGTGGGATCGTCGAAGGGTCACGCGGGGTGCAGGTGCTAAACGCTGGTAGGAGGAACAAGGAAATTGTTGAGAGTGGACCATGTTTTACCCTTGAAAGTTAGAGCTATAATAAGATAATGGCTATATTACTGCAAACATGATCTTTTAAAATTAAAGTCATGATGACAATGACGTCATCCCACGATGCCAAATAGGAGAAGGAGAAAATGCCCCTCTCTTATTACTAGTCCACAGATGCATTTTGGGGGGAAATTTGTTAGCCAGGATTTTGACAAAGGTCAAATTCGACTAAGAGGAATAATTATGGCTCAAGGCGACAGAGGAAAGATTGATCAAGAACAAAGACACAAAATAATTGTGTAAAAGTTAGAAGGTCAAGTCAACATGGAGCTAAGTGGCGACATGAATGGCTTGTCCATAATAGGCAGTTATGAGAAGACGGACGTGGGAAAGATTCCTCGTATGTGGGTTCTTAAATGTAGGAACATGTATAACAAATTAAGGATCTGACAGACACGTGGCGCTCAGTGAAGGCAAGCCCGCCAAGGGAACAATTGCCTTTTTTTGTTATAAATAAACCATTGTAAATAGATTAGGGGGATTGATGAACTTACTCTCATCTTACGCAAACACTTAGAGTACTCAAGTGAAGAGCGAAATGAGTCAAGCAAAAGCAATGTATGTTTGAATCGCCAATTTTTCTTTCATATGAAGAAAATTTACTTTCAACTTCACTTAAGTTTTGCAAATCTATTTTCTTTTTAACTTTCAAATTTGTTTAGCTTTATTTATGATTTTCTAAAAACAAGTGGATTTCACACCGTGTCGAAGTCACTTGCATTCAAGTCACGCATCACATTTCTATCTCAAAACACTATAAAGTTGAAGTATTATCCTGAGATTCGCTATTCGATCTCGCAAAGCAACTTTTAACAAGATAATAGCGTTTTTCCCAATTTCCAGGGTAAACACATATTTAATTATTGTGATAGAAAATCAAAGTGTTCCACAAAAGTAAAAAATAAGGGTTTAATTTATTTTTGGCCTCGTATATTAACGTCATGATTCATTTAAATCTATTAACTTAAAAAAAATTCATATTAATCTTTTAACTCTTCAAAGCTTACCATGTTGATAATTTTTGTCTAATTAGCGACGATTTTAGCGATCAATTTCTAAGTTTTTTTATCACTAATTATACGGAAATGATTAATTGTATGTTTTAAAAAGTTAAGAGATCAATATGCATTTTTCTTTCAAGTTAAGGGAGTAAAATGAACTCAAACATTATCATACGGGATAAAAAGAATATTAACTAGAAGGCGTGTTCCTGGGGCAGTTTGAATGATTTTTACTCTAAAAGTCATATGAATCGCAAGAGAAAAAAGTGTGTGGTTTGGTTTGGTTCGATTGAGTTTTAAAAATAAAATTGGACCAAACCAATGCGGTTTAGATTAGTTAGGTTGGTTTAATTTTTTTATAAAAAAATTTATTAAACCAATTCATATAGAGGACAATATGATTTTGCATTTAGTCAATCTACGTTATCATAAAATAAGTTTATAATTTTAAATTAAATTTATAACTTTAATGCATAAATATGAATTGTGTCTTACAATTTTATCTTATGTCTAAAGGACAATATACATGAAATTGCATTCTTAAATAAGTTTGAAATATTATATTGTATAATTATTAGCAAGTGCATGCATGCGACTATGCTATCCCGATAACACTATAATTTCTTTTTTACTATCAATATTTTTTATGTAAAGAGATATAAAAGTAATATAAATTGAAATTAATTTTCTTTTAATTCTATCCTTATCAACGTCAACGAATTAAAAATAAAAACATAAATAAATATACAATAATTTGATTTCAAATAAAAATTATATTAATATTTATAAATAAATAATATTTTATTTTTTTAATATGTAGATTAAAATAAATATCATACAAAGAATATGATAAAGTATACGCATAGTACTTGTTAAGTTCTTTAAAAAAATAAAAAATATATAATGAACCGTAAGATTTTGTATCATAA
This sequence comes from Vicia sativa, assembly GCA_021764765.1. Classification (NCBI taxonomy): domain Eukaryota; kingdom Viridiplantae; phylum Streptophyta; class Magnoliopsida; order Fabales; family Fabaceae; genus Vicia; species Vicia sativa. Next base: position 246,180,323 of record CM038794.1, on the reverse strand, counting down.
TACAATTTGATTTAATTTAGTTTGATTTAAAAAATGCAAACTACAAATTAAATTGAACCATCCAATTTTGTTAAAAAAATCATTCAAACACATTCAAATTAAATATAATTTTTTGTTTTTTTCGATTTAATTATTTTCGGTTAGTAATGTTTTTTTGAGTGGGTGATTTTTTTTTAGTTAAAGAAAGCAAAATGAATTCAAATATTATCGTACAAGATAAAAAGAAGAGAAATGATAAGAATACTCTTTTTTTCAACACTCTAAAATATTCATTTTATTATTGTTTGAAATATGTGTGGATTGTGAAATCTATTTTTAAAGTGAGAGATTCCAATAAAAAATGAGTGTTTGAAACAGTGGTGAAAAGAGAGTGTTAATATCACTTCATTAAACAGAATATTATAGTTTCATACAAGCGCGTTTCCACACAATTTTCCAAAGCATAAGCACTTATAATTGTAGACAATGAAATTGTACCTTCAAATGAGCTGTTACCAGTTGATATACGTTTTGGACCCATAAAATAAATCCTTCATCAAGTCTTTTGCAACTGTAACACACAAATCAATCTACATTACAAAAAAGGAAAAGCTTTTCGGAACAAAACTTTTGTTGCCACATATATTTCTTTTCTTTTTCATAATTAAGGAAACGAGAAAGGAACCTTAAAATGAGACATGAGGGCCACATTAAAGTATGAGCCGACAAATTAAGGCAGCTCTAGATAAGATATTTGACCTGATGGATTCTTGTTAACATGAGTGGAATGGTAGGATTTGGACAAATTATTGTTTTGTAGTATTATATACTAGACGTATATATAATGGACAAATAATTGTTTCAAGAATTTGTTTGATTGATATAATACATACAAAAGCTAGGCAGAACAAAGTGTTACAAACTAATCATCAATATCCAATCCAACCAATATTTTCTTAGCTAGGATTTTTATTGCTGAAAGGAAGTATCTTTTTCATAGTTATAGACGTGGACTTACCGACAGCAATATCAAACTATACGAGTAAAAGAGCTAAAGTTAATAATTGAACAATAGTGTAGGCGGTCATTTCATTAAGATTAAATATTATTTTGCGCCGGTTGTCTAGGTCCAATTGGAAGTGAGGTCCAACACCTTAACAATGACAATGAATATAAATTAAGTATATGTTTGATTTTAAATCTACAAAAGTCAGAATCAAGAGGTGTATAATTGATTTTGGTAATTTTGAGGTGTTTGTTTTATCAAAAGTATAATTGATTCTATTTGAAACTATAATTTGCAGCTTCTGTTTTCAGAGTTGATTCTGAATGATTTTTACACTGAAATTTATTATTCAATTCACTTTTACATAAATGTATTCAAACATGAATTAATTCTACTAAACTCAATTCTATTAAAATCAATTCTATCAAACTCAATTCTACTAGAATTAATTTTGTCCACCGTCAATCTATTGAAATATTAAATTAGATTTGTTAAAATATTAGATTTGATTTGATTTGATTTGATTTAATATTTAAATATAATTCAAATTGTGTAGACCCAAGCCCACTTAGGGTTGTATATAAATGGTCCTAGTCTGTATCATTATTTGTACAATTCAATAATACAAATTCTTATTTCCTTTATTATTCTCTCTTTCTCTCCTCACTAAAAGTGTCTCACGCACTAACAAATTGGTATCCAGAGCTTCCGGTTATTGTTCTTGATCGAGTTTTCAAAAATTTCACGTCAGAGATCGTGTTTCCAAGGCAAGTGAATTTATTGCTGCGAAGATGGCTAGTGATAAGGGCATTCCGAATTCTCCTCCAATACTTGACGGTAAGAATTGAATCCGATGAAAAAACAGATGCAAATCCACATGACTTTTCTTTTTATTTCTGAATTATTTTGTAAATCCAAGTGGCATTTTTATTAATTCTCATTTATTTAATTTTTTTAAACATTATTTTTTTTTTTACTTTTTTATAATAATTTTTTTACGTTTTATTAAATTATTTTTATTATTTATTACTTAATTTTTTATGTTTTTTAATTTTTTTTAATTTTTTTACGCTGATTTTTTAAATTTTTTAAATAAATTTTTGTAATTATTTTATTTTATGAAATTATTTTTATTTAATTAATATTTCTTAGAATTATTTATATAAGAATAGATAAATTAATATTAAATTTGAATTAAAATTATTATAAATAAATAAATATAAACGTGAGGTCCAATTGAAATTATTTATAAGCAATTACTATTGAAATTAAAATAAATTAAAAAAAATAATTAAATCTTAGATGGTGATTCGGTTCCATAAAAATAATTTAACCAACCCAATTTAATTTTTTATAACTCACCTCTCATTAAATAAAATATGAGTAGTGATTAAGTGCATAAATTATAATACATTTATTAAAATGTATTTTCTTTTATATTTGCTTACATGAAAAAAAATAAAGAATAGATGATGACAAATAAAAGATTAAAAAATAACGTTTTTAATATTTATTGTCTAATTTCAAAGTGTTAAATAAATATAATTTATAATTTATCCATAAAAATTCTGAAATATTACAAAATTTAATACAATTATTTTTAAATATAGTTATTCTTATATAAATAATTTTAAGAAACATTAATTAAATAAAAATAATTTCATAAAATAAAATAATCACAAAAACTCATTAAAAAATTAAAAATAATTCAGCGTAAAAAATTAAAAAAATTGTAAAAAAATTAAGTAATAAATAATAAAAATAATTTAAGAAAACGTAAAAAATTATTATAAAAAAGTAAAAAAAAATAATGTTTAAAAAAATTAAATAAATGAGAATTAATAAAAATGTCACTTGAATTTAAAAAATAATTCAAAAATAAAAAGAAAAGTTATGTGGATTGCCACATAGGCAAAATAATAGAATCTTTTCTAAAAAAATGTATTATGGTGTTTGGAGCTTGAATCTCTATTTGTTAAGGTCTGCCTACTAATTTGTTTTAAGAAAAAAAAATTAAAACACGCTCATATAACAGAGTTAGAATACTATTAACCATTGTTTTAATAACCATAAAATTTAAATCAACATTTCATATTTTAAAATATATTTAATTGTCACATAAAAGAATATTCATGGGCTATGTATTTAAATCTAAATCGATCTATAATTAATGCTGAGTCAAAAAGTACTAAATTATTGTCTCTTAAAATCTAAAACAACGCACTAATTTAAACCCAACTATTATTAAAAGTGCTAAGTTGTTATAATAACTAAAATCCTTATTTGATACGTCCCATAAAATAAAATTTTGATGGTTATTGTTATTTCATCTACAAAACAAATAATGTAAACTCAAATTAATACTTATATCAAACTAATTATAACTTAGAATAAAAGTCATACATAATAAGTTTTCATCATTAAGTAATTAATATATATATTTAATAATATCAACATTAAAATGTGCACAATAATATTAAACTAACATTACTTTACCATATTTTTTTCAATCTATTTTTTAAAAAATAAGAAAACTTCTTAGCTATTTGACCGAACAATTCTTCAACGAGACTAATACTTTAATTTATCATAAATAATTAATTAAATTTAATATTTTTAAAAATTAAAATAACAATAACTTTAATATATGAATTATTATTTCTTATAAAAATCATACATGAGATGTTGATATAATTTATAAATTTAAAAATACATTGATATATGTTCCCGTTTGGACCAAGACAATACTCTGCCCTTAAATCGTTTGGTGTATTCCAATAAGTCATGACTGGATAACACACGTAGTGCAATAATTAGTCATTAAAATCAAGAGATTTTTTATACTTATCACACTATTATGATGTCAGACGTAAAAGATGCTCTACCTTCAGTTATAGATTCAAGGAAAGTTCAAAGACCACGAGAATTAACACAGACATATCATAGAAAAACACTTAATTTGAACAAATGATTGAAAGATGAACATCAGACGACAAATACATTATAGTTTATAACATTCGTCTATTTTGACAATAACTTTACATTGAAGATTCTAAAAAGCTCCTATAAAAAGAAGGAAAAACATCAAATTAAAATTCTAACATTTTATACATAAATATATCTCACGTCTAATAGAAACCTACTTACATGTTTTCATACACGATATATGCATGAATATATTTTATAAAATTAAAAATACATAAATATATTTTGCAAAATAATTGACATTGATTATTATTAAGAAAAATAAGATGCATATATTTAGTGTTGATAATTATATGAAAAGTACTGATAAATTTAAAAAGCAGAGATTGATAAATTTGAATGATACATAAAAAGTGTGAGACGAATATTTATTATTGAATAAATTTTTAATAAAAAGTATGGGACTATAAATTTTTCCTAGATAAATATATAAAAAATAGGACAAATATTTGAATTTGACAAATATAAAAAGAAAAAACATATATTTATCATTAATATATAAAAAAACAAAAAAGAAACAATAAATCTTGTATCATTTTTTATTCTAACAATGTCAATAAATGTTTATATTAGATTTTAATCAATCAAATATATTATTTATTTTATATTTTATTTGTATTTAAATAGTAATATTGATTCTAACAATCACAATATTTAGTAATTTAAGGGAATATTTTTACACATCAAGTGGTTTTCTCCCACACTCTTGAAAAACCAAAAATACTCTTTGTAAGTGCGCTTACGAAGGGTATTTTTGGCTTTTCAAGGGTGTGAGAGAAAACCACTAGATGTGTGAAGAAATTTCCTTACTTAAACTACTAAATAAGATGAATTCGTAAGTGCAATTACGAATTCATCTTATTTTGTACGTTTTATTATTTTAAATGTTGACTTATAATGAAAATCATTGTAGTTTTAAACATCTTTTAATACATTCAGGAAAGGTTTCGTAAGTGTACTTACAAATTCACCAAATAAGATGAATTCTTTACGAATTCACCTTATTGGATGAATTCGTAAGTGCGCTTACGAAGGGTATTTTTGGTTTTTCAAGGGTGTGGGAGAAAACCACTAGATGTGTGAAGAAATCCTCTTACTTAAACTACTGAATAAGATGAATTCGTAAGTGCACTTACGAATTCACCTTATTTTGTACGTTTTATTATTTTAAATGTTGAATTTGAAAAAAACAAGGTTACTTCGTAAGTGCACTTACGAATTCATCTTATTGGGTGAATTCGTAAGTACACTTACGAAACCTTTCCTGAATGTGTTAAAAGATGTTTAAGACTACAATGATTTTCACTATAAGTCGCATTATATTTTTCGTTTTTAGAAATTCAAATAAGTCGCATTCTATATACGCAAACCAAATAAAATATTACTATGTGATGGGAGAAAAATAGTCATAAATATCAAATTACATAAATTGTTCAGAAAGTAAGTACGATCAAATTATTACAAAATCAAAGATTAAAACATAAGGCTATTGTGTATGCCTAATCCTAACCCTCGCGCCCTCCTCCGCCTGCGGTAATCCGCTGCACGCTCTGCCTCTGCGACGATCCTCTCCATCACGGCAACGGCTTAGGACCGCCCTCATGCATAATCCATGCATCCAACGACTCCCGTCCAAGTTGGCGGATACGCTGAAAGAAGTGCACTAGATCAACGACATGGTCATCCTGGGCCTGCTTGTTCTCTAGGAGCTCCTCATGTACTGGCCTCAGTGGACGTCCAGGACCATCCGATGTCATAAAAGAGTGTGACACTCTAAAGAACCATGTCACGTAACCCTCTACATAGTGCCACATCTGGGATGCCCGCATCATCTGATACTCCTCTGGCACCACATGATTCTCCCAATCTTGGAAGACCTCATCGAGATCCCACTGTGTCATGATGTCGGGAGAAGCCTGAAAAGGAGACCTAGGTATAATCTGCACAAAGCCAAATTGGAGAATACACCGCTCGTGAAAATACTTGACCATCATATTTGACCCATAATCTAGACATCCAGAGTAATATGAGATGTGATCGAATGCCACAACCTCCCTGTAGTCTGCAAATGACGTCCAATTAATGTCGTCGCGAGCAGTACCATCAAGGAACACTTGGTAAGGAAACACATTTTGGTTGCCTTTGTTGAGAATAAACTTGGCAGCCCTTGGCATGGAAGCTTGATAGTTGGGATCTTCAGTGTAACCATAGATGCTATGAAAGTATGATATAATCCAACTCTACATCAACTAAAACATAATGTGTAAGTACAAATAAATTAAAACTAATTAAAATTTATTGTTAAAATAAAAAAGTATCGTGAGAAGTATGCACGAGCTAGTGAGAGCCCTCGTCCTCCATCTGGAAGCTTCATTCAGCTTCTGGTAGAGGTAGGTCAGAACAGCGTCACCCCAGTTCCACTCACAAACTGTAGACAGGTCCATAAAATACCTCAGGTAGGCCACATTGGTGTAGTGGCTACTCATGTCCACAAAGACGGATGTGCCTACCAGGTACATCAAAAAACTCCGGACAACACAACCACGATGAAACTGAACAAAAATATCCTTGTTTGCAGGCTCCCTGGTTTCCTGTGCAGTTCTTTTTGCACGTGCTATTGCACGAAGGTGCTCCTCATATATCTCCTTTAGGTAGGAGAACGTCACATGCGCCCCGTTTGTGGAGTCCCAGTCCTAAACATCCCTATCCGGTGCAGCTCCTAGATGCTCAACCATCCACTCAACCACCTCAACTCTGGATATCTTGATATGGTTGAGTAACCTACCTCTGATAGGTAGTTGGAGCAAGCAGGAAACATCATCACGCGTGATGGTCAACTCCTCAACTAGAAAGTGGAAAGATGACGTCTCCTTATGCTACCTCTCAGCAAAATCACCATGCACGTTAGTGCTAATGGTATCATAACCTGTACCACATAATCCGGAAAGACCGGATCTAATGACAGCACTATGGAACCACCGAGCTTGTGGAATATAAAGATTAAAAAAATTGCAGGAATGGTTGACATGCTTTAAAGCTTTTCTTTCCTGAAACATAAGAAATCAACAAAATCCTAGGCCTCCTCCTCCAGTACCTCTACCTCTGGTACCTGCTCATCAGGTACCTCCTCATGTGCATGATAAGTGCCAAAATGTAGTTATTTTGTATATATGTTTTGCGGCACTTATCGGTTCTTTTGTTGACATTCTTCGAATAAATCACCAACTTTTTGTATAAATATGTATATTTAGTGTATAATCATGTTTTTGTGTAAATATTATATTGTTTGATAGTTTTATATTCATTTTGTAGGTATTGATGTGTATTTGGAGCATAAGCAACAAAGTGACGAAAATACGACTTCAAACACGCGATTTTGAGCAATAAAAGAGAACGCATAAAGCAAAGAATAAGTTTTTCAAATATTTCAAATAGTCATAAAATCTTGATATTTATTCATGGTTAGATAGATCCTTGAATAAGCTTTCCAACGCTTCAAACCGGGCGTAATTCCGAGTTACAGTTCTCAAGTTATGGCAAAAACAAGATGCTGATTTTTTTCGGAAAGACACGGATTGCGCTGAGCGCTAAGACCAGGCTAAGTGCACCCTGCGATTTCAGAACTCGTTAAAAGGGGGAAAACATATTTTTAGGTTATAGGTTGGGTATTTTTGAGTCCCAACATCAATTTTTTAATAGATTAACTTAGAAAACAACATTGGAGCTTGCAATCGAATGATCCAGAGTCGAATTCCTCGTCGATTGGTGTTGACAAACCAAGAAATGTTTGGTTCCTATTCTTCTCTTTTCTTTGTAATCTCTTTTGTTGGGTTTTATATGTATGTTTACCTTGAACTCATGTATATTTGTCACCCTTGACGTTGTATAAAGTTTGCTTTACGAATCTGTGTTGGTGATTGTCTTAGGTTTTTACCTTATGTTAGGGATTTGAGCTTTGCTAGACATAGATTGCTTAGATTCTTAGCTAGGATGATTATCTATTAGTTTCCAAATGTTAGGAATGGGTTTCGAGACGACGTCCACTTAGGGTATCTAATCTTAATACCTCTGTGTCAGGAGTGTCGGGCTAGACATAATCGATGCAAGTGATGCGGTGAATTCTAAATTTGGATTAGAAATAGCTTGTACTTTGAGAGATATGTGATTACACGGACAAGTATCGTAGGCTGAGTGTAACTAGATGATTGATTTAAGTTTGTGACGGGTAGTGTGCATTCGTTCCGACCAAGTTGTCTATCCTTTATAGTTTTTGTTCATTTACTTTTTGTCTTTTCTTTACAACCAATTTAATCTCAAACTCATTAATGATAGAATTGTCGAACGGAGAATCAATAATCAATCTTTGTGGACACGATACGATATAACCTATATATCACCCGGTAAAAATAATACTTTACTTTTTGCTTGCCGCTCAAATATTCGCCGCAACAAAATGGCGCTGTTGTTGGGGATTGGTTTAATTGATTTCGCATCGCGATAATTTCTTTGTTTTTTAGTTTTGTAATTAATGTTTATGTTGTATAGGCTTTGTATATTATTACTTGTACATGTTGTGTTTACTTTCCATACTTATACATATGTGTATTTTTCCTTGTTTTCAAGTATTGTTGTAAGTTGTCTTGTATTAGTAACGTTTGTTGTGTGTTTGTTAGGACACTTTCTTTAGGTTTGGGCGGTGTGACAACACCATGGCATGACGAGGGGAGGTTACTAGCTCGCATAATAAAGGTGTCGAGCTTACGACGTAAAACAAATATGTTTGTTTATGTTTGTTCATGTGTGTGGTGAATTTTGTTTTAACAAGTTGAAATAGGACTTGCTCTTAATTTCAAATCTTCACTTTTCCACTTATTAATTCATTTTCACCAAGTTCTTGTATCGTTATTTGCTTTTGTTTTGTTATGTAATTTGTTGTTTTTCTGCAAGCTTGTTGTGTTTATCTTGAGGAGTTTGTTGGTTGTAAATTTTGTTTTTCTAATTCTTTTGTTTGTTGTTTGGACTCCAATTTTGGTTTGGTAGCTTGAGGTTGCATTTGGTGATTTTCCGAGTTTGAGCGTTTCAACTCGCGGATGTATGGTAATGATAGTTTCAAAGTTGGTACACGTCAGATACTTGTTTATCGCTTTTTATAGCATAACATGTTTAGGAAATTTATCATTTCTATAATTACCATGCCATTCATTCTTTTTACATTACTTGATTTTGACTTGAATCACTTTAGTTTCCTTTTTATCCATAAATGTGAGGATGTTTTCCATTGTTCACATATGCTGGAGGCCACATTCTTGTTTTAATTGAATTTTATTATGCTTAATCTTTTATTTTGTGTTGATTGTATGAATGCATGAAAAAGATCAAGGCATTTTGATTGCTTTTGAGCATAACTACCTTGGCCAAATATTCAATTCACCTTGTGAGTGTGTGAACCTTTGTTAAGTCCTTTGAACTTTTATCAATATTCATGTTTATTTGAACTTGATGCTTGTCTATGATTGTTGAATTCACCTTTTTTGTATGGATGTTGATTTCTTTGTTTCTGGAGCCTTCAACTATATGTTGTTGTATGAATTTTTACCTTGCCTTAGAAAGTATGGAGTATTCACATAATGATGTTGGTTGAATTCAAGTTGGGGAGAGAAATGTTTATGTGCTTATGTTGTGATTTATATGAGGTTGAGAAAAGAAAAAGAAAAAAAAAAGTGAAAAAGAAAGATTAGAAAAATAAATAAAAAAAGAAAAAAGCTTTAAAAAAGAAAAAAGCTTTAAAAAAGAAAAACAAAAAGGGTATGAATAATCAAGCCACGTTACAATCTTGAAAAGACCTTGTGATTCTTGCCTTTGTATTTTCAAGGTGAATTTTTGGATGAATGCGTAATTTAGTCTATTGTTTGCAAGATTGTGGATGAGTATCAAAAGTTTATCACCTTTGTGTGTTTTTCATCTACCGATGATTTTTTCTAGGTGTGATTCATGATTGAGCTTGTTTTGTTTTAGAATGTTTTGCAAGATTTTTGTACTTAGGATTTGTTTCGTTTATATGTTGTCGTTGTAAGATAGTGGTAATTGTTTACTTTGCTTGTGCATTTTTATTTGAACCATACATTTGTTTTTTGTTTTAAAAAACTTGTTGATTCATGATTATTTGATTATCATTCTTTGTTTCTTTGAGTTACTTGACTTTGTTTGAGGATAAACAATGTTTCAAGTTGGGGAGAGTTGATAAGTGCCAAAATATAGTTATTTTGTATATATGTTTTGTGACACTTATCGGTTCTTTTGTTGATATTCTTCGAATAAATCCCCACTTTTTGTATAAATATGTATATTTAGTGTATAATCATGTTTTTGTGTAAATATTATATTGTTTGATAGTTTTATATTCATTTTGTAGGTATTGATGCGTATTTGGAGCATGAGCAATAAAGTGTCAAAGACACGACTTCAAACACGTGATTTTGAGCAATAAAAGAGAACGCATAAAGCAAAGAATAAGTTTTTCAAATATTTCAAATAGTAATAAAATCTTGATATTTATTCATGGTTAGATATAGCCTTGAATAATCTTTCCAACGCTTCAAACCGAACGCAATTTCAAGTTACGGTTCTCAAGTTATGGCAAAAACAAGATGCTGATTTTTTTCGGAAAGACACAGATCGCGCTGAGCGCCAAGACCGGGCTAAGCGCGCCCAGAGATTTTAGAACTCGTTAAAAGGGGTAACAAACACATTTTTAGGTTATGGGTTGGGTAGTTTTGAGTCTCAACACCATGAACATCATTTTTTTATAGATTAACTTAGAAAACAACATTGGAGCTTTCAATCGGATAATCCGGAGTCGAATCCCTCGTCGATTGGTGTTGACAAACCAAAAAATGTTTGGTTCCTCTTCTTCTCTTCTCTTTGTAATCTCTTTTGTTGGGTTTTATATGTATATTTACCTTGAAGTCATGTATATTTGTCGCCCTTAGTGTTGTATAAAGTTTGCTTTACGAATCTGTGTTGGTGATTGTCTTAGGTTTTTACCTTGTGTTAGGGATTTGAGTTTTGCTAGACATAGATTGCTTAGATTCTTACCTAGGATGATTATATGTTAGTTTATGAATGCTAGAAATGGATTTAGAGCTGACATCCACACATGGTATCTAATCTTAATGCCTCTATGTCAGGAGTGTCGGGCTAGACATAGTCGATGCGAGTGATGCGGTTGAATTCTCAATTTGGGTTAGAAATAGCTTGGATTGTGAGAGATATGTGATGACACAGACAAGTATAGAAGGCTGAGTATAATTGGACGGTGGATTTAAGTCTGTGACAGGTAGTGTGCATTTGTTTCGGACAAGCTGTCTATCCTTTATAGTTTTTGTTCATTTACTTTTTGTCTTTTCTTTACAACCAATTTAATCTCAAACTCATTAACGATAGAATTGTCGAACGTCGAATCAATAACCAATCTTTGTGGACACAATACGATATAACCTATATATCATCCGGTAAAAATAATACTTTATTTTTTGCTTGCCGCTCAAATACCTCCGCAACAGTGCACCAGAGGTAGATACCTCATGCAGACGACTCCTCCGTGACGGAGCAGAAGGTGAAGTTATATCTAGTTGTGCCCTTTGTTATCGCTCTCGACGAGCCGACGCAGTCTGAATTGGCCTGCCATGTCTCAAATGCGCCATCTAATCCTGGTTCTCTGTCATTTTCCTGAAATAAGCCATTACAATTGTTAGGTTACTAATTCAAAACAATTCAGACAAAAAATTGTAAGTGCACTTACGAATTCACCTATTCTTGGTGAATTCGTAAGTTCACTTATGAAGTCTGTAACGCCCATTTTATTTAATATTATATTATATTAATATTTTTGAATTATCGTTTGGCGATTTTTGGCGATGAAAATAATTATATTAATCGGTATATCTATTAATATATTTGGCGATGTTTTGTTCGGTTCGGTAAAATATTATTCGGACCGATATATAATTCCTCAAAATTATTTTAATTGATTGAATAAATGATATTGGTAAATATTATTAATGTGTTATATTGTTAGAATTGGTTAGGGGTGTGAGGAGTAATTGATGAGAATTGGGTTTTCAACTAAGAAACATATTATAAACCATTTCTCCTCATTTTCTTTCCATTCATAACACACCAAAGCCAAACATGAGAAAGTGAGGAAGCTAGTAAGAAACATAACTTATATAAGGCATTTTCCTCATTTCTTCCCATTTGAAAAACAAAAGCTTAGAATAGAAACTTGAGAGTTTGAGAGAAAAGAAAAGGGTTTTGAGAAGAAGAGCAAGGAGGAGAAGACGGGGAAGATCATGAGCAAGAGTTTGAGGTTGGGGATTTGGTGGAGCATCTTGCAATCAACCAAGCTAGAGGTAAGGGGTTTGATTTTACTTTCCATATAGTTAGGGTTTGATGGATATGTTGTGGATTTAGGAAAAATTAGTATTTTGATCCATGGGGTTATAGTTTGCCATTGTTTTGGTGTTGTGTTGTTGTTGTTGAAATTCTCAATTGATGGTAGAAGTATGTTTTGATGTTGTATTTGAGGTATATATGTTGTGTTGATGATAAGAGATGGTGAGTTAGTGATAAGAGATGTTTGGTGGGTTTAGTTTGAATTGAGGAAAAATTGATAGTAGAGTTTTATGATTTTGTTGGTTGATTGTTGAAATGTTAGAGGAGTTAAAATTGGTGTAGAGATTATGAGTAATATTATTATTAATTATTATTAGTAAGGTAGAATGAAAATGAAATGAAAATAGCAAAGAAAATGGAAATGAAAATAACAAAGAAAATGGAAATGAAAACTACCTGCAAAAATAAGAAAAAGAAACAGAAAAATGAACTGTGAAACAAAACAAAAACGCAGGGTATTATGAAATAAGGAACAAAATGAATGGATGGCATTACGTGGGGGGTGAGGCGCCCACCTCCTGCCCATGTGCATATTGAGGGACGTTCGTCCCCTTCTTAGAGGAAGGAATTGGAAAATTACGGAAGTTGCTGTCTTGCTGTAACTTGTGTTTTGCTATTTTCTGTCAAACTTCCTGCATAATTTTCCTGCTATTAGCTTCTGTTTTTCACCAAAAATTCCAATACCACATAGTAACCCTTGGTATCTATAAAATATAATTAGGGGATAAGATAGCCGATTAAATTTAGAACCCGATTATGTTCCGATTTCGGTAAATTCGACGGCGGAGCAAGTTGCTCCGAATTCAACGAAAATTGACGTGCTAGCTAAGTTTGACGTGTAGAACGTAGTGGTGAGGTTAGTTTTTAAAAAATTACGAGTTTTTACGAGACGACCCGAAATAGACCAATTTACGGTAAAATTGAATCGGACGGTGTTTTAGTAGATTTAAGGTACGTATGGATAATCCGATTTCGACGTCGACGATTATGATTAATACCGGTTATTAGGAATTACTTTCGCGATGATTATTGACGTTTTGACTATTTTTCCGTTTTCGGAATTTAGTGAATTAATTGATAACGATGCGGTGTTAATAAACGTAAGTTTTGCGACGGTGTATTTATTAAAGAATACATGTTGATATGCAATGTGATGATTAAATTGAGGTTGTTAATAAATGCTTCCGATTTGTGAATGCATGACTTTTGATGAATTTATTAGTGATGTTTGCATAATGCAATTATGATGCAATGATATATTTATCATGTTTTGGATAAATTAGGGCGATGTGGGCTTTATGCAAATTTGGATGAGCGATGATGTTGTTTTTGTGTTGTGTTGTTTTATTGTCGAGTCACATACATTGCATAAGCGAAGAGGGCTTTTATGCCAAGCGAAGAGGCTTTTATGCCAAGCGATGATGGCTTTTATGCCGAGTGAAGATCGGCTTTATGCCAAGTGTCCCTAATTACGGACAAAGCGATGGGTACCACATGCATAACATAGTCGTGTCTCATGGAGTCGGTTATGTTTATGTTTGAGTTGTTTGGCGTTGGGTTTTGTTGATTGATGGATGATATTGAATTGCGATGATATATTTTGTGATGATGTTGTGATGATGGGCTTTATGCCAAAAGCGAAGATGGGCTTTATGCCAAAAGCGAAGATGGGCTTTAGCCAATTTGTGATGATTTGTTATATTGCTTATATTACTAGCATTATTTAATGTTGTTGGTTGATGTTGTTGTTTAAGACTACCTTGTTAATTAGTGATGTATTAGTTTGTGACGATTTCGTGGTGACGGAGGGTTATGTGTTGTTGCGACGTTTTATGCCGATGAGGCTATGGTGATAAGGTGTAGATTATACACATTAGGATGACGAGTAAAGTAAGTGAGTTTTGATTATGTGTTGGAATTACAATTATTAATCTATATCCTTTATAATTCTGAAACTATATATATATATTATCATGCCTTTAATTATATGTTTTGGAGTATCTCACCCTTTACTTGTTTCGCCGTTACCTATATATTGGTAATGTGCAGGTTATGAAGATGGAGTCTATAGCTGCTGTTAGTCGAGTCGGTGTCGCTCTGATACGTAGCACTCGGGGAAAATACTTATGTCGTCTTGTTGTTGTTGTTTTATTATCATTCCTTTTGTGAATAAGAACCATAATTCATAAAAACATGATTTTGATGAGGAAGTTTAATAAAGGAGATGTTTTGATTTCTATGAACCAATTTATGTTTCCCTGCGATGCTATGTATCCGAAATTTATACTTTAAAGTAAACTGTTTTAAAGTGAGTTGTTTTTGATGGTGTAACGCCTCAGTATTTAATTTATGAAATTTTAAAATTACTCTAATTTTTGCATATAAAACTTTGGGTAGAATTGGGGTGTTACAAAGTCCCTCCAGGGTCACTTTGTAGATGTACTTGCAAAACCCCTTCGTTCAGAATTTTCTAAAACCAGAAAACTCAGTCCCTAAACACCCAAAATTCCTATTTCTTTATCCAATACAACTATATTTACCCAATATTACTTCATATACAATTTAATTTCTACAATTTAACCTAGTAATCTTATAAAAATTAACATTTTGAATCAAAAATATGTGAAGAAAATTTACATCAATTTGAGTTATGAAATGAGTTTGGAGATGCGTTTTGAAGAGTTTGGAGTTGAAATGCCAATGAGTTTGGAATTTAGAGTTTGGAGATGAGTTTGGAGATGAGTTTGGAAGAGTTTAGAGATGGAGTTTTGATTTTGTTGGGTGTTTTGAAATGAATGAGTTTGGGGGTTATTCTGTGTTTTGCTAAAATAAAACACAGACTTCGTAAGTGCACTTACGAATTACCCAAATAAGGTGAATTCGTAGGTGCACTTCGTAGGTGCACTTGCGGAATTCACCTTATTTTTAAAAAAATAAGGTGAATTCGCAAGTGCACTTACAAATTCACCTTATTTTCAAAAAAAATAGGGTTATTTCATAAGTGCACTTGTGAAGTTCACCTCTGAGATAAATTCGTAAGTGCACTTACGAAATATGAACGTATTTTTGAGTTTTTACTAGGTGGGTGAAGAAATTCTCTTACGTAATATTTATCACCCGTTATTAACAAAAGAATTTACCTAAATAAATATCAATATCATACATAGTAAGTACGGAAGTCCCTCGATGAGAATGTACATCTACTATCTAACATATATTAAAAGGTTGTCCAAACTACTTAAACTATCTTCTTTTTTTAAAAATATTTTAAACTACACTTTAGACATTTTAGCAACTAACAAAATAATCCTTAACTTTTTCAACTTTTCTCATTTCATGCACCAATTGTCAACTTCTCATTGCTCCAAATTAAAAAAATATTTTTCCCATCTTACACTACTTCTCTCTCTCTCTCTCTCTCTCTCTCTCTCTCTCTCTCTCTCTAACAATTAATTGTTTTACAATTAAATATCTCATTTTAAACTTACATTTTATGACATATTTTATCTTTCCTATTTGTTTAGAAAATACTAATTAATCTATTATTTAACTTTAATAAAATTAAAAATATATCTGATGAAATTGAAAAATATTACATTTCATTCATACAACAAACTTTTTATCTTACGGACCACTATCAAGTTATTATCATTATTTTCAAATGTTAATTTTTTTTCTTTCTCCATTTCACAAGCTTTTTTAAAATTACTTAATACATTGAGTTTATTTTAACATTACGTAATTTAATTTAAATTCACGTGTGTATCTAAATACATTATTTGTTCAATTTACCATTATATTTTGTATAATTATATTATTTGTTGTATTATTTTGATTTCATAATTTTTCATTGTATTTTCCCATTAAATACTAATTAATATATTATTTAAATTTAATAAAGTTAAAAGTATATTTTATGAAATTGAGTAATACTACATATCATTCACACAACTAACTTTTTATCTTACGGATCACTATCAAATTATTACCAATTTTCAAATGTTAACTTTTTTCTTTCTTCATGTCACAAGTTTTTTTTTAATTACTTAATACATTGAATTTATTTTAACATTACGAAATTCAATTAAATTCACATGTGTATCTAAATACATCATTTCTTCAGTTTACCATTATATTTTGTATAATCATATTATTCGTTGTAATATTTTAATTTCATAATTTTTCATTGTATTTTTCATTAAATACTAATTAATCTATTCTTTATATTTAATAAAATTAAAAATATATTTTATGAAATTGAATAATACTACATATCATTCACACAACTAACTTTTTATCTTACGTATCAAATTATTACTATTGTTTTCAAATATTTATTTTTTTCTTTCTCTATGTCACAATTTTTTTTAAAATTACTTAATACATTGAGTTTATTTTAATATTACGTAATTCAATTAAATTCACATGTGCATCTAAATACATCATCTGTCAAGTTTACCATTATATTTTGAATAATTATATTATTTGTTGTAATATTTTGATTTCATAATTTTTCATTGTATTTTTTCAATAAATATGAATTTTTTATATGTATATCAAAAAAAATTCATCAATATTAAAATAAATTCACCCGTGCGATAGCACAAGTCTCTAACTAGTATTTTATATATACGAAAAAATAGTAATGTACAATGATACATACATAATATAGAAATTTTGTCTCACTTTTTTATCTGTTTAGAATTATTATGATATAACAAATGTTGAAGATTTTGCCAGAAAAAAGGACAGAAAAAAAGGGACCGAAAATTTAGTTCCAATTAATTGAGCCTTTATTCGGCAGTTACTTTGTATACTAAATTGCATGCAATTTTCTCTTTATGGGACCAAACTATAACTTGGTTAATAAATTATTATGGTCCCTTTTGGTCTATTCCAAGGTACGAATTCACGTTCAGACACACTACGTAGACATGCATGGATGGATGAAATTAATCAAGTACGAATCATGTGTAGGTTTATGTCCGAATCACACGATTGAAGCTGACTTTACAAACCAGTTAGCTGTGCGGAATCATAATGCCTGTTCTAATGCTGTGTTGAGTTCAATAAACTCTCACACGTTTTAGTACATAGTACTACCACCTACAACTTCAAGTGATTCCACTAATATATTTAATAATATCATTATATTTTAAGGATGGATCTAAACATATTATTGGTAGTTAATATGAAAGAAAGTATGAATTAAATTATATTAAAAATAAGAAAATAATATTTTTAATGATATATTTATAATGAAAATCATGCATTTTTCATTTTTTTGAAAATGAGATAAATATAATAACATCATCATTAAATGATCCAAGAACATCTCTTTCCATAAATATTACAAAACGGTCATTTAACCACTAATTACTCATTTTATGACATAATCGTCTATTAACAAACTTCATAGCTGAAAAAATATGTTATACACTTGCAATTGCTACCGGAAAGACTAATGTCTATTTCACAAGCTTATAAATTATATCAAATGTGTTGCATTTATTTGTTTCTATAAGTTTTACATATAGATCTGAAAGTATTTTTATCTTTGTAAACTTTAGGTCACATCGAACATTTCTAACTTAATTTTAAATTTGATGTCACACCACAACTTTCGGCACATCTACAAAATCATTTGCATAGTTCAACCATCCTTAATAAATTTTTCACATAAAAAGCTGCAAATGACGACGAGGGTCTCAAACATGAAACGTGTTATAAAGTTCAATATTCTCTTCATAAAACCTAACATTGAGCTCATGCAATTGCAGATCTAAAACACTAAACAAACGATCATGCTTTTAATGATGCAAATTTGAAACCCTAGAAGTTGTAGCATGCCGCCTAGGTTAATAACAACAAGACATTGGATAATCTGCCTCATCATCTTCACTTAATATCGTAATTTTTAAAATCGTAATTTTTACGATGATAAGTGTTGATGATGAGGCAGATTATTCAATGTCTTGTTGATAATGAAATTTAACTATAACTGAAGATAGCGATGCATATAAGGAGCCAAGTCATTATACTATAATCTATATGTAATATGGCATGAAAAATGAATGTATTTTCAAATACAATTGGTTGACATAAGTTGATTTTTAAATACAACTTAGTTTGCAGTTTATAAGTATCTATGTCAATTTAAATGAATGTATTTTAAGTTAGGGTTACTGAAACAAACAATCCACATAAAATATATTAAACTCAAGCAACTTCATACAACAGAACCAAATATTATAAACAATCAATGAAAAATATATTATAAATTTTTGGGACACACCTTTTATTAAAACTAAACGTGGAACAAGAATCAACTATGAAGTTCATCTAGTTTGTGAAACAATGAAGAAAAAATACTTCTTGAATTTCTCTTCATTGTATCTTAAACTATATGAAGTTTATTTCTCTTCATTGTATCTTAAACTATATGAAGTTTATTTTCGCTCTTGCTGAGACCTACAATAACCATGAATGTTATCAAGATATGAAACTGCAATCTTATATTTCTTCTCAATGTTTCTCAAATTAGATGAAGTTTTCTACCGCTCTTGTTGAGACCTATAATAAGCATGAAAGTTATCAACATATGAAACCGCAAACTTATTTGTCAACAGAGTATGAAAATCATCTTGTTTGTGAAGCTATGAAGAATAAGTACAAGGTGGATGAAGTTTCCATCATAGCTTCATGCTTCTTGTACTTTTTTTCATAGCTACACAAACAATATGTACCATAGTGAAGACAAATCTGGAAAAAAATGAGAACAATCAACAAAAACAACATACAACAAACGAGATAATGGTGTACTATCTAGCAAAAAGATGGAAGAAGAAGAATACCAGAAGCACAAGATTCACAACTAATGGCGAAGAAGAAGAGAAAAAAACGGTTGTTAGGATTTTACTATGAAGGAAACGACGCTACTGACAATAAATGGGTGTTAATTTGCTTATATACATGGGTAAACTATTTCACAACAGTTAAAGTTATCAACCGTATTGATAAATATTTATTGATTATAAATATATCACAACGGTTAATAAAAATCACCGTCGCGATAACCCTTTTATTTGTGAATTTTAAAATAAATAAAAAAGAAAATATGCGCCTTAACATTAAAGGAATAAAATATTTTATGGTGCAGAGGTTCGAACCCACAAAAGTTTGAATGTTTCACTACGGTTAGATCCTCAACCACGGTTATATATAAATAATTTTTAATAAAAATATTACGGTAACGCTTTAGTTTAGAGTTGTCACTATGATATAGGGAAGAACCGTGATGGCCATGACATTGCTTACTTACACATGTAGTAGTGATTTGAGGTGTAAATTCTCAATCTTATTTAATCTAGTATACATGATATTTTTTTGGGTAGACGATGATGCCTTTATTTTCAATACATGATTTCAAGTTATTCTACGCATAAAAACAAACATATTAAAATAATAATTATATTGTTATCATCTAATGGGTGAGAAATGTCTATCTTAATTATATCCGTTTAACACTAGGGGGTAAATAGCTTATGATTTACACCCGATTTTTATTAAATTTAATGAGTGTAATTGTAATAAAAAACGAGTGTAATTGTAATAAAAAACGAGTGTAAATAAGTTCTTATCTTTCGTATCTACACCCTATTTTCATAAAAAATTTAATAAAAATCAGGGGTAAATATATGCTAATTTACACTCTTTAAAAATCAGGTGTAACTACAGGGGCATTCCGAGAATCGAACTCGGGACCTCTCGCACCCAAAGCGAGAATCATACCACTAGACCAAATGCCCTCATATAAAAAGTTTTAGTTTGTAAATAACATAGTTGGGACAAATGTTCAGCAGTGTATCTAAAAGAGGGAAAACAACATTCAAAGTATGCATGCAACCCATCAACTGTCATCAAATACAGACAATAAAAATCAATTTATAACACAATTGTTTGTTCAATTTCATTCATATTGAAGAACTGCACTTACCATGTCTAATTTAAAATGAGAAATAGATCAGAATGGGACAATTACACACCAAAAGACAATATCTGTTAAGATAACAGCCCTTGCACTAGTCTGTCAAATGCAGAATATTAGTTCAGTTTGATTACAAAATTGACAATCATAATTTTCTAACAAAATCAAGAAAATAAATATGCATTGTAATTCCTAATAATCTTTAGCGAATTACATGAACAAGAACACCAACTAATAAGTAAATATGCATTTTAGGATAATCTTTATAAAAATTATTACAAAGTCTCACATTAATAACCATTATAACAAAATCAAGAAAATAAATATGCATTCTAATTCCTAATAATCTTTATAAAAATTACTTGAATAAAAACACCAAGTATTGTTTTAATATTTCTCTTCCTAATTTCTGGGGGCATATTTGTAATTAATTATTTTTGTTTGTTTGTTGTAATTAATTTCTGGTCTTTTATCCTTTAGTTTTAAAATAATTAGCACTGATAGTTTGGGTCTAGCTCACTTTTCATTTGTAGTCATTTTGTTGTACAAGTAAACATCAATTTCTCTAAAGGAAAAAGAAACATATGAAATATGTTATATATTGCTCTCAAGATTCAACTTTTTATCATAGTTAACTTTAGGCTAGACATGAGCTTATCTTTATTTATAATTTATAATATTTAAAATTTGAAGCTATATTACACCCTTCATGATTAAAATAAATGAGGTCCTTAGTTTCCCTCTCTACACTGCTGCAATTGTTACTGACTCCCCCTTATTCACTAATATGAAACACAATCTTTTAAGAAATATGTAAGAAATTAGTTCCAGGCCGGGTAGTTCCTTTCCTTTCCTGGAGTTTATAGATTGGTTGGAGTCGGACATGCGGAAAATTTTATAATGAAGTGATTTCTTTTGATTTGGTTGAAAACGTGGTCACTGATGTTAAGATAACTAATATCTGTTACATTTCTCAATCAGAAAATATAATATGTATCTTTTACTATATGACTGACTGCTTTGATATGTATAACTAATCTGTTCATCACTTTATGTTTTCACATTCACATAGACCATTGAGTTATGAAATCCATTTACTATTTCAATTATTCCATCTTTTTGTGTGTCTAATTATTATAGTATAAGGGTAGTAATTATCATTAAATGGTGATTTCAGAATGAATAAATGCAAGAAACTAACATCCCGGACATACCTTGGGAAGTTTATAATATTCTTTAAACAATGAAGGGCTTTTGACACAAAGCTCACCAACCCCAGATTGCTCACTCTCGTGCTCCTCATCTGCAAGAATCTTGACCTGCCATTCATACAGAAAAACCAAGATATCTTCTTTCAAATTGAATGATCAAAAAGAAGTGGAAATGAATGATCAAATAGCTCGTATTCTATGGTTAGGGGAAAATGTAAAAAAAGTGCTACCTCGACTAACCTGCACACCAGGTAATGGTCTTCCAACGGTGCGTGCTTTGCGCTCACCTTTCAGTGGATTTGATAGTGCCATGACAAACTAGAAACATCAATACAATAATATAAGTTAAAATGTGTGTGATTCTCGACAAGTATAAAATAACTTAAGTTAAACTGATTTGTTAAAAATTTTACTTACTTCAGTCATGCCATATCGCTCCAATAAGCGATGTCCGTGATGGATTCCCATTCTTACATAACAGGTTGAGGAAGTGCAGAGGATCCACACATCTAAGTAATAGAATGATATCATATCAGATTTTTTAGATTGAGAATGTTTAGTCATCACACATAACATAAATCAATTGCAGTGAGCCATGCATGGTAAATCACCAAACCACTAAGGCCTTGTTCGGATAAACAATTTGATTAAACACTTATAGCATGTGCTCGTATCATTTAAGTGATTATGTATAAATTAAGCTGAAAACAGCTTATGGACATGTCATAAACTGTTTGCATAAGCTCTAACAAGTCAATCAAAACAGACCCTAAATTACACTGATTAAGTCAAATTTAAAATAATATAAAAGCATAACCTTCATCTTCAGAAACTTGAAATAGATATCTATTCTCTTCTCACTTGCCATTAGACGCAAGTTCCTTGCGCCAGATGCAGAAGTGGCTTGCAGCTCTGGATCCATGGTATGATAACCTTGTATTGGCCAGACAACTCAAAGATACAAGCCAACGCCAGAAGGAAATCGGTTTGGACATTTCATCGAGCATGTGGTGGGCAAAGCACAAAACGGTAATAATGACGATAATTCTCTGCTAATTCACAAACCAATCTGAGCATAATCATTAATAGCAACTAAGAAACATAACAACAACAAATCTAAAGTAAAATAGAAGCAAAAATTGGGAGTCCTCCACTGTCAATCAGAGTCTGAAAAGAAGATGATAACTTACTAGCAATGTGCGAGAAAAAAATCAATTTGATTTAGAAGGTTCCAATAATTAGTAGATAGTTCCACATCTTTTTATTTTTACCTTAGTATGAACTTCACTGCCAGTAGAAATATTTCCTATAGTCCGCAGAGAAGGAATAATAACTTTTGACTTTGGATTCCTGCATCAGTGCATACAAGAAAAATAAAACATGCATAAGTCATTTATTATTGCTATAACTTCATACAAAACTCATAAAAGAAACTAAGTATAACACAGGAGCAAGATAAAGTTTTGGAATTCTCTGTATTTTGTTTTGAGAGAGTGAACTACAGTAAACATAGCAGAAACCTTTCTAAGCTAGTCCATATAGAGATTATCATTTCAGTTTAATTACTCCTGTAAGACTTCATTGTTTATATACAAACAAACGACTTCAATTCACCTCTTCATCAATCACTAGCTATAGCTAACAACTCTTCTCTTCCTCAACTTCTTGAAGCAGTACTTGTAGCTCTGCTCCTGTAAAAAAATCTAGCTAGCGGAATGTTACATTGGCTCAACTTGAACGCATAATTATTCAAACAAAAGAACTCTCTAAACAAGATAAAAGAAACAATAATGGATTTAAAAATACACATGAAAGGTGGCGGCGGAGAAGAAGGCTATGCAAACAACTCCTTACTTTAGGTATGTGTTCATATTTAGATATACATGTAAGTGAGCCCTAATTTTGCTCTAAGTTTTATTCATTGAATATATATATATATATATATATATATATATATATGTACAGAGAAAGGTTATTTCTTTAAAAAAATCTATAAGATATACATGCGGTTTATTTTCATTCCCATGCTAGGAATCGTGGCCAAGAAACAAAAACAATAGAAAGGGAGATAGTGAACTGAATAGTGTGAAGATTGTTGTACATTAACATACCTATTGAAATACCATATTATAACTATAATTTTGGTTCCAGCATTATAATGTGACTAGCAAAGTAATATGATAATAGTTTTTGGTTCCATAATTTTGGTCCCACTCTCTCCTCATAATTCTTTCATCCTTTCCCTAGCCCCACAAATACTTTCTTCATGCATTCCCTCACAGCCTCACAGAACCCACAAGTAAAAACTATTTCCTTCTTTCCCCTAATCCTTCTCACAAGCTCAAAATCAAAGGCAAATCTCAATGCAGCATTCAATCATTTTATGATCAAAAGAAACTACTTAGATGAACAGAACACAGTGACATATTCTCAAATAAGGACTCAAGGTATTTAAAAGTGTTTCTCAATATCGTTATATACCTCAAAAGTTCGACCGAATTTAAAGAACTCCAAGAATACTTTATCATGATTGAAATATGCACCTTATGTCAATTGGTATTTAAACAAACATTTAAATAACTGTGTTGCAAAATCTAACTCTAATCCACTATGTCGTTCAATTTATCAATCAAATGAAGTCTAAGAGAATATCAATAGGTCTAATTAAGTAGGAAATAGCAAAAAACTATGTGTGACTGTCAACATGCAGAACAGACATAGATAAATCATAAACATCATAAGTTTATGTGTGCTGGAGGGTGATAAAATTGTACCAGCAAACTCGGTCCAGGCCAAAGCATGCTTCTCTGGTAAAGAGTTGAAAGTGATATCCCATGTTTTCATGTGCTTCATTAAATGCAAAAAGGCCACAAAAAACATCAGCCTGAGCATGAGAACTTCGACAAGGAACTCGCGGTTACCCTGGAGACCATCTTTGTCCAACTGTTTAACAGCAACATCCTGTAAATATAATTGAAGAAAGATGAACGGGTCTGGTCCACAATAATAGGATATAGGATTCTAATAATACATACCTGACCAGTGGTTTCGAGGCGACCCTTGTAGACCCTTCCAAAACCACCTTCCCCTAAAAAGGACTAAGGCCTGAAGTTTTTAGTTGCAAGAGCGAGTTCACAGAAAGTAAAGGTTTGAGCAGCAATTTGACCATCGTCTTTGAGAAGAGAAGGAAATTCCCTTTTGGATGCTCCTCCATTACTTATTGACCGAACCTTTTATGTAACAAAATATTCGATCTGATTTGTAAACAAACAAAGAAAGAAAGAATTGATCGGATCAGATTGGATTGGATTGGATTGAAATGAAACACAGTTCTCTTACTTAAGTTTCACTCTATTTCTAATGAAAACCAAATTAAACTAAGTCTCAAATCGCCAAAACGTCGTCAAAATTCAGAATCCATTCCACATTCTTTAACTAGCAGCAGAATCAAGCAAGAACAAGATTCAGAACAGCTATAAGTTATAACTATCAATTTAAACAAAAAACCACAGTGAAAAAAAAAACTCCGATCCTATACCAAGTTATATACGGAATAAAAACAAAGTCTCGAATCACCAAATCATCATCAAAATTCAGAATCCGTTCAACATTCATCGACAAGAATACACACTTATTAAATGAACCTCAATCTACCTGTAACAGGAATACACACTTACAGTATTTACCACCGGTCCTTCGAAGAAGCTGGGAAAAATGATCAAACAGTTGGTGTTCAAGTTGACAGACCTGCATTCCAATTCAAACTAGTTCAAAATTCAATACCAAAAATACCCTAATGCATGTCACTCAAACCCTAATGCATGTCACTCAAACCCTACCAATGCATGTTGCTCAAAATATATCGTGATGGTTTGGGAGTTGAGAAGAGTTTGGTTCATTAACCTTGAGCTTAGAAGAGTTGAGGATGAATCGTTTTAGAATACGCAGGGTTTCGTCCTGTGCTTTGATTTCTGTGTTTGGAACGAGAAAAGTTTCGGCGAGAAGAGTGAAACGTTTCGGCAAAAGGGTTTCAGAGAAGCATGAAAATTCTGAGGTCTATGATTTTATGTGTTTGGGGAACGATAAGGGGTTTCGGCAAAGGGTTTCAGTGAAAACAACAAGCGTGAAAACGAGAAGAAGCCGTTGAGTAAACCCAGTTTCAATGAGGCATGAATAGTTTGGAAAAAGGTGAAAATGAAAATGGGTTTGGAAGATGAAAATGGTATCTGCGCCTCTGCGGTGAATAGTTAGAAAAGGGGTGAAATTGAAAATGAAAACTTTTTTTTTTGCAAGTTGTTGATTTTTATTTAATTTTTTTATAAATAATTGGATTAAGAAAAATCATCAAAATTGTCACATTAATTTATTAATTTTAAAAGAATTAATTAAAATTTGATTATGATAATATTTTTAATTTAAATTTATTTTTTGAAAATAGAGGATATATTTTCACATGATAATATTTAAAATTATATTTTATTTACAAAATTGTCACCACATTTTTCATTTACATATTTTTTTTACTTTAAATGGAGTAATTAAGATTTGATTATAATAATATTTTTAGTTAAATCTATTTTTTAAAAATAGTGGGTATATTGTCACATGATAATATTTAAAATTATATTTTATTTACAAAATTGTCATCACATTATTTATTTACATTTTTTTTTAGTTTAAAAGGAATAATTGAGATTTGATTATAATGATATTTTCAATTCAAACTTATTTTTAAAAAATAAGAATATATTGTCACATGATAATACTTAAATAATACTTTATTTATAAAATTGTCACCGTATTTTTTAAATTACATCTGATTTTTGAAAAACAAATATAAATTTTAAAATTATATTATTTTTTTTACCTACTGCAACGAACAACTCACTTTGGATTAAAGCCCTATGTGATGCATAGATATATTGATGATATAAGAGGTTAATCCGTTTATCTTGACAACAAAATAATATCAGTCCTTCAAATAAGCAATCACTAGTGTGTTAGTCATGTACAACCGCAAAACATTAAAGCCTAATAGTTGTTACTACAAATGTAATTTAGTTCAAATATTTACTTCATGAAATTACAACCAAAAATATTGCTCTTCACATTGTCTATTATGATAATCTTAGCATTGTCATGCATGCTTCCAGCACTATTCTTCACTCAATAACAAAATTCTTTGAACTTGATTTACACTTTATTCGTGAAAAATTCCAAAACAAAGAGATTTTTTTTAGCCACCCCTTAAATTATACCTATCCCCAAGGATTTTTATTTCCATTTACCTTTTTTTTAAAGTGATTTTCGGACAAAATTTTTGGAAAGGCATTTTGAAGATTCTGGTATACCGGAAATTTCTAAATTTTCGATATTTTTCAGTTATATGTAAAATTTTCGGAAGTATATCTTAAAAAATCCGATATACTGGAAATTTAGAAATTTTTGGTATATGTCAAATATTTGGAAGTGTTCAAAAAATACGGTATACCGAAAATTTCGTATATGGCTGAAATTTTCGGTATGTTGTTTCCTTATCTTGTTTTTTCAACGGTTGAGATTTTGTCAACACTTTTGAAGGGTCCAGATTGCACTGACACTTGTGTGTGGTCTAGAACGCATAACTATTTGTATAAATAGGCCTTTAGGGTTATTAGGTATCACATCTCAATAATATGCCTCTTTCTCAATATTTGATTAAGGCAGAAGTGTATTACAACGACCGTAAACCTGCCATTAAATTCAAGCTCCGAGATGGATTTGTGTCCTTTGCCGCCTTGAAGGAAACGCTGAACGGTTTGCTGCCTGATTCTGAGAACAGAAGGGTGACAAGGATTGAGTTTCGGGAGGATTACATAGGTACAAATGGTTGGGTGAAATACAACCTAATCGAACTGAAGAATGATGAAGATGTGAAGGTCATGTGGAAATCATTTCGTCGTAGGATAACCAAAGTTCTGATCGAGTTGGACGCGAAGATCCGAAGATCTGTTGACGACATAATGAAGTGTCTAAAGCGTCCAGATGAATCCGAACCCGGTAGTTCCTAGGTTTTCATGTATCGGAGTACTGTTTATTCTTTTGTTTGTCATCTGATGTTTGTTTACTTATTCGAGTTTCTTATTTGTGTTATTGTTTTCCTTATGTAATTAGAAGAAAAGGTACTAGCCAAAAAATATTATGCAATAAAGTAAAGTCTGTTTGTCACAACATGCACATAATAATACAATAATACAAAATAAAAAATCTACATACGCCCTTCACGGGCAATGTCGTCCAACCTAGCTAACCCCTAATAAACCTCACCATTAGGGTTCAACATCCCCATTGATATTATCTAATGTAACTGTGATGAGCTGTAGGCGGGAGTCCTGGTTAGCTGCAGGAGGAAGAGATGGTAGTGGTGGTGGATCAGAAGAATCTCTGGTACCTTAAGGCCCTAGGACATCAGATGCTGGAGCCGGTGGTGTGACCCGAGGGTGTGACACACTAAGGAACCACTCCAGGTATCCATCCTCGCACTGCCCGAGCTCCTGAACCATGACGAGTGCATCCATGATCTCACAGGGGGAGGTGAAGATGTGACTCTGAAACCAATTATCAATGCCACAATCTGGGGCGCGTGGTACCGGTCGTGGGATGCCCTGGAGATAACCATACTAGCGTAGACACCTCTTAGGCAAGTGTCTAGCCACATAGCCTTCCCACCTGACATGCCCTGAATATAAAGTAGATACCTCAAAAGAATGGTGAGGGCGATGAGCCATGTACGGTGTCTAGATGATAGTATGGGGCATCCAACATCGTCAATGAGCATCAAGAAAAATCCTTCAGTCTGAACTCCTTAACTATCCTCCTCACATGTTCAGGCATCAGAGTCTCGGGGAAGTTCTTCAGCCTCGACCCATGAGAAGCGACCTTCAAAGTAGGACGCTCTTGAAACAAAACAACACAATTACAACAAATTAATATACATCAAATAATGTAATAAAAATAAAAATTAAGCGTTAAACCAATAATACTTACATCGCCCTGCCATAGCTTGTAAGCGACATGGTCAGCATAACCCGTTAAAACGGACCTGTCAGAAGGTCCTCCAAGG
Organism: Vicia sativa; assembly: GCA_021764765.1. Classification (NCBI taxonomy): domain Eukaryota; kingdom Viridiplantae; phylum Streptophyta; class Magnoliopsida; order Fabales; family Fabaceae; genus Vicia; species Vicia sativa. The sequence goes on along the minus strand of CM038794.1, from coordinate 246,151,599 downwards.
AAACCACCATCAGTACACACTGATGGCTCAGTAGATGCTAGAGTCGTGGTGTCTGTATTAGCACGAGACACCACATCCACTTCCTCCTGAACCGGCTTCTACACCAACGCCGGAACCACCTCTAGCACCACCTCCTGCACCACCTCCGGAACCTGCTCTTCAACAATCGACTCCTGAACCACTGGCTTCGGTACCACTACCTGCTCCACTGTAGGAACATGAGGGTCCACAACTGCCATAGAAGCTCTGGCAATCCGTTGACGAGATGCACGAAATCCCGACGCGACCTGCTCATCGATCTATTTCTAGTGAGAATCGTTCGGACGATGACGATCACCTTGTACCTCTAAGGCTTGTGCCTCATCTGTTGCTCGAGCCACAACATCTGCTCGATCAGTAGACCTGCCGGAAATATAACCATCTCTGTCTCTAGCCCTCACTGCAAGCAAAGTTAAAAATCGTTAAAATCATTAAAAACTTATTTTTTTGAAAAAAATAGAAAATACCGAAAATTTCAAAATTTATGGTATTTTAGGCGTACTTGAATTTTCGAAATTCCCGGTATCAGCGTCAAATAAAAATACCGGGTTTCCAAAATTCTCGGGCGAAAATATCGAAAATTTCGTAATTTACGATAGGCGACACCGAAAATTACGAAATATCCGTTACAAAATATCCGATACGAAATTCCAGAATTTTCATCAAATCTACCGTAAAACTTACTTGTTTTTGTGAAAATTCCGGTAGCACTCTCAAATTTCCGGTATCGTTCAAATTTTTTCAAAAAATACGGTGTACCGTAAATTTTAACAATGAGGTAGGCTTGGGCAAAAGTGTCTTTTGATACAAATTGGAGGGTGCTAGGGTGGAAAGAAAAATTCTCCAAAACAAAGAACTTGTGGTCATCACATGTCTAACTTGGACCAGTCTTATTTAATATTCTCGCCAAGCCAACTCTACTAATTTCTTTCTTCAGTATGTTTACAAATTAGGAGAATTTATTCGGTCACCTCCAATTTATACATGCCACCCTCTAAAGTATATGATTTTATTATTATTCCTTTGTGAAAAATCACTAAATTTTAAAAAATTGAGTTTTTCAGAAATTTTAAGAAATTTCCAGAATTTTTTTTTGAAATTTTCAATCAAATACTGGAAATTTGGAATTCCATACCGGAAATTTCATAATTTTCAAAAAAAATATGTATTTTATCGGAAAAAAAACCCAAAATTTTGGGGTGTGGTATTGGAAATTTACGTAACTTCAGGTAAAATACAGAATTTTTTTGATTTTCTTTTCAATACCGAAAATCTTAGTGTATTTGAAATTTTCACTATGAACATTTTTTTTCTAAAAATTCTCAAAAATTTCGTTTGGGGTACTAGAAATTTCAACAACGTAATTTTGGAACAAAATTTTTTGAGGAGTGGCATGTACAAATTGGAGGGTGGCAGGATAAATTCTCACAAATTACTGATATTTATGATTTATGAATTGTAGTGAAGTAAATCATTAATTTATTTTTCAATAACCACTTTAACTGTAACGTTTTTTAATAAGATAAATATATAAAAATAAAAAGAGATTACAAAAGCCTGAGGGGGACATAAACCCAACTCAATCAAACCACGAAAACAACCCGAAAAGATATACAAATGCATCAAAAACAACTAAAGTAAAAGCACATACAAGACTAACACTATCTAGCGAACCCGTTTACGGGTACGAAACCAAATAACAAAAGAAAGAGTCTAGTGTGAGCATTCACTTTTCAACATGGTATATGAATCAACCGTCAACGCGATCTAATTCAAGAACGGTTGAGAGAGAAGAGAGCGAGATATTCAACTATAACGGTTTGAGTTCAACTTAAGTTTATAAACTAGTTTTCAATCACTTATAAATGGATATTATATTCTAGGTTAAATACGTTTTTAATCCCTATAAATATGTGCCTGCAATTTTGATCCCTTTAAAATTTTCTTCGAATAATGGTCCTCGCAAAAGTATTATGCACGTAGTTTTAGTCCCAACTATTAAACCGATGTGTATTTTTGAATGATTATTTACAGACACGTGTAGAACGTTATAAAAAGTTCCTCGAAAAAAAGGTAACTCAAAATTTGATTTTTAAATCGAGATTTTCATTGCTTTTATCAATATCTTTTAAAATTTAAAATTTTCATATTTAATTCTTCTCATTTTAAAAAATTCTAATATTTAGTAAATAAATATTTTATAGTTATCTAAACACATATGAAAAAAATTATTCAAAATATTAAAATTTTAAAGGTAATTAAACCGTTTTAAAATTTTTAGAAAATAACAGGGACTAAAACTGCATGAATAAAAAAGTTTACGAGAACCATTATTCCAAAGAAAATTTTAATGGGATCAAAATTGCAGGGTCACATATTTATAGGGACTAAAAACATATTTAACCCTTATATTTTAAATTTTAAATTTTTTTGTTATTAGAAATAATTTTTAAAAAACTATTTTCAAGAAAAAAATTCAAAAATATCTACCATTTAAAAACAAATTCTTTATTTCGAATTTTTTTATTTACACGAAAAAATATCAGAAATTTCTAACATCCTAACAAATCTTTTTTTTTTTTAATATTTAATTTTAAGGAAAACTATTTTTATTTATTTTTCAGGAAAAATATCATAATATTTTCTATTTTTTTCAGATAATATTTTTTGTTTTCATAGACTATTTTTTTATTTTTAAAATAACAGTCTTTCTATTTTTTATTTTGAAAAAATTCTAAATTTTTTAAAAACAACTAGTTAAACAATTTAAGTTAGTTTTAACTCAAATTTGATTAGTTAAATCGTTTATAATATGTAATTTAATTTATTAATCATTTAATTTGTTAACATATTTTTTTTCTTCTGTGTAACTCATTTTGAATATATAATTTAATTAAGGTTTAAATATTCTTTTAGTCCGTATAAATATGACACTCTTCAATTTTAGTCCCCATACAATTTTTCTTCAAACAATTGTCCTTACAAAATATTTCGTCCTCACAATTGATTCTTTCTGTTAGGTTTCACTAACGGAGACTTACGTGTGTCAAACTTAAGTTGCTAACGTGGATTTGTTATTGTATGATTTTCCAGTGTGGACATTTGATAATGTTACTTTATCTTTTAACACTTGACCATTTTGAGTCACTCTCTCTTTGTTCACATTTCGTCTGTCTCTTTGCTCGACTGAAATTCTAAATGAGTCCACACTTCATCTCTACAATGTTCGTGGGGTCCCATCATCAAAGCTTCCAGTTTGTGGTCTCAAATCAAACATTCACGTGGTGTTTGTTCATTACTTTCATCCTGTGGTCCCATGTATGTTCTCTAGTTGTTTTTCTTGTAATTTTGTAATGGTAGTGGTGGATAAAGAAACATTAATTAGTATAGGACAATGATTTCGAAGTTGTATTTGTATTTGGTTAGTATAAATGTTAGTTAGTATAGGAAAACATATACATGTTAGCTTTATGTTTTCTACTGTATTTGATTGCCCTAATTTGGAAAAAAATAAATGTTGGTTTATTAACTGTACAGGAAATGGCTACATTTAAGGTTGTTTTCTACACAAGAGGTTATTTTATAAAAGATCCTGACATAAAATATGATGGTGGGGAAGTGTACTCATGTAGTAGTCAAGATCCATATTATTGGTCTTTCTTTAAAGCTTGTGACTTAGTGAAAAAGTATTGACCCTGAATTTGATTTTAACATTATTAAGATGTGGTTGAAACATGATGAAGGATCAGTTGAAGCAGATTTCAAACCATTCAAAGATGATGGAGATGCTTCTGAGTTAGCTATGTATGTTGTTGGGAATAAAAGTGAGATCGAGAGATACCGTGAGCCAAAACCAGATGTAAGAGATAACCCACAAGTCAAACAAAGTGGCAGAGAACAAATACAAGCCACAAATGTAAAATATGTTTTAAACTAGGACACAACAAGAAGACATGCAAGAAAAATAAACAAAGTATTGTTGTACCATCTGCCAATACAACATAGGATAATCCAAGACAAACTAATCCTATAGGAGATATGCCTACACAAGCGATTCCTGCACAAGATAAGCCTACAACAAAGATTTCCACACATGTCAGTCAGACTAGCAAAAAAAGGGTATTGTACTAACTCACTATTTTTTACCTATTGATTATAATTATGATCTTGTTACATAACAATGTATTTGTATCTACAAGGGATGCCTATGGGGTCTATCAACAAGGCAAAGAAGGAAAAGTTTGAACTAAAGATTAAAAAGACTAAGGAAAATAAGGAAAAGATTAAACCACAAACAAAAAAGAGTCAACCAAATGCAACACTTGAGGTTGTAGTAGAAGCACTTACTGATGTTGAACCAGTTCAAGTTGAACCAGAAGCACAAACGAATGTTGAACCAGTTCAAGTTGAACCAGAAGCACAAATTAATGAATAAATCAAGTTGAACCAGAAGCACCAGTTGAGGCTGAGCATAAAGCGCTAGTTGAGGTTGAACATTAATCACTAGTTGAGGATGAAACACAATCACTAATTGTCAACAATGATTCACAATCCTCTTTATTGAAATATTGTAGTATAAATGTTGATACATTGGCTGTTGTATTGAAGGATGATGATATATTGGACGTTTAACCTTTGAGTGTTGACACGTCACCTTTGAAGAAAACTGTTAGGACTTTCTATTGTAAAACTTCAAAGGTTTGCAAAAAAAAAACTTTCAAAGTTTCATGATCATCTTTAATAAGGCCAACTTGCAGTGCACCTGTAAGTATTAAATTATCCTAAAAAAATTTTGCTTAACTATTGTTTCAATTTTCTTAACTCTTATTGTTTTGCATAGATCAAGACTTCAAAACAGAAAACTAAGCTCAAGAAAATTGTTGTTATGAGTTTTGCAAAACGACAAAGTGACAGGCTGAGGACCCTCAAAACAAAGTAATTTGGTGGCCTTAGAAAAAAGTATGATGATCCTTTGGTCATTAATGAAGAGGAAACCTCATCAGACTTGACATGTTGTTTGTTATGAACAAATATGTAATGTAATGTTATTATGACTCGTACCACTTAATCTTTTGATGTATTGACCAACTTAATCTAATGTCTTAATGATTGAATGATATTTTAAAATTTATTGATTTGTGTTAATACTTAACGTATCAGTCTACTTTATAGGCCAAGTATGTATTCCAAATTTATAGGTCAATTTCTCAAAAGTTTCTATCAAAATTATGTAGATATATGGCATACATTATGTGGATGAGTTTGGTCACATTGTGTGCAAATTATAGGCCAATTGATGCCAAATTTATAGGTCATACAAACTTCTAAAGTTTATGTCAAAATTATGCATTGTTATATGTCATACTTTATGTCAACTTTACAAGTCAATTGTGTAAATTATAGGCCTAATGATGTCCAAATTATAGGTCATACCAACTTCAAAAGTTTCTGTCAAGATCATGTAGTGTTATATGACATACATTATGTCAAATTCATTGGTCTGATTGTGTGAAAATTATAGGCTAAATGATGTCCAAATTATAGTTCATACCAACTTGATGTTAATAGCAATTGAAACTTACAACATCAAATAAGTCATATTATCTCAATTTAAACCACAACAAGGATCAATTTTAACAAAATATTGTTGCATTTCATAACACTTACATAATCGAACAACTTGAAATAAAGCCAACAACATTACAACCATTACAATAAGAACATAAATACCACAGATGAATTCAACAATTACATTTCAATAGAAAATAGATGTTGACCATTACAGAAAAACAAGACATAATGAATTCAGCTTTCCAAATAGTGCATTTGACTTCATCTTCATCTGCAATTTCGTATTCTTCTCCAATGAATTTTCCTACAACTCCCTCATAGTTTCAACATCTTGCATCTCCCTCACATTGCTCTCATTTTTACTCCATTCTTCAGCTATACTTTCATAAATATCAGTTCCTTGTGCAATATCATCATCACATATAAATAGGTTACAAGTTTCTCAATCGTGTCAAAATAGTCATCTCCAAAAGAGACGAACTTTATTACGTCAATTCTTACAGTGGTACGAAATCATTCGAGCATCACACACACACACACACACACACACACACCTTATCTCTAGACGTTTTACGGATTGATACGATGTTGATTTGCTTCTCCTTGATAAAGATGAAATTGTATCTTGCCGTGAAATATGCGCAAAACAGTAATTGAAATGAGTTTTGAAGAAAATGAATGATACAATTTATTGAAGATTAGGGTTGATGTTTGAAGAAGACGACGAAGAAGAACTCGATGAAAGTTAACTGAAGAAGAATGGATTTAGGGTTCCAAATGTGACAAATACTTACTTTATTTAACACAAATCCTACGTGTCAAACAAAAAAACTACATGACACGTAAGTCATCGTTGGAAAAATCTAATGAAAAGGACCAAAAATAGAGAAGGAAAATATTGTGATGGCCTTTATTTTAAAAAAATTGTAAGACTAAAATTAAAAACTGTCATATTAATAAAGACCTCGGCATATGTAAAGATTAAGTCAAACTTAAAAACACCAAATTGTCATACCACTTAAGAAGATAATTGGGCTTTAACACCAAATTTGATCTTTATTTCTTATTTCCTCATGCTGTATTGCTATGTGAATTGAAGCTGTCCTACCTTTTCTTATTGATTTGTAATCCATTTAACCAATTTGTGTTCATTATCTTTCAATTTATTCTTGTTCTTCTTATTCTCCGAAGTATGGACAAAGAGGTCCTCACATAGAAAAAGTCGAACCTACGATTTTTCAAGGTTTGACTTAACTTTTTACAACTAAAACAATCTTCATTAGGATTGGCGATACAAGTGATACTTGATATGCACAACTAACTTCAAATGTCATGGAGCTGATCCCTAGTCTTTATAAAGTTTATTATAACTAAAGTTATTATACTATGATTAAGGGAATGCTAATAAACAGATTTAGAAAAAGTACTTTTACAAATCATATTTGGCCAAATTCCTCAGCAATTTAAAGAATCGAATCGCGCGATGGTTCGTGATTTCAAATCTCGATTGTCAATCTCGAGGGGCAGAAGTAATAGAGTAAAAGCACTATCCATTTTTATTAATAATGTTGCTTGCAAAAGACACATACAACAGAATGCAAGTAAGTCCCTTGTTGAATCAGTAAAGTTTGACACATGAAGAATATTTTAATCTTACAGTTCAAGTTATACCTTACACCAATTCTTTTCTTTTCCTTTGTTTTAACCTTTATTAAATAAAAATTGTGAGATTTTCTTCTTACACTCTTCTTCTCTTATGACTTAAAATGAAATCGTCATCGTCGTCATCACTGTCACTCTCGATTTTTCTCTTGGCCTTAATGTCGCCATTATTCAATTTCTGTTGTGGCTTCTGTGCAGATCCAGTATTATTTGGTCTCGGTTGTGGCTTCTCTGTAGATCCGGTATTATTTGGTCTCGGCTGCGGCTTCTGTGAAGATGTGGTTTTAGTTGGGGGCTTCGACGACTTAGCAGGAGTTCCACTACGAAGCTCCTTTTGCTTTCTCTGCTTCCTATCAAATGCTTTCTTAGCTCTTTCAAGAGACAATAATCCATGCTCCATTAACCTACATTGGATAACAAACATTCAGATCTTCACCTGTACTCTTCCGATTAATAAGGCCATAATCTGATATCAATTTCCGACTGTTTTTTTTATGATTTTCATATTGGAACAAAATCTAGATCCTAAATCATGAGCATCATTTTCTTTCTCATAAACCCTCAAAATATAAAACATGAAACTATTGAGCCGACTTTAACACGAAGATCCGAACATAATGAATGATTTAACAGTATATATCCTTTTACACAATTCACCGAGAATCCTTCAAAACTGCTAGATTCATGTGATTTGTGTATGTTCATTTCTAAAAACTCGAATATTGGAAGAAAACTCACCAAAATTCCGCCATTTCACTTGTCGGTATCTGTTTCGATAATGACTCATAGAAAATCCTCAAGGGTTCTTTCTGCAAACATAAGGTACAATTACAAGCAAACATCATGTATTACTCCAAGTCGATCTCTCGATACAAACAACGAATTGTAAATTTCCGGAATAAACTGTGAAAAATGAATAACCTCTTCAGGCGGATCATGTTTCTGTCCAGGCAAACTATAGACTTTCCTCTCCCTCACTTTGGTGGTAGTAGTTTTCCTCTTCGTCGTCTTCGTAGTAGTCGTTGTTTTCGATGATGACGACGACATTGTTGTCGGTTTTGATTTCACCTATAAAATTTATACAAAACAGAATTGTTATCTTAACTAATTCTCAACTAACATCAAACAACTTATCACCACCATTAACAAAATCCAACTATATATCTAACAAATCACCAACTATATCTAACATATATTAACATTAACTAACACATTTAATAAAGATAATAACTGTTGCATCATCATGAACCCTAACCCTCAAGAAAGCATAAAAATCACAGAATTATGAACCCTAACTATCAACAAAGGATAAAAACACAAAATCAACAAACACTAATTATAATTAAATACTAATTATTACAATTGAATCCAAAATTGAATTGATGATACCTCAGATTTAGTGACAGTGGTAACAGATTTCATCTTATTTGAGCTGGGGAGATTCTTACTAAGAGATGAAGAAGAATCAGTGATCTTGGACTTTGAAGGGGCAATTTGGGAATTTGGCTTGATCTTTACTGGAATGGTTTTGGTCTCAGCCATTTCTTTGAAAGTTGTTATCCAGTGTATCTATAGATTATTGAAGTGAATTTGTTTTGATTGTGTTGTGAATTTATATTCAAAATTTTGTGAATTAAAAAGGTAAAATTATAAAGAGATAGATTTGGAATTTGGATCTTGGTGGTAGAGAAAGATTGAGAAGATGAGATGACAGAGACAGAGTTGTTGTATACAATGTTTTTAGTATACTGATTTTTATGTTAATTAACGGTTGTCAGAAACACGTGTAATTAAGTATGTACTATATTTTTCTTCCTATGGTTTTATTATATTTTTCAATTTTGTTCTTAAATTTGTATTTTTCTTTTTTTAAGTATGTGTGGTTTGAAGTTTTTAAAATATATCATATTTTGGTCAAATTAAATTTTTTTACTTGTATTTTTTTAATTATTTTTTACCTATATTAAGATAGTCAATAAATAATAATCTTTTTTGTAATATTTTCTTGTTTCAATAATATTAATAATTATTTTATCTATTTTTCTTTTTGAATAAATAATTAAAAAGTATTAACAAATTAATAATTAATATTACATTTAAAGTTAAAAACAGAGAAAACAAATTTCTTAAAAAAAGACAAATAATTAGAAAAAAACTAATATAATACTTTTGAAGTAGTACATATGATATCAATAAAAGAAAGAAAAAACAAACTCCTCCTCTTTTGTTTTTCAATTTAATCACAAAAAAAACACCAAGGTAATTTTCCAGAATTTTTTTTCTTTTTTAAATTTAGTGTGGTTTAAATTTTTTTAAAAAATATATCACATTTTTGTCAAATTAACTTTTTTCAGTTGTATTTTTTTTTTAACAAATATTTAGATAATCAACAAATATTGTTTTTTGTTGATATTTTTCTTATTTCATTAATATTACTGATTTTTTATTACTTTATTTTATCTATTTCTCTTTTTGAATAAACTTTTAAAAAATCATTAACAAATTGATATTGCATTTAACTTTAAAGACAATGAACGACTTTACTTCTAAAAAAAAAGACAAATTATAAATAAATAAAAAAGACATGTAATATAATAACAATTACCGGTGAACCAATTAACAATAGATTCAATTTAATCACAAACAAAAAAAATTAAAGTAAATTTTCAGAATTTCTTTTAGTCAATTTAAATTTTGTAATATATTAAAATGTGAGAATAACATTTATTTTAAATATTATATATGCGACTCAAGTGAGAATATTTGATTATCATGAAAAATAATAACAATTAATCAGAATTACTTTTTTTTTATACATTATAATTAATATATTAGATTAATTTCTCTTTCCATACTTCTCTTTCATTGTAACTTATGTAGTCTATATCTAAATTTAGTTCACATTATATTCAAAAATAAATAAATTTGTTGCATTTTTAGAATTATGATAATCAATTAACTTATTTTTATAGATTTTTATCATCAAATAATTTTGTTGATAGTATTTTTTTATATGTTATTAATATATAAATATTTATTTTATTGACTATAATACATAATTAAAATCTATAAAAATTATTTACAAATTAATATATAACCATATTAAATTTTTTAATATTTCTTTGTTTTTTATTCAGTGACTATAAATATTGATATTACAATTATAAATTAACGAATACCATTGATAAAATGATTTTATGAAAAAAAATTCACATAGTAGCTTATTCAGTTATCTTTACTTAAGGTGTAAGTCTCATTCCTTTGTATATATCCAAGTATACTAACTTATCTGCTTGTTTTCATCATTTGTTTATATTTTCAGATATCATTTGTATATATCCAAGTTACACTTGCTTTAATTGCTTGTTTTATACACTTGTTTATATATGTCCTTCATAAACTCTTATGAATACGCACACACACTTTGTCATATATATACTTGTTCATATACTTGTTCATGTTTATTTATGTCATAACAACTAGTATAACAACTAGGTTCCCCATAGCCTCCTCTTGGGCTTTGTACAAGATAACTCACTCGTTGAGTTAGCCTTCTCTTGGGCTTCGTACAAAAGAACTCCCCTGTTGAGTTAGCCTCCCTTTGGGCTTCGTACAAAAGAAATCCCTCGTTGAGTTTAGCCTTCTCCCAGGCATCATACAAGAAAGAGACCTGGAAATCTCTTGTAGCCTCCTATTGGGCTTCCAATACAAAGAATCACCTTCGCTAGGATGGAACCCTAAGAGTATGATTTCCCTGTGAAATCACTCTTGAATTCTAAGAGGATGGTTTCCCGGTGAAATCACTCCTAAAGTCAAGCCAGCCAAACCCTATAGCTTCCTCTTGAGCATCATACAAGGACCCTCGATGACCCTCAGAATGCCTCCTCTTGGGCTTACAATACAAGGACCCGCATGCTTCTTAAAAGCATCCCCCTATCAATAATCAATTTCTCCTAGAGATTTAGACATGTATCATCTCTATGGAAGAAGTATCTCATCTATAACATCACATACAAATCAAACTTTTTCTTCAAAACAAACACTTTTTTCAAACAAAACATCTTTTACTTGTAAGTGGCAACGCTTGTACACTCAAGCAAAACGCCCATTGCTTACAATGAAAGATTCAAACATTTTTCAAACATCTTTCGTAACTTGTAAGTGGTAACACTTGTACACTCAAGCAAAACACCTAATGCTAACAATGAAAGATTTAATCAATCAACCTTTCAAAAATGTATGTGATGAAATAGATTAGATACATTTTTCATTAAGATGACATTTGTCTTTGTCTCTTAATAAAATCACCCTTTGCTTCCACTAGCATAAGTGGGAACTACGATTGCTCTGAATTTCTCAATCTCCCTTTGAGAATACGTAGGCACAAGGTCTCATCCTTGGCGAGCATACTTCTTTCTCCCTCAAACCAAATAAACCTTAGTTCCCTTTGATCTGAGCTACAGATGCTCTAATTCCCATTAGGAGATATGTATGCAGAGGATCCCAATGATCTTTGTGAGCATAATAATAACAAAACTTAGGTTCCTCCCTAACCTGCCTTTCTTAAATCCCAAAGGAGAAACTTTCCCAAAATAGAGTAGCAAATAAAACACACAAACATACAAAAATATGCATAAAAAATTTTCTATAGAAAACTATAGATATATAGGATGCTAATATCTTCCCTTTATATAACCAAACCTCTTACTCAGGTCTCTCCCCAATGCGTTGCGTCTAGTTCATGCTAGTCGCATCGCATATCATTATTTATTTAGGGTATTTCACCTTTCCCCTTTTCCATCTTCTTTTCTTGTTTGAAAACAATAAAGCTCGATGCTCGCGACATCTTTTAAAACCAAAAAAAATCAAAAGAGTAAATCGTTTTGAGCCTGAGATTCGAATTCCGATTCGATTCTCTCGTTCGTCACTTTTTACCGGCAAACACCTTGGTCTGGTAAAAATTGGAGGAGTTGACTGAAACTGCTTCACCTCCTGGAATGCTTGCTCGAACGCTTCAGTACACTCAAATTCGACCCTCTTTCTAATAGCCACGAAGAAATGAATTGACTTGTCACCTGCACAAGATAAAAAACGAGACAACGCGGCCAAACGGCCAGTTAGTTGTTGTACTTCGCGTATTGTAGTAGGGCTTCTCATGTTAATAACTACCTGGAGTTTATCCGGGTTAGCTTATATTCCCCGGCTTGTCAGCATGAAGCCTAACAACTTGCCGTCCTGCACCCCAAAAGTACATTTGTCCGGGTTCAAGCGCATGTTATATTTTCGAATAGCTGCAAAGGTCTCTTCAATATCCACCACATGTTTGCAATCTGCTACTATCTTAACCACTATGTCATCCACATAAACCTCAATATTTCGCCCTATTTTTGGGGCGAAAACCACGTCCATGAGCCTCTGGTAGGTTGCACCAGCATTCTTCAATCCAAACGGCATCACCTGATAGTAATAGTTCTTCTGATCCGTCATGAAAGTTGTCTTCGAAGCATCCGCCGGGTTCATTCTAATTTGATTGTATCCCGAGTAGGCGTCCAAAAAACCTAGAAGCCAGAACCTGAAGCTCCATCAATCAGCCGATCTATGTGTGGCAAGGGATAAGGATCCTTAGGCCATGCTTTATTAAGATTAATGAAGTCTACACACATTCTCCACTTCTCAGTTTTCTTCTTGACCATGACCATGTTAGATAGCCATGTCAGGTACTGAACTTCGCCAATAAATCGGACTTTGATTAACTTTTCAAATTCCTCTGCAACGACCTTCCTCTTTTCTTCACCAATTTTCTACTTCCGCTTTGATATCGGCCTAACATCCGGGTCAAGAGCAAGATGATGGCACATAATCTCTGGATTTATCCCAGGCATATTCGCGAGCTTCCAAGCAAAGAGATCTAAGTTCTGTCTCAAAACCTGGATTATCTCGGCTTCTTCCTCAACGGAAAGCTACGTCCCCAGGTGAGTAATCTCTAAAGGCTGGGATCCAATCTGCACTTCTTTTGTCTCCTATTGAGGAGTCAGGCTATCTTCTTTAGGATCCTCTCTAGGATCGATATCCACCACATTAACTTTATGGTCTTCCGGGCTCTCAGCTAGCACCGACCTCCTCTTAATCTTCATGTTGTCTTTATAACTTTTTCGAGCCAAATCCTGATCTCCCCGGACAATCCCAACGCGGCCCTCACCCAATAGGTACTTCATACTGAGGTATAAGGTTGATAAAACCTACTCTAGAGAATTGAACGAGGGTCGGCCTATGATGATATTGTACGGCGAGGAAGCGTTGACTACCAGGTAACGTACTCAGACATCTTTGGCATTTTCATTGGTTCCAAAGGTAGTTAACACTAGGAGATGACCCAACACTTGGACCTGCTCGCCGGAGAAGCCTACCAAAGTTCCATTGAATGGCAATAACTCCTTTGGGTCAAAATCCATTCCTTTGAAAGCTTCCCAATACATGATATCAGCTGAACTACCTAGATCAACCAACACCCGCTTTACGCCCCAATCTCTAATTTGTACCTTAATAACCATGGGGTCATTTTCATGAGGCCAAACTTCTTTGGCATCTTCCCGGGAGAAAGTTATCACCCCAGGATCATCGTTGATTGGCCCAGCCTGAACCACATGCATCACATCCCGTGCATACCTCTTCCGAGCTGCGCTGGTGGATCCACCTCCGACAAATCCTCCAGAAATGGTGTTGAGCGTATGTCGGGTTATTCTTGCCTCCCGAACTTCCTCAACTGCCTTGCCCTTCTTTTTTGATGGTGAACTAGAAGTCTCATCACCTTTTGGAGGCGGACTGCGTTTGCCACCCTATTCCGGGATATCTTTCACATAGGATGAAAGCTCACCCCTCTGGATCAATTTCTCAATCTCTCTTCAAAATTGAACGCAGGCTTCGGTTGTATGTCCTCTGATGCAGTGGTACTCACACCAAGCCTCCAGGTCTTTTCCCATCGCGGCGTTAACTGCCACTGGCTTCCACGACTTAGGAAACAATTTCAAATGGTTCACGTCTCTCCAAATGTCTTTCCTTCTGGCATTCAACGGTGTGAAGGTTTCGCCTGGGCTCAAAGCCTGACGACTCCGCAATAGAGGTCGTTTCTCCCGAACACGATCCCGGGTCGTTGGCTGATCCCGAGACCTGGAATTTTTATCCGAGCTATCATCTTGCCCTTTTCCCTTTTCTTTAGCATCTCCGGCTCTCTTCTCCATGTTGCTTTATTCACCTTTCACATAACATTCAGCCTGAGTAATAATTTCGTCCATGCTCTTGGCCGGTTTCTGAGCCAGAGATTCATTGAATTACTCGGCCTTGAGTCCGTATTGAAACGCCGCCACAAATATATACTGATTGGGGTGAGAAACCTTTATGGTATCCTTATTAAATTTGGCCATGAAATCCCGCAGTGACTCTGCTGGACGTTGCCTAACGTTGAATAGCGAAGTGGTGGCCACCTTCTAGTGGAGGTTTGCAGAAAACTGTTGGATAATTTTCTTGTTGAAATCTTGGTAACTAACCACAGAGAACCGTGGCAATACCATGTACCATCGTAGCGCGAATTCCATGAAAGTGTCAACCATTAATTTGCATTTCAGAGAATCTGTTGCTCCTATTAATGCCATCATGTTGTTAACCGAAATGATGTGCTCCTGAGGGTCAGTCTTTCCGTCGTAGGTGGCTAGGACAGGAGGCTTGAAGTTCTCAGGAACGACATCCTCCTAAATGACTTGAGACAAGGGTTATGGCTCCAAGAGTTCTTCCACTTGGTCTTCTGTTTCGTCCAAGCTCCTTTGTTGAAGAGCTTGAACGTTGTCTTGTAGAATGTCATTGTGCTGACGCAAATCATCGATCATGGCCAACAACTGCGCCAAATTCGGAGGGTCGGTTGATGGTGTTGTTTACCTTGTGTTATCGTATGTTGTGCGGTGGCCTGGGATTGATTTCACCGAGGCCCCACGGTGGGCGCCAAATGTTCTTGTAGGAAAAACTTATATATCTGTATTTAGGGATTTGGAGGCTCAAGCTAAGTATCTTGAACTCCAAGCTAATGCATATCTTGCTTATCCCGTTGGCGGGAGCCCTATATATACAGTAGTTGCGTGACTTCCACGTTTGGCGTCAGTAATGGCTTATCCTCACAACTCCATAACTGAATCATCTTAAAGATGCATAACATCCGTCGTTCTAGCAATGATGACTTCAATGTGTAACACGCGCCGCCAGGATTAATGTGGCAGTTTCCTCCGGCTAGACCGTAACGCTCATTTTATTAACCGAGCTAGATCATGGCTCGTATGGCCAGGATGTATGCCCGATTCATACTTCGACCTCCATACTCTCCATCCGAGCACCATTCTCGGCTTCCTCTTTGCTCCTTCTGACTCTATATCTCGGCTAGGATTTTATCTATGATCACAATCATTTAAAATGTTTTAAATAATGCAAAAATTCTAACAAGGGATAAAGCGTGGAGATTTTTTACCCAATCCTAATAATATCTCTTCTCTCAACGTGTCACATCAAGTGTTAGGTTTGCTTCACAAAAGACAGATGTCTTAATTTGAATCACCAATCTTTCACTATCCATCCATCTCATTAATGAAGTAAACTCTTTAGTTTCCAAGGGACATAAGTTTTCAAAAGAAAACATTATAACCTATGATACTTCTGATATATGAGAACTTCACCTATTAGAAGCCCCACATTCCAGAAGATAAACAAATAACAAGCCTTAGAGTCTCACTTTTTCATTCTGAAAGCTAAGTGTCGAAAAAGTTAAAAAAAAGTTAGACAAGTGTCGAAAAAATAGGTATGTGTCCCCAAATAAATGATTTATTTTCTTTGTTTTGACACTTTTTAAATTAGTGTCTGACATCCGTATAACACTCATACAACACGTTTCAGACAATTTAGAGAAGTGCTTAAAAAATAATTTTGTTTTTTTCTTTTGCTTCAACAATCCTTATATATTTTTTAAGACAAATCTCACACGTATCTAAAAGAATAACTCTTTTAATAATACATGAATCGATGAAATTTAAATAAGTTAATATATGTAGCAGTGACAGAGTCCAATGTTTTTGACATTATCGGTGTCGAAGTGTCTCTGTCGTGTCCGTGTTGGATTCCATGCTTTTGAGCATACAACTTCCAAAATTAGAGAAAATCAATTTCAGATTTTGAGTCACTGTAAATACATATTCACTGTTGGTGTAGTGTCTCTAAACGTTATTGACTTCTCTTACTTATGTAACTTGCAGGGTCATCACTGAAGACAATAGTATAGATGAAAGCTATGAAGCACGGACACCTCTATGTGAGGCGTGTCGCGGTGTCTGACACGTGTTGGTGTCTGACACTTGTATGACACCCGTACAACACGTGTCGAAAATGTCAAACAGGTGTCGAAAAAGTCAGACAAGTGTCGCTAAAAAAATAGCGTTTTTATATGCTTCAACACTTGTTGAATCAGTATCCGACACAAGTATGACACTCATACAACACGTATCACACAATTCAGACAAGTTTTTCAATAAAAAGTTATTGTTGTTTTTGTTTCATCAAACCTTATGGACTTTTTGGATAAATCTCATACACATTGAAAAGGGTTAAACATATTTTATAAGAATGATATCAATGAAGAATTAAAAATATTAATTTTGATTAGAATATTTTTAATTCTTTTAATGATAGGGATAAATAAAACTCAAATATTGTCATATACATAGCGGTATTGGTGTCTTATATTTTTACATAATCGGTGTCAGAGTGTCCGTGTTTGTGTCGTATCGCGGTGTCTGTGTCGGATTCAATGCTTCATAGGATGGAAGTGACATCCATTAATTCATGTGAAGTGGTCAACGTGGACGGTCGTAGATTTTACAAAGAACATCTGTAATTTGAAATCGCATTGCTTTCATGAATCAACATTTTAATTTGTTTTTGAAAAGAGAAAGTTCTCAAACCATGAAAGCTTTTTCCTAAACAAGTCATGTTCTTTTTCTGATGTTCGTTGTTATCAATGAATATAATCGGTATAATATTGACCAGAGAGTGTACTAGACTACTATGAATTATTCTTGCTTTTGCTGTTATGTTTACACAGAGAATTTTAATCCTACAAAATTGATACACAATTACTACGTCTAACTTGTATAGAAAACTCTATTATACCAAATTGAATGAAGAAGCATGTGAAACAAATCATACTTAACAGGCTCATGATGCCAAAGAAAATGTTCTTGCACCATTTTCACTCTCTTGTGCATTTCCAAGTATCTTTCCTCCGAGATTGCAACTAGTACATCCCTCAAATAAGCAATATGTTTCTCTTTGATGAACACAGCAAATGACTCCCAATTCAAAACCTCGAATAAAGGAGGAATAAAGTTATCAGATATGATAACAGGAACACATTCGTGGAATATTGCCTCGACCACACGCGGGCTATTAACCTCGTGACCTCTTGCGCATATGCAGAATCTGCTACTCTTCATGAGGTCGATGTAGTTTTTGTTGCCTCTGGCGTGTAGTAGCAGACGGAGATTTTCATGTCGGGTTCTTTGTTCTCCCAAAGCTTTAATAGCATAGGCCGGACATAACCGTGTAAACCGCCTGCGAAGAAGGCGAGGATAGGCCTTTGAGAAGGAGGGTTGCCTCCTATGTTTTTGAGAGGATTCTCATCCGATCTAACGTATGTTTCGGGAAGAGATACATCTTTTCCAATCTTGAATCCTACTTCAGTGTCAGCATTGCATAGTGCTCGGATGCAATTCAGCATTCGCCCTCGAGTTTCTGCAGGAGCCTGGGAAATTATTACTGATGAGACTGAAAGTTATAGTTCTTTTGCAAAATCGGAAGAAAATGCATGAATCATGATTCACAAAAGTATAAAGAACCATACCCAATCATGGCAAGCAACAACAAAATGATCTGTTCCATTGGTTCTATTCCAGAAAGGATACTTTCCAGCAATCACGTCGACATGATTTTTCATGTACTCGATTAAGTTTGAGCGTTTATCGAATTAGGTACATAAAGAGTTAACTGCAACAATCTTGAACTGAAAGGTATGTAAAACAAGTGAGCCTTCTCAGGATCTTGAGTTGTAAACTGTTTGTTTCCTTCCATTGATTTCATAAACCATCCTTCGGATGCATATATTCCTTCAATAAGGGTTCATGGAAGATTGGCTTGTCTCCGTCCGGGTAGATGAAAACTTTCAACATCTTCTCCATTAGTTCATAACTCCTACAAAGAAACTGTGTTTTAAAAAGAGGTTCAAGGTTCAATCGTGGTAACTGATATAAGTACCAACTTCCTAACATTTGCCAGAATCATGAACTCAATTATTGTTTAATCTTAATGCGGTGAATTAGGCTGGAAGGCAAGCGGGCAACAAGCTTACGCGCTATCCTTTTGGAAGACAAAATCAATTCTCATAAATATTAAGTTCATAGCTGTAGAATACACAACATTGATATGCACGAGTCTCTGGACTCTCTTTAAAAGATTCACGGCCTCTTAATGCAGTGAATTAGGTTGGAAGGTGGCCAACAAGCTTCGCTGCTATCTCTTTTGGATGACAATCAATCCTCATAAATACTAAGTTAATATCTCTAGGAGACACAACAATGTTGATATGCACGAGCCTTTAGATTCTATATACAAGATCCACGACTTCTTAATGCATTGAATTAGGCTCAAGACGAGATTTTGTACATTGAAATATGATAATTGTTAATGATACCTTCTAAACATGGAAACATTCCTGTATAAAGGTGAGTAAAGTCTCGAATCATTCATAACAATAGGCGCATTTTCAATCTCCGATTTTGCATTTAATATCTCCACATTAACAGCGGAAGAACTCGCGGGTTTCTACAAAAAAAGACAGTTAAAACAAACCAAATTAGAAATCTAATAACAAACTTCCGTATACAAACTAAGATATTCGAATCTCTTATAATCCAATGCATACCGCTCCCTGCGAAGAATCATGGTTATGCTGCAAGATTAAGTTCATTTCAGATATTGAAACTACTTTAGATGGCCTCCTTTTGGAATTCTTCCAAATCGCAGACGCATCTTTAATGGTCGTCGCATTGCTACGTTGCAAAGAACTCAAAATTCCATCCTTTGGATACACTTTTGAATCAAAGAATGATGTATTGGACAAAGGCACCATAGGTTGTGGTGCAAGCAAGGAAGATTGATTTCCTTGTGAACTATCATTTCTAAAAACCTCAACAGTTTCAACTCCTCTACCCTTTTCTAAACTTGCAACTTGAGGACTAATTGAACTTGAATTTGAAGCATTGAAGTTCACATTTCCAGTATGAGTCTCTATTGTAGAATTAACCAAAGGTGTATCCATTGTGAAACTTTTGATTTTGGCAGTAAGAGAAGAGAAAAACTCACTATTTGGAAGTTCAGAAAATTGAAGTACAAAAAGTAAAGCTATTGTTATTCCTAACAATGAAACTAATCTTCTTGTTTCTGCTTGACATAGAAATCTAAAAAATCCTAGATCCATGTTTTATAACTGCTAAATCTAAGATACAATAAACCTACCTATACCACAAGAAACTAAAGCAAGGTTTAATGGAAAATTCATAGATCACCCATCATGAAAAATGTTCAAAAATGAAAATTTGAAAGCAAGCCCATTTGAGATCTTGCAAAAAAGGTGAGCAATTTTGTGAGGGTTTTTGAAGGGTAGGTAAGGTAGTTAAAGATATGAATGGTGTAACAGAATCATGTGGTTGCACCGACAGTGGAGAAAGGATTTGTTTATGCGAATGTTTGTGTTTTGTTGGGAAAAACAGAAGATGTGATACTGTTGAAGGGTGGAAAGTGAGGAATAAATGATGGGAGGAAAATGAGGAGAGTAACATGGTGAAAAGGTCAAATACTGGTTTATGTTCATGCACGTTCTCTAATTTTCTTAAGTTTAACAAATGTATATTACTAAAAATAGCACATTAAACCATATTATGAAAATGGTACATTAAAGTATATTATGTTTCTTGTTAAACTAGGATGTTTGTGGGTTTGATTTGATTTGATTTTGAGAAAATCTGATGTTTAAATCAATAAAAAATATATGAATTATTTTGGATTGTATTTTACACATTTTTATAATAAATGTCAAACCGAACAAACCGATAAAAAATAAGTTGGTTTGAATTGAATCAATCGAATATATTAGAAACAAATGTTAAAAATATTTTTTAAAATTTACATAAACTAATTTTTCAAAATAATATTAAATCTTTATTTTTTTTTTGTTTTCTGAATAGCAGTTAGTTAGTTAATTCAGTTACTAGGGTTTATATTCTCTACTTGCCATGCACTTCAGCTTACCATGTAATCTGCATTTTGTATAAATAACTTTGTGTACCACATATCAATGTATGAGGAATTAGCTCTTCTTTCTTCCATGCTTGTTATCATTTATAGTTCATAATATGGTATCAACGCTTTTTGCACATAGTTCCCATTAATTCTTCTCATTCATCTTCTTCATTCTTTTTGCACTTCAACCTTTCTTGATCCATCTTCCATAGGCCTTCACGCTTGTTTGTCAACAATGATGTAGATTCTATATACACATCCACCACAGTGAAGGCACAGATTACATCCAAAATCACTCCTCTCTCCATTTGGTTAACTACTTTGGTCGTTCCATACGCCGGCAGCACTCGGCGCTAAAAACAAGCTTTCTTTCATAAATGGCTTCATTGAAGTTCAGTTTCTTGACCTGTTGCCGTCTTGCATAGGAGCTGCCAGCTACCTCATCCATTCTTGGATTCGACCCGTTTACGAACGATTCGCAAACCATCGTCTTGGAGAATACCTTTGATGTGACTTGACCTCGAGAGCGATTTGCCAAGGCTAACGAAATTTATGTTGTTTACATTCGTTGTGAGCTCGACAACATGAAACAAGGTGATAAGTCGATTCTTGGA